>CP136061.1:164454941-164940441 GCA_032622095.1 Siphonodentalium dalli | reverse complement strand
GACTTCGTCCGGGATGTTTCCCATCTGATTTCCGGCGAAAGGCGCGATTTGACCTTCAATTGACTATTTCGAAAGTCAAGATCAGGTCAGGGTCATGATTTGACCCGTCCAAAACACCCCCACCCGGAGATTTATAAGTACCACTAGGTATCAAATTTCGTCGAAATCCGTCCGTTTTACCCCACTTGACCTTTAATTAACAATTTTGAAGGTCAAGGTAAGGTCGGAGTCATGATTTGACCCGTCCAAAACACTCCCCCGACAAAAGTACCCATAGGTATCAAATTTCATCGAAATCCATCCGTTTTACCCGATTTGACCTTTGATTGACCACATTGAAGGTCAAAATCACGCCGATGTCACGATTTGACCCGTTCAAAACACTCCCCGGACAAAAGTATCCCTAGGTATCAAATTTCGCCGAAATTTGTCCGTTTTACCCAAATTGACCTTGCATTGACAGTTTTAAAGGTCAGGTCGGGCTCACGATTTGACCCGTCCAAAACACTTCCTGGACACAAATACCCATAAGTATCAAATTACGTTGAAATCTATGGAAAGCCGAAGAGGACATGTTAGTTGCTAATTGCTAGATATACGACGCACGACTTGTCGCGGTATTTTAAAGGTGTTTCAAACTAGGAGATAGAAGGATTCTGCGTTTCAAATGGTGATGAATTATAGTAATTTATTCAAATTTTATGGCATAAATTGTTATTAAAACCGTATATACTATAACAAAAATGAATGACTCGAAAATTAAGTGGGCCTTTAAACAAAGTCACAATTGCAGTTAGGCTCATCTCATACTCGTTTAATCAGCGATATTCTGCTGCGCAGTTTGTTATAGTTCCCAGTATTCATTGAGCGTTATAGCCCCACTGTTATAATTCGCCTTTAGCAGGCGTACTCTTGCCTCAGATTATTGAGATATTATACGTAGTGACATTAAATCGCATGGAAACATAGCAATTGTGTGGGCTGCTTGGCGTGAATATTTAATGAGAAATAAAGTCATATGTAATGACATTAAACTCAAGAAAACCCGCGAAAACAAAACAAAATCACATTTAATGTTTTAAGTTATTTCCTTCATAAAAAGAATCTTCGTGATAATGAACCCTCCCAATACTTTAGAATATAGAATTAAAATAACAAAAACCTTCGGAATACAGAACCTTCGGAATAACGAACCTTCTAATTGGTGAACCTTCGGAATAGCGAACATTCAGAGAAATTTCGGAATAGTGGACATTCTGGATAGTGAACCTTCGGATTAGAGACATGCCCCCAATAATCATATTATATGCCCAGAGTTCAAAGGTATGGGCCCATAAAATCCTAAATTTCGCCCTTAAAATATTGAACTCCAAATTGGAGCCCACACAGAACATCACTTAAGTCAACTGTACCTGTGTCATGTCCCAATGGGGGAGGGTCCACAATATACCACAACATTCATATTATATGCCAAGAATTCAAAAGTATGGGCCCACGTAATGACATTAAATCTCAAGAAAACCCGCGAAAACAAAACAAAATCACATTTAATGTTCTAAGTTAAGTTATTTCCTCCTGTATCTGTATCGGTATGCGCGCAGGATCAGTTCGGATGTGAGCGCACACTCCGTAAAAAGAATCTTTGTGATAATGAACCCTCTCAAATTAGTCTCAATACTTTAGAATATAGAATTTACCTAAAAATAACAAAAACCTTCGGAATAGAGAACCTTCGGAATAGCGGACCTTCGGGATAGCGAACCTTCATAATAGAAACGTGCCCCCACAAGTACACCTTGACGTAAACACATGTGCTAATCTTTGTTGTACTATCGTGACTCTATCGGTAACCATAATAATACAGTCGCCCAGTGGATTATCGATCGACCACAGAATATGAAAATCTGCGTACCAAGCAACACCACGGTGTGGCGTAATAAACAAAGCGTATTCGCACACCAATATTACCCAGTACACCTCACGAGGTTCTCAATGGGTTACAATTTAAAATACCCACAATGCACTTTTCGAGGTTCCCAACAGGCTATCAATTTTTATTTTTAAAAATATTTTTATCTTCATATAAATAGAGTTATCCGAATAAGATTTCAAAAACATTTCCAAAATTCTTTGATATAAAAAACAAACAAACCATAACTCTTCAATTTTAACATTGATTGACTAGTAATATTAAATAATAACAAAATGCTTTCTCCAAAGACGTCTAGCAAATTATAATCAATGGTGCTACAGCAGTGTCGGAGCATGCGACGCCGAACTCATATACTTGACAACTTCGGAATTTTCTTTAAATAAATATTGGCTTCAAGCAACTTTTAATCTTCAAATAGATACAATTGTCGGCCTCCAAAATTCAATATACTTTCTTATATACAAACAAACATTGAACTCATACCATTGTTTCACTTAACCAAAATGGCGAATTTCCCCAAAAGAACGCATATAGACTGCGCATGCGCAATTATATTAAAATACCCACAATACACTTCACGAGGCTCTCAATGGGTTATAATATTTGTTTTCCAAATTTGTTTTATCTTCAACTAAAAACAAATAGTCTATCGAAATAACTTTCAAATTAATATTACACGTTTCTATAAATAAGCAAATTAGTATATATAAACAAAGCGTATTTCATTAATATTTGACTACAAAAAATACTCGGAACACAACTGTAAATAAACTAACTTGAGACTCTCAGTCACTCACACCGTCACAGTCTCACTATCGAGCTGACACTCAGAACAGCATCCGAAGCCGGAAATTTGGAAATTCGCCATTTTTCTTCAAACAATTTTATTCTTTACAAAATACAAATTATCGGGTTAACATAAAACCATTCAAAAATTGAAACAAACTTAAATAATAAATAAATTAAACCATAAACTCTTACCATAATTACAGAAAATAAAAGATGGCCGTTACTACAAAAAAAACAGACATGCGCACTCCAATTAAAATTACCCATAATTCAGTTCACTACACCAGGGGCTCCCAACAGGTTATACAATATTTTCAGGCTATCAGATTATTTATATTTTCGACTTTAAGTTTACAATTTGAGCCTGTCCTCACTCTATCGATACGATTTATCATAAACATATTATACACCAGTGGCGTTAACTTTACAACTTCGGCATCTACGTGATTATATCGGTACGATTCAGTAAGGTACAAACAATCTCCATAAAATACCCGCAATTCAGTTCACTACATGCAGGGGCTCCCAATAGGTTATTCCCATTTATTATGGGCTCCCAATAGGTTATACAATATTTTCAGGCTATCAGATTATTTATATTTTCAACAACATATTATTACACCGGTGACTTTAAGTTTACAATTTGAGCCTGTCCTGACTCTATCGATAGGATTTATCATATTTTCATAAACGTATTATACACCGCTGACGTTAACTTTACAATTTCGGCATCTACGTGATTATATCGGTACGATTGAGTAAGGTACAAACAATCTCCAAGAATACATTCGCCCTGTACTCCATGCGATATAAAAAAAACCAAATGCTAGAAACACCACACTAGGTGGCGTAATAAAATCAGCAACCATAACAATAGATTTATGTCTATCGCTGTCAACACTATTTTCAGAATAAGTTTCAAAATCGCATTCCTCATGACCATTAGTGACAAGATGGTCATAAAGAGCGTTGCCAGAGTTTGAAGTTCTATTCTCCACCTCTTCACCATTTACACAACAGTTACTAGCACTCATAGCTATGTGATCAACCATACTAGGCGAGTACCGGTATGTCATATACTCAGCATCCATAAGAGAAACAAAATCGCTGTCAAGACAGCAATTTTCATTAACATTAGCACATTTAAAATCATTATCACATATTTCATAATGGGGCTTCATATTAGCACCAAAATCAATGAGAACTTTATCAATGCTTGCTGCAGAACCATTATTATGATTAACATATGTGTTAGTGTATATACTTCCACATCCTATATGTGAGTAATCTCCCATATTATACTCAGCCATATATGAATGGTCGTAATTGTCTCTGTTATTGTTTTTAGATTTACCTCCCTTAACAGATTCGTCATGATTGTTAGTATACACATAATCTGTTAATTCGTTCGTGACAATTTTATGAACAGTGTTGTTATTATCATAATTCATAGTGTATGTGCGTTTCATGTTCACCTCATCCAAGCTTATAGTATGGAAACGGGCCCACTCGCCCCAGGGCCAGCTCGCCCCAGTCGACCTGGGCCAGCTCGCCCCGAGCCAGCTCGCCCCGGGCCAGCTCGCCCCAAGGGATAATGTCTTATTTAAGTTGTCGTTTTGCTTGCTTTCTCTCTCTCTCTTTCCTCTCTCTCTCTCTAAACCAAAGGGTTGTCGAGAGATAGATTGGATAGTTGGGTAGCAGTGATAATTATTTATTGAATACGTGAATGAATATGTAAAAATACGGCGACTAATATAACGGAATATGAATGAATGGATGATGAATTATTCTCCACAATCAGTTGGCCGCCGCTCCTCTCGATGCTTTGCTCTTAAGATATAATCTAGCACATTTCTTCAGGAAAGCACCTGTCGTCAGTTCTTGTGGATCTGCTGTGTAGGAATCCCATAGGTCACGGATCTTAAGCACTTAAGCATTATATGATGTAATATGACGAAACAATGACTTAATTTCATTGGGAGTGACACGGAGAATGGTTGGCACTCGATTGGAAATGATTAAATTCCATTTCATTAAAATTCCATTGAGAAGTGACGAATCGACCCCACCAGAGCACACAATACAGATAATGTGATAAAACAAATACATAATTACATAGGATCCTTCCCCTGAATATGTAGCTTCTTACCACCCAAGGACTCCTGAATCAACTGTACAGTATCACCATATGCACTTAATTTTGTTTTGTTAATCACGTGAATATGTTTTGTAATTTATATTTTGTTGAGTCGGACTTATATAGGTCGTCGGACCTGTTGTCTGGCTCTTTGCATATTTTATTTGCAATAAACCTATTTATACAAAAAAAATCCTTCCCCTGAGTGGCCGGAAGCAAAAATTTTCAAAAAAAGAATTTGAATGATGTCAGATAAATATTGCACTGCTTATATACGGTATGTGGTCGGCATATGAAAGTGATTATCTACCACACTGAAGCCATCTCACCCTCTGAAGTGTGAGGTGTGATTAGTCGACTGGTTACTGTGTAAACAACCTGCTTCTATTGTTTTGATAGGATATGAATGGGGACAATAACGGCTTCTAAGGGTTTCCCAAACTCCAGAGATAGTGAGATGAACTCAGAGAAAAAGAGAAACTTTAATATCCAGATTGTGAAAACAGTTCATTATTGTTATTTATGAATTCGCCGGTTCGTCGATCAAACCAACTAGTGTGATATGCTGCATGGCTATTATCTTTGCTAACAAACGTGCCTAAAGTAATCTAAATGTCAAAATTGATGGACATAACTCTGAAATATATCATAATCTGAACTTAAGAAATTATAATATATCAATATATATTAACTTATTTACAACTTTAATACAAATGTAATACCCGGGCCAGCTCGCGCAAGCTTTCCAGGCATTTGTCATACAGTGTAGAATTGTTTCCGCTTGGCGTAATTTGATCAAAAATACCCAGACAAGCTTCCTCTCGAATAGGGTTACTATAATAATGGGAATCCCCTATCGTGACACGTTTACATGAGGAAATGTTTTGACGTTGACCAGCACATGTCGGATCGATTGGTGACAATACGGGGCGTTTCTGTTGCGAAATGACAATGGTATTAAATTGGTCCCTCGTGCTGACCGTGTTAGCATAATCAGGTGTATGATTGTTATAAAGACCTTGCCTTTGTAGCTGACCATTACGTGGCTGATTGATTTCAATCTGCGCTGTACAGTTCATTTGAGAAGTAACAGAAAAATTTATTTGGTCTCGTCGGACGCCCGAGTTAAATAGGTCAACTAAACGAGAGTGGCTAAAATGGGGAGTGACTAAAATGCAGAATGGGACGATGGGACGGGACGGTATGGGACGGTATTGGGACGGTATGGGACGGTATTTGGGACGGTATTAGAAAACCGGCTGTTTATCAATAATACAGCGTGTAGCGGCATCAAAATGGTTATATATAGTCGGCATTAACATTGCGTACATGGAGCAACAATTTAATAGTCTCATTCGCCAACACAAAGCTCATATTATCTGCTAAAAATAGACACGACGGAAATAGGCGATTACGGTCAAACGCAGAACGAAAATGTAAACACCAAATCACCCCATACATTCATATTTCCCTGTCCCACGGTGATATTTTTGCATAAAATGTTAGATTGACATCTTTTCGACATCACTGTAGCATTTTATTGACCATAATCAAGATGAAAACAACTTTTTTCGTCGATGGGACGGAAGCGAAATTGCAGAACGAAAATGTAAACAAACACCAAATCATCCCATGCATTCACATTTCCCCGTCCCGCGGCGATATTTTTACATAAAATGTTAGATTAACATCTTCTCGACATCATTGTAGCATTTTAATGACCATAATCAAGATTAAAACATGTTTTTATTCGCTGATGGGACGGTACGGAAGCGGTATTAAAGCGCAGAACAACCGTAGGAAATTGCAGAACGAAAATGTAAACAAACACCAAATCACCCCATGCATTCATATTTCCCTGTCCCGCGGCGATATTTTTGCATAAAATGTTAGATTAACATCTTTTCGACATCACTGTAGCATTTTATTGACCATAATCAAGATGAAAACATGTTTTTTTTCGCTGATGGGACGGAAGCGAAATTGCAGAACGGGATGGGACGGTATTAGATAGGATGGGACGGTATTAGAAAACGCAGAACAGCTAAGATAGACCCCTAAACTTGCTGTTTAGCAATAATACAGCATGTAGCAGCACCGAAATGGCTCTATATGGTCATCAGTGGTCCCAGTGGGCTCTATATGGTCATCAGTGGTCCCATTTTATTGACCATAATCAAGATTAAAACAACTTTTTTATTAGATAGGATGGGACGGTATTAGAAAACGCAGAACAGCTAACATCTTTTCGACGTCATGATCATTAAAGATTAAAACAACTTATTTCGCTGATGGGATAGCAGCGGCAAAACGCAGAACGCAGTCCCAAGCGTCCAAGGTCCCAATCGTCTGGATACCCATCGATATGGGACAGAAGAGCTATGGTAAAACGCAGAACGATCGAAACATAACAAAATCAGTTTTTACTTACAAATTGTGTGGTAAATCCAAATATCACATGCGAGTACTATAAGAATTCACTATTAATGAACGTACAAGGAGAAACCAATATCAAAAATGTTTGACACGGCGTCCAGTTGTTCACACTCTGTTCACGTCGGCACTGAGCTTGAGTTTACGTTGGCACTAAGCTTGTGTTTGCATAACTGGTGGCAGATGACACAGACTCTTTAGGGTGATGATATCGTCTCAGTGAGAATTACTCGCTGTTTGTGTTATGCACTTCCGAATGGTGTTGAGTATTCTACTATTCATGTATTTGAACGCTGTTCGAACCAGCAACATGTGGTTAATGGCAAACACATATCTCATGGGTTATATAATATAAACAAAGAAACGCTCTTTATTATAATTACAAAACAACAAATTCATTCATATTTCGCCGTCCTATGGCGACTATTCTTGACATATGTTAGATTGATATATTCACGACATCAGTGTAACATTTTAATCTAGTTTAAAAGAACTTGTTTCGTCGATGGGTAAAATGCAGAACGGCCGCGGTAATGGCAGAACGGGTCCGTGTCGTTTCGGTCCAGAGTCGTTTCGGCTGGGACGTTTCGGCCGGGACGTTTCGGCTCAGTTTTAAGCCGAAACGTCTCACTTATTGAGCCGAATCGTCTCAACTTTTTCTGACGATGATATTTTCTTTGAATATTTCGTGCATTTATGAGTTGTTATGAGGGAATTTTGTTATGAAATGTGACTTTTGATGACAATTTCGTTGCGTAATTCAGTAATGTATTTATGACTTATACCAAAGATATTTGAATACAATGTGACTATAGCGGTGATTTTCTTTGCGTATTTGTGAATGAAATGTGACTTTGTTTGATGTTGTTTGATGTTATTCACACTTTAACTCGGTTGTTTGCATTACATCTGTCACTCAATTAGGCATTCTACAGCATCTTAAAAGCATACCGACAATGTCAAAACAAAGACAATGAAACCTTGAGACAACATGGCGAAATCTTATCACTCCAGTCTCAGTACTGAAACAACACTGCACCGCCGACAAATACCTCTAATCATAAGCCAACGGCAAGGTGTCAACCAACCACGCATTAAGCTGTGAGATAAGATATGAGATAAGCCGTCAATTAGCACATCCTAAATATACCTCATACTATTTTGTGACTCCATAATTCATATCTCCATTATATATAAGAGATTATTCAAAGTAATATATAATCAATTTGTAGATATTTTTTACAATATCATGATTCAAAGGATTTTTGTGCCATCATTAATTATCTTCATGTCAACAGGTCTCCCAGACATTCTTGTTGCTGATAGTGGCTTTATGAATGGAATTTTATCCCACGTTTATCTCAGATACAAATTGCCTGTTTGAAAGATAAAGTTTATTTTTACTATTAATATTAACCATTTCATGACCAGAGTTGTGCTGGTGAGACCCTGTGCTTGTGCATTCTCTTATATATGCTCCCATGGGAAGCCTCCCATATAAAAGAGAATGCACTGGCTTTCCAGGTCATGGTAATTTTGTTAAGGCAATAGGCATCCAAATAAATGATGTATGTCATATTCTTGCAGGGATGTCGCCACTGTGTTGGGGGGGGGGGGGGGGGGTGATTATTCATTTTTATGGTTTCGGACTAAAACTATAAAAATAAATAACATCGCTTAAATGGTCAATTATTGTGACTACAACTGTATATGTGACATTGTTTCGTTTGTTCATATATTCCGTTTGTGCTTTTACTTTGTCGTTTATTTATGTTTAAATTTGCTGAAATAAATTGTTATCCATCTCGCCAAATTTGTCATAATCTCCAACAACACACCATAAAGTGATGAAATAAATCAGCTTAAGTAGTGATTAAGCTGTATAAGCCGAGTTAATCCCCTGCAATCAACTCCAATTAACACATACAATATATGGGGCCGAAACGTCCCAGCCGAAACGTCCCTGGACCGAAAAGGTCTGAGCCGAAACGTCTCCGGACCGAAACGACCCGTTCCCGGCAGAACGAACATGTAGACCATAAATGCATTCATATTTTGCCGCCGTCCCATGACGATATTTCTGTACATAATATTAGAATAATATCTTCTCGACATCTGTGTAGCATTTTATTGACCATAATCAAGATTAAAACAATTTGTTTCGCTAATGGGACGGAAGTTGAAAAACGCAGAACAGCTTAGGAAATTGCAGAACGACATGTTCTGTTCGTAATTAAGTATTGCTTACTCTAAAACATCATTCATCACATTCATATTTCCCCGTCCCACGGTGATATTTTTGCATAAAATGTTAGATCAACATCTTCTCGGCATCATTTTAGCATTTTATTGACCATAATCAAGATCAAAACTGTTTTCGCTGATGGGACAGCAGTCGTAAAACGCAGAAAAACCTTTGAAAATTGCAAAACGGGATGGGACGGTATTAGATGGTAAACACAAACATCGTGCACCGCATTCGTATTAATGGGAACTTTTGGAGAACCTATCGTTCAAACACGCAGATTTAAAAAAAACAGTGTGTGTAGATAGCGTCAGAAAAATGTACATGTAGCAAGTGCAATTTGACACTAAAATGTACATGTATGGCTTTGGACTGGACTGGCCGCAGTAGGCCTACACTAGTACAGGCCTTGCAGATTAAAATTGAACAAAAGTCTCCAACAGTGACCTGTAGTATTAAAATAACTAATTTCAAAATGTGTGGCCCAGTATTGTGGGATGCCAAATTGACATTTAATAAATAATTGAGCTTAAGCGCAATAAGGAATCCCTTATTAGCGCAATAAGGACAAATCTAATTGCCCTTAAGCACAATAAGAGATTCCTTATTGCGTTTAAGCGCAATAAGGAATTTCCTTATTGGGCTTAAGTGCAATAAGAATATTCCTTATTGCGCTTAAGCGCAAATAAGGAATATTACATAAACTCCCTATAATTCCAATAGTGTAGTCCATGGTGCAATGGGTGGAGTTTATTGGTCACATGGTGACTGTCCACGTGTAGGCCTATTCAGATTCCATCAGATTCTATTCCTGTTAACAGGCAAATATAGGATAATTCTACTATTTTCTCATGAGGGAGATATTAATTGCACTTAAGCGCAATAAGGATGTATTGCGGTTAAGCGTATAATAAGGAATGTTCTTAATAAGATTCCTTATTGCGCTTAAAGGTACTCAACCCGATAAAACTCCTCTCAATTACTATTTCAATGGCTTCGGGGGTCAAAAATATTTGATTCGAGTCGAGGAAGTCACCCATCAAAGCTCAGATTTGTTAGATATCGATTTTAGAAATCTATTATTTTTCATTATCGGGAATACTATCTGGCCCAGAACTCAGTCAAAATTGCGTTAAAATTACCACTTGATTTTAGAGTTATTCATCCTTGTCTGTTTGAATAGATTTGGAGTACACATCCAGAGCAGATTACGGCAGTTATTAGTACTCATCTCGAGAACATAACAAATTTGAAAAATCAATATCTAATAACTCTGAGCTTTGTTTGATGGGTTCCTCGACTCGAATCAAATATTTTTTACCCCCAAAGCCAAAGAAATAGTAATATAGGACCCTCTGGTCGGATTGTTGTTGTTGGAATCTGTTGAGATGGGGACCCTCTTTACGGGTTGAGTACCTTTAATATATGCATATGAATGCATTAAATTATTTTGTTGATTACGTGTTCGTGCTTCAATCTCCAAATGTGGTTGTTCATTTTACCAGTGCTGTCCCATCGTTGAAACAAGTTGTTTTAATTTTTATTATGGTCAATACAATGATACAATGTTGTCGAGAATATTAATCTAACATTCTGTGCAGAAATGTCGTCATAGAAATGCGAAACATGAATGTATTTGTTTACATGTTCGTTCTTCGTTTTAGTGTAAACATATTTTTATTTCCAAATCCAAACATAATACACATAATACACAAATGACATAAATATACAACATATAAGAGATAATGTTCTTCGTTTTACCGTGTCTGTCCCATCGACGAAGCAAGTTGTTATGGCGACATATGAACGAATTTGTTTTTACATATCCATTGTACCACGGCTGCTGTGCGTTTGAACATTCGCTTCTTTGAATTAAATGCTACACGGATGACCATATAGAGCTGCTACATGCTGTATTTTCGATAAACAGCAAGTGTTGTCCATCCCATCTTTGGGGACCATCTTATAGTTGTTCTGCGTTTTCTAATACAGCCCTATCCCATCTAATACCGTCCCATACCGTTCTACAATTTCCAAAGGTTCTTCTGCGTTTTACGACTGCTGTCCCATTGGCGAAATAAGTTGTTTTAGTCTTGATTGTGGTCATTAAAATTCAACAACGAAGCTGAAATTTTTTAAATCTCACATCACTGTGGGACGGGTGAATATGAATGCGGTGAATGATGTTGATGTTTACCATTTCGTTCTGCAATTTCCTAAGCTGTTCTGGGTTTTACAACTTCCGTCCCATCAGCGAAACAAGTTGTTTTAATCTTGATTATGGTCAATAAAATGCTATCGTTCTGCGTTTTACCCATCGACGAAACAAGTTCTTTTAAACTAGATTAAAATGCTCCACTGATGTCGTGAATATATCAATCTAACATATGTCAAGAATAGTCGTCATAGGACGGCGAAATATGAATGAATTTGTTGTTTTGTAATTATAATAAAGAGCGTTTCTTAGTTTATATTATATAACCCATGAGATATGTGTTTGCCATTAACCACATGTTGCTGGTTCGAACAGCGTTCAAATACATGAATAGTAGAATACTCAACACCATTCGGAAGTGCATAACACAAACAGCGAGTAATTCTCACTGAGACGATATCATCACCCTAAAGAGTCTGTGTCATCTGCCACCAGTTATGCAAACACAAGCTTAGTGCCAACGTAAACTCAAGCTCAGTGCCGACGTGAACAGAGTGTGAACAACTGAACGCCGTGTCAAACATTTTTGATATTGGTTTCTCCTTGTACGTTCATTAATAGTGAATTCTTATAGTACTCGCATGTGATATTTGGATTTACCACACAATTTGTAAGTAAAAACTGATTTTGTTATGTTTCGATCGTTCTGCGTTTTACCATAGCTCTTCTGTCCCATATCGATGGGTATCCAGACGATTGGGACCTTGGACGCTGGGACTGCGTTCTGCGTTTTGCCGCTGCTATCCCATCAGCGAAATAAGTTGTTTTAATCTTTAATGATCATGACGTCGAAAATATGTTAGCTGTTCTGCGTTTTCTAATACCGTCCCATCCTATCTAATAAAAAAGTTGTTTTAATCTTGATTATGGTCAATAAAATGGGATCACCAATAAAATGCTGCACTGATGACCACACAGAGCCATTTTGGTGCTGCTACATGCTGTATTATTGATAAACAGCAAGTTTAGGGGTCTATCTTAGCTGTTCTGCGTTTTCTAATACCGTCCCATCCTATCTAATACCGTCCCATCAGCGAAAAAAAACATGTTTTCATCTTGATTATGGTCAATAAAATGTTACAATGATGTCGAGAAGATATTAATCTAACATTTTATGTAAAAATATCGCCGCGGGACGGGGAAATGTGAATGCATGGGGTGATTTGGTGTTTGTTTACATTTTCGTTCTGCAATTTCGCTTCCGTCCCATCAGCGAAAAAAAACATGTTTTCATCTTGATTATGGTCAATAAAATGGGATCACCAATAAAATGCTGCACTGATGACCATATAGAGCCATTTTGGTGCTGCTACATGCTGTATTATTGCTAAACAGCAAGTTTAGGGGTCTATCTTAGCTGTTCTGCGTTTTCTAATACCGTCCCATCCTATCTAATACCGTCCCATCAGCGAAAAAAAACATGTTTTCATCTTGATTATGGTCAATAAAATGTTACAATGATGTCGAGAAGATATTAATCTAACATTTTATGTAAAAATATCGCCGCGGGACGGGGGAAATGTGAATGCATGGGGTGATTTGGTGTTTGTTTACATTTTCGTTCTGCAATTTCGCTTCCGTCCCATCGACGAAAAAAGTTGTTTTCATCCGTCCCATCAGCGAAAAAAAAACATGTTTTCATCTTGATTATGGTCAATAAAATGCTACAGTGATGTCGAAAAGATGTTAATCTAACATTTTATGTAAAAATATCGCCGCGGGACGGGGAAATGTGAATGCATGGGATGATTTGGTGTTTGTTTACATTTTCGTTCTGCAATTTCGCTTCCGTCCCATCGACGAAAAAAGTTGTTTTCATCTTGATTATGGTCAATAAAATGCTACAGTGATGTCGAAAAGATGTCAATCTAACATTTTATGCAAAAATATCACCGTGGGACAGGGAAATATGAATGTATGGGGTGATTTGGTGTTTACATTTTCGTTCTGCGTTTGACCGTAATCGCCTATTTCCGTCGTGTCTATTTTTAGCCGATAATATGAGCTTTGTGTTGGCGAATGAGACTATTAAATTGTTGCTCCATGTACGCAATGTTAATGCCGACTATATATAACCATTTTGATGCCGCTACACGCTGTATTATTGATAAACAGCCGGTTTTCTAATACCGTCCCAAATACCGTCCCATACCGTCCCAATACCGTCCCATACCGTCCCGTCCCATCGTCCCATTCTGCATTTTAGTCACTCCCATCAAAATATGAAGCTGAATTTCCTGAGATTTCTCGTTTCTAAAACATGTCCCAGCTATTTTTCATGTAAAAATATGTAAAATGATTATCGTTCTTCACATATATACTCGAGCTTGGCGGTTTTTAACATTGTGTACTTAGAATTTTCGACTTTTATATGACCGCTCACCGAACCGCCAAGCCAATGCAAAATGATACCCAGACCAAACCGAGGCAAAATGATACCCACCAAATATTGTCAACGTGTACCCATTAATGATCGTCCATGCAACTAATCAAACTTGTTCAATTATGTTATATTCTTGTTTCGATGTAGCATTGTGATTTAAATGGCACGTATATATAAGATAAGTTAGTCGTGTGTGGAACGGTCACAATGATAATATACATTAATTCCAGAGGGCAAACTGTAATATAATTTAATTCTCCATCCACATTAAATTATTATTATTATTATTTGTTTTTTGGGGGGGGGGGGGGGATTTGACCCAGGAGGATTTGAAAGGACCTGAGACGTCATTTTTTCTTTCTTTTTAGTGTAAACATATTTTTATTTCCAACATAACATAATATACAGATGATACAAAATTAATATGCAAAATAGAAGAGAATCAGAATCAGAATTATTCGAGCTTGGCGGTTCGGTGGTCGGTCATCTAAAAGTCAAAAATTCTTTGTATATAATGTTCAAAACCGCCAAGCCCGATTATATTTGTGAAGAATCAGTTTACACCTTTTTACATAAAAACTAGATGGAACGTGTTTTAGAAACGAGAAATCGGCGAAAATTCAGCTTAATATTTTGATTTAAAATTCGAGCTTGGCGGTTCGGTGGTCGGTCATCAAAATGTTAAAAATTCTTTGTATATAATGTTCAAAACCGCCAAGCCCGATTATATTTGTGAAGAATGATAATCATTTTACACGTTTTTACATAAAAACTAGATGGAACGTGTTTTAGAAACGAGAAATCGGCGAAAATTCGGCTTAATATTTAGATTTTTTATTCGAGCTTGGCGGTTCGGTGGTCGGTCATCAAAAAGTCAAAAATTCTTTGTATATAATGTTCAAAACCGCCAAGCCCGATTATATTTGTGAAGAATGATAATCAGTTTACACGTTTTTAGATAAAAACTAGATGGAACGTGTTTTAGAAACGAGAAATCGGGGAAAATTCAGCTTAATATTTTGATTTTTTATTCGAGCTTGGCGGTTCGGTGGTCGGTCATCTAAAAGTCAAAAATTCTTTGTATATAATGTTCAAAACCGCCAAGCTCGACTATGAGAGTGATAAATGATAACCATTTAACATGTTTCGAATAAAAAACTTAGTCCAACTGATGTTTAAAAAGAGAAATCGACCAAAAACCGACAAGAAATCTGCGTAAAAAGACGATGTTTTGATTTTGTGACCACGCCCCCTATTAACCAACCAATCGGGGACATTACTGCCACTATTGTCGATTAATTTACGAAAATGGGCCATATAAGTAATTAACTGGTGCTATTCCCGCATAATTCACCCGAAAACAGCGTTTAAAAGGCTTTTTAAAAATTTGAAAACGCCAAGCTTGTCTTTTAGTCACCTGCCTTAAAAACTGCCAAGCTTGGCGCCAAGCTTGCATTTTAGCCACTCTCTTGAAACAGACCAAACTCATGCACAAGGCCTGGGCTTTGGTTTTTCCCAACTGCATGACACATTGTAGCTCTAGATTGTATGCCATTTTGAAGTGAATTGATTATAAGCCTTTGGTTGGCCACCATGCAAACCGGGAGAGAAACTCCGGATGCATGGGCCCAGTGAGAAGATGTGGATATCTGAACCTGAAAATTGCTAAAATCATCTAGACTCGCTTCAAGATTCCCAAGTGTTGGAAGTTTCCAACCTGGCGCCCCCACCCTCACAAGATTGGAAATGTTCCCAACATATGGAGAGAGAGATGATTTATTTTTGCAAAAGAGCATACATTATTTAATACAAAGCATATTAATTAAATGGAATTAGATTATTTGTCTATTAACCAGTTTCTTGCCAATTTCGGGGATGGGGGGGGGGGTAGAACCCGAAGCCACGACAAATAGTTTTCATGGCTGGCTCAACCGATTTTCGTGGCTGGTTATCTAGCTAAGCCGGCTCAGTCACGACGTTCATGGCTGACGAAATATGGCGGCTCAGCCGGCTGAGATGTTATCATTTAGCGTATTTTCGTTTCCGAAATGTTCCTAATCCCCTGTTACCGGTCATAGACGCCGTTTATTTTAGCGTTTGTGGTGAACCCGTAGAATTACAGATCACACATAATCTTTTGATGTTGGGCTTTTCCATTATGGTGAAAATTCACGAAGGACTGGCATGGATATACTGTGTAGTTTCCCATCTAATCGGTATAAGTAGTTACATTGGGACTTCTGTCGACTTCAGACTGCTATCATCACTGCCATCTTGCGATATATGCATGCACCATTAAATGATGAACCCGATAGTAATGATATATAATATTTCAAACTATTTTCTATTCTTATGTGTATATATTGACAAATGCCAGCGATGTCTGAGAATGGGTGTTGTCGATATAAACAATTTATATTTTAACCCTTTCAATACCGAATGGATGTGCCCAGTCAGTTTTATGAAAGCATGCATTGGGATAGTCTATTCCACATTAAGGGGCCCGGTGTTCTGATAATATAACAACCATGCCGTGTCCATGCGAGTATATGCCAATATTAGGCAATGCAGTTTAGTTCTTTGCGATTCACAGTACAGTTGTGCTTGACATATAAGCCCATGCAAACGGCTCAGCCATTTTACAATTCCGGCAGCGGAGATATTTAAATGTGGCTGGCGTTAGAGATAATATGGCTGGCGGCGGCTTCTGACCAATATGGCTGGCGGCGGCGGCGTGCGATGACGGCTTCGGGCTCGGGGGGGGGGGGGGTAAATGTGATATAGAAAACTAGATCACACCTGCTCCCAACTTCCTGTCCACCCATCATGAGTTTTGGATCAACTCTAGAGAAGATATGTCCATTTGTATATGTCAAATATCGTTGATTACATGTTTAAAGTGTAGGAAAGTATGCAAATGTTGGTCTAAAAACGACAAATTCCCCACTATGAAATTGTTGTCAAATCAAACTAAGAGAACAATTTCAACATATTGTTGGTGTTAAATTTCAAACCAATCTATTGTATGATAAGAAATTTGTAACCGTTGAACATTTTGACCAAAGTTGGGGATAGACACCAATTAAGCACCTCCTCCCCAAGTCCCCCCCACCACCCCAATCACGTCATAACCTATCAATGATTCAGTTGAACGTTAATTCATAAGTTATATTCATGTCTGGGCGACAAATATGTGTAAATGTCCTTCAGGCGGACTCCAGAGGAGGAAATATGATGGCACTGGCATTGAAGTATTGTCACACCTGGATCTTTCAATAATTCCCAGATTAAGTAAATGAATATAACAGCTCATATTCTTCTCAGAGTAGATTTATATTACCATTGGTCATTTATACAGGCGGGCATGAATATGATACTATACTCATCGGGACTTTCAATATTTTATTTCTGCCTATTAATGTCACTTAATCTCCCGTATTAGGTATTTATTGTGTTATTTCTTAATATACCTGTTCTATTATGCAAATTACATAAGCTAGTCATTATCTGGTTTAAAATGTCAGATACACAAGACGATTTTCGGACCAAAGTGCAGAAATCGTTCGAATAAATCTCATGTACAGAACCGTCACAGCCGTGATTGGTTTTAAATAGAACTGCACATTTGTTGCACAGCACTTTAATGTAGACGGTCACAGTGTCAGACTGCACTTTAGTTTCCAACCTATTGAACAAACCACTGTGCCGGAATCTGTGGAAGAAACAGCTATCCACCGCAATGAAAGGGAGGGATATTGGATAGGGGAACTTCAGACCCTATGGCCAACGGATATTAACAAATTAGCGGGTTTGGGGACACCCAAAACCTTCGTGTGTTACCCACTGGTGTACAGCAGACATAACGTTGAAGTGGCTGGTATTTTCAAAGATGAGTTCAGGTCATTCGCTGACGAGCACGCCGAACTGTCTGATTCACGGGCAATAATTGCATACAAGAAAATCCTAGTCTTCGGGATAAGTTAGTTCATTCAACGCTCCCTCAAATATCGGCTGATTAGCGACCATGTACCTCTAAAACAATTTAATCTGTTCAACGCGGGACCATTGCCTGCATGACAAAAAAATCCACTCGGCTCATTCATTTCAAGCACACTAATTTGTATCTCAACAAACAATATTGGACATTAATCCAATACACATCGGAACATTCCGACATCAAAACAAAATCCAAATCCGGATGCGAAACTCCAGACACAAACTTAGACTTTCCCTGTGCCTATGCGTTCTTTCTCATAAAAATCATATTTTGGCTCGTGCCAGCTAGGTATACTAAGTTTGTTCTGTAAAATACAACTGTCTCTTCACACTGTCGGTGTGGATCCAGGCCCTATGTATGCATGAGGGTTCTAATATTTATTTAACCACCCCCCCCTTTTTTTTTTGCTTACTTTATCGGGGGCTAATTGTACAGAATATGGAGAAAATTCTTTGAACTTCCAGCATTCATTCGAATCACGGAGTTGAAACAGAACATCATATGTACGCCTGGGTCTACAAAATTTCACACCTTGTTCAGCAGTCAATCATGAAACTGAATTAACTGAAGCAAACTCTTGTTGATTGATTGTTTATTTTTAGTCATTTTTACATGGTACAAGGAAAATATATAACATATAACATATAGTGACATGCATAATGTAGAACATATGTACACATATATACAAGTATCCACCCACTAACATATATAAATGAGTACATTTTCGATTACAATCGACAATTGTATATATAACGATACCCCAAAATATAAAGAATCAATATATATACTGTGTAAAAGTAAGATTAGTTCACCGTCTAACTGCGAATACTCGAGTGACATTGTTTTGATTATGATGCTCGATAATATATAATGGGTCGAGAAATAGGGGGCTATCACTTAATCGCATGTTGTACTATATATATTCTGGGGTATATCATCGTTGGCGTTGCCTGTAATATGGTATACTCATGCATGGCTAAAGCTAATTAAGTCATCCTATATCGAAAATGCATAATATACACTATGCACTAAGTCTTAACGAGGACTGGTTAGCATAGAAATTGGCAGTTTTAATCCTTAGTCATCTGCCTCAGTTGTCTCCACATCGCTTCATACCTATATGCGTATGAATGTTGCGAGATTTTTTAGGTGAATTAGATCAGTAGAGTTCAAAAGTTTATAGAGATGACTTCAGACCCTATGGTCAACGGGTATTAACCAATTAGCGGGTTTGGGGACACCAAAAACCTTCGTGTGTTACCCACTGGTATACAGCAGACAAAACGTAGAAGTGGCTGGTATTTTCAAAGATGAGTTCAGGTCATTCGCTGACGAGCACGCCGAACTGTCTGATTCACGGGCAATAATTGCATACAAGAAAAATCCTAGTCTTTGGGATAAGTTAGTTCATTCAAAGCACCCTCAGATATTGGCTCATTAGCGACCATGTATATGGCAATTTAATCTGTTCAACGCGGGACCATTGCCTGCATAACAAAAAAAAGCCACTCGGCTCATTCATTTCAAGCACATCAATTTGTATCTCAACAGACAATATTGGACATTAATCCAACACACATCGGAACATTCCGACGACATCAAAACAAAATCCAAATCCGGATGCGAAACTCCAGACACAAACTTAGGTTAACATATTTTCCCTGTGCCTATATATATATATGCGTTCTTTCTCATAAAAATCATATTTTGACCTATCACGTAGATATTCACAAACTGTCATGAATTCCACGGAAAAGCAGCCATGGAGACCGAGCATGGGTATTTGCATCATAAGCATGTCATCGGAGAATGTTGTTGCTTCTCCTGTATTTCATTATTACTATCCAATGAATATATTTTGGACTGGTCATTGCCCACACTATACAATCTCTTAAACACCAGATATTGTGTGACTGGGGATCAATGATGCGCGCATGCGCAGTCAACGCATATTTCCATATTTTGCCAAATAAGGTCAAATGAACCCAAATATCATTTTCAAGCAGCTCAAGGGTCATTCTAGGTTAATAGTGAGGCATGTGTGGAAATGTAATTTTTGTCACATTTCCCATATCACAATCTGCCTCAATTACCATAGTATCCCCCTTTTGCACATATATTTTGGTAAAATGAAGGTTTAACCCCTATACCATCAACCCGTTTCTAAGGTAAAAACGTCGCATAGCAACCGTTGCCATGGAAAGTATTTTCGTGATTGCCCCCATATCTGAAAATAATACGTGGGACCTAATATACACATGTGCCAAGTTTTATGCTTTTATGACAATGTCCGCACTTGTTACACAAAAAACTATACCTAAAAAATCGCACGGTGATTCCGTCACGAAAACCTTGTGATTCCGTCACGTTCACCATCTGGTAAATTTATATCTACACTTCATTGTACATTTATACAATATAAATATGTTGTTTGTCAAGGGAAATCTTAACCCGTTTTGTAAAAGCCCAATTCAAGTGTGTTATGTGTAACAATTCACAGAGTTATCTTAATAATGAAGGCCTACCCTCGACACAAGGGAACTTTTCGTGTGATTCCGTCACGGCCGAACTTTTGTTTATACCGATGCATCATTTAAATGAGTATCAACTTATGTATTTCGTAATTATATCACTTTGCTCCATCATTCTAAAAAATAGTAGGCGAAATATCATTGGTATGAACCACATAGGCTACGGTCGGGTACAAAGTTGAAAAAAGCTCTGCGATTGGTGATTCCGTCACGCTGGAATTCATGAAGTTCGTGATGACCCATATCACCATTATTTCGAATTGCGTGTGGTCCTTTTATTACACAAGGGTCAATGTAGTCCAACTTCAACCCATGATTGTGTCAATCCGCACTGTGAAATTGGACCAATTTACTATAACCATCATATTTTGGCCTATCACGATATTCACAAGTTCAGGATGACCCATATCACCAATAATTCGAACTGCGTGTGGTCCTTTAACTACACAATGGTCAATGTAGTCCAACTTGAACCAATAGTTGTGTCAATTAAGGATGTATCCGCGTTGTGAAATTGTCCTAAATGACTATAACCATCAAATTTGACCTATCACGATATTCACAAGTCCGTAATGAACCAACTTTGACAAGTTCTTTGATTGATTGATTGATTTATTTTTGATATAAAGACATACACGTATATTGTTTTAACAGGTTACAAATATAATAAATTACAAGCAAATAAAAAGGAGTTTTTAACATAATTTCAGTTGTTAGGCTATATAAGAAATCGCAAATTTTGAAACAAAAATGAGGCTGTAAAGAAGTCAAAGTGAATACCAATGGTATGATGGCTGAAATTTAGAAAAAAAATCGTAGAGTACCGGTACATGTACGGCTAGATATCGGGGATGGCACAAAAAGCACTCGAAGGCTTAATTCCATTGTGGTCCCCTGATATGCTACCGGCCACGAGGCAGACAATATAGTTACCACAAAATTCTCCATTTTGATACTAAAAAATAATGGTAATGACATCAATGTTAATATATTGATATTTTACATTGATAAAGCCATCATCAATGTGGATAAAATAATTTATCATCATACGTGCTACATTTACAAGTAATCTTATGATTGTGAATATGTTTATTTTAAAAGAAATGATCTTTTCACCGACCAGGTGGATGAAACGCCTGGCAGATCCGTTTAACATAACAAGTCTGACACTCGTCTCATTCACCGGGTCTATGAATACTGACCGATATAATATTATATTAATATTAATGCTTCTGCAAGAGGTGCCTGTGGGTTCTGTGTCGGTTCTTTGTAAATGATGGATACACACCACTGCATATACGCACCACTACCATGTATGGCCGGTTTTGGACTGATCTGTCCATGACCGAAAGATGGAAACCCGAAATACAGGCAGCAGTAACAATATATGCAGAGATGAGTAATTGATTGGCAAAATTTTGGTCACAGTTTCAATTCAGTAGTACAGAAAGGGATCTTCATCTCGGTCCTTCAGTTTAGATAAGAGATGTTTTTTTATGCAAAATTTCCGGTACTTGATGTCAATGGGTAGATGTACAGTTTTGTCAAGTCTATTCCAGAGTCTTATTCCTGTGTAGAAAAAAGACTTTTTCCCATAACAACTTACATGAGGGAGGATGAATTTCAGTTTACCTGACCGGGTTTCAGATTGATCAGCCTCATTGTCCGAAACATTTATATCCCCTTCTTTATTTGATCGTTTGAAATGTTCATTAAAATATACTGGGGCTTGCTTATCTGAGATCTTCATAACCATTGTCAATTTCCTAAAGTTAACTCTTTCACATACCGGCAGCCAATCTACTTTTAGAAATTCCGAATAGCCAATATGTGTCCTACAATTTAGATCTAAAATGTATCTTACTAGCCTATTCTGGGTTGCTTGTAATCGGATCTTTGTTCTCTGTGTTAGACTCGTGTACCAAAAGCTTGAACTATAGTCAAAATGACATTGAATGAGGGCCAAGGATAGATTTATTTTGCAGTATTGGTTCAGGTAAGATGCCTTTCTGTACAAGAATTTCAACTTAGAGTTTGCCTTCTGCAACATGTGTGCTGCCATTAGCTCACCATTAAGATGGTGGTCTAAAATGGCCCCGAGATATGTTACGGAGTCACTGGGTCTGATGCTCACGCCATATCACAGCAAACACTCAGCTGGGATTTATTTTTCAATTTATGTGGTGATCCGAAAAGAATTGATTCTGTTTTTCACAGGTGTAAAGATAGTTTATTATCCACCAGCCAAGCGCTCAGTTTGCTCAGTTCTACGCTGAGAGTTTGTTCAATAATGTGCACATCAGATCCAGCGACAATAAGGGCAGAGTCATCTGCATATAAGAGGAGTTGACAAGACACAGCCATGGAAGCATCGGTAACATACAGTAAAAACAGTAGAGGACCTAAAATCTACCCCTGGGGTACGCCACAGGAAATATCTTCAAAATCGGATAATGTACCATTTACATCAACAGCTTGGGATCTCCCATTCAGGTAGCTGTGATACCAAAGAAGTGCGCTTTCATCCAAACCGATAACCTTAAGTTTTTGCAATAAAATTTCATGATCCACTGTATCAAAAGCCTTTTGAAGGTCTATCAGGACCGTACCTGTAAGGTTATACCCTTGTCCATCTCACTACGAATTTTATCTGTGAGGTATAACAGATATGTGTCTGTTGAAAACCCTGACCTAAAACCAGATTGGTAGCCATATAATAAATTTTGTTTTTGTAAATATTCCTCAAGTTGTTTGTATACAATTCTTTCTATTATTTTTGAGGCTAAATTAAGTACGGAGACAGGTCTGTAATTTCCAGGCTGTGTCTTCTCCCCCTTCTTATAGATTGGTACGACCCTAGCTCTTTTGAGCTCTTCTGGGACATGCCCATTGTGAATAGAAAGATTCACTATGTGGGTGAGTGGAGATGTTAAAACAGCAGCACCATCCTTCAAAAACCTTGCCGGTATCCCATCGGGGCCCGTGGCTTTGGATGAGCACAGACTTTCTAGTATCTTATGAACTTCATCTTCATCAACAACATGGAGTTTAAGTTTGTTGATGGGATCTACTTTGCTTCTATAGTAGTTAACAAGAGTCAAGTTGTTGAAGATACCAGGAGCCTTTGGGAGTTTATTCAGAAGATTAGATGCTATATTGCAAAAGAAATTATTGAATTCTTTAGCAATGGTCACTGCATTAAAGCAAACTTCTTCATTGATCTTTAGAGCATAGTTAGTTTTGTTACTGGTTTTTTTTTATGGACAACCAAGTTTTTTCAATGATTTCCATAGCTCTTTATGTCTGTTTCTATTTGAATCTAATTGTTGGGTAAAATATGTTAACTTTGAATCCCGTATCATATGTTGGGCTTTATTTCTCAGGTTTTTATAAGACTCTAAGTCAGTAATTTCTTTTGACTTTCTGTATTTATGAAGCATTAATTAAGTTTCTATCTTTAATAGTTGTTAGAATGTCTGAGCTCATCCATTCCTCGGTACCCCCCTTTATCCTAACATCTTTCATAGGTGAAATATCATTTATCACGGATAGCAGATTCTGTTTAAAGAGAAGCCAGGCCTGTGTAACATCATTACAACAAATGAGTTCCATCCAGTCCACCTGTGTTTGCAGTTTATCACAAAAATCTGAAATTGAGTAGTTCTTGAGACTACGAGTCTTTATTGTGTTATGCTCATATGATCTTGCTTTAGTCTTCTTTCTAGTGCAAAAAATCATGCTGTGATCACTTAGGCCAATGTCAATGACACCGGACTGTGTGATCATAGAAGTTCGTGATGACCCATGTCACCAGTATTTCGAATAGCGTGTGGTCCTTTTATTACACAAGGGTCAATGTAGTCCAACTTCAACCGATGATTGTGTCAATTATTCAAGGGCGTAGAATGGGCCTATTGGGAAAGGCCACCCACCAAGGCGTCAAATTCCTAATTTGAAGAGATTCGCCGAGATCCAGGCCCTGAGATTGGTCGGAGGTGCAGCGAAAATTCACGAAGGGATCTAATATAGCCGAGCGGAAGTCGGCACATTAGAGTCCACCTTTTTATACTGCTATTACGGTAATTGAATCTTTATATTTTATACCTAATTTTATATAATTATGGTGAATAACTTTAACACAATTAATGCATTTGTTTTAGACACGTGCACCCTCAATTTTGGATGGTGTTTGATATATTTTGTTTTTCGTTACCAATTTTCGAGATACTCATCATACCGACATACGATTCATACGAATCATAGTATTCATACTGCCTTACTCAAGTTACTGGTACTATCTATCTCAGACTCAGTATCTGTCTGGAACTTGTGAAGTTGTGGAATTAGAATTACCTCAATAGACAATACCTGTCAACTCCCCTTTCGGGTATCACACTTTACAGACAGGGTTCAGGTCTTCCGAGAGGAAGATCCCTTTCTGTACTACTGAATTGAAACTGTGACAAAAATTTTGCCAATCAATTACTCATCTCTGCATATATTGTTAAGTACTGCTGCCTGTATTTCGGGTTTCCATCTTTCGGTCATGGACAGACCAGTCCAAAACCGGCCATACATGGCAGTGGTGCGTATATGCAGTGGTGCGTATCCATCATTTACAAAGTCACCGAACTGACACAGATCCCACAGGCACCTCTTGCAGCAGCACTAATATTAATATAATATTATATCGGTCAGTATTCATAGACCCGGTGAATGAGACGAGTGTCAGACTTGTTATGTTAAATGGATCTGCCAGGCGTCTCATCCACCTGGTGTCCTGGTCGGTGAAATGATCATTTCTTTTAAAATAAACATATTCACAATCATAAGATTACTTGTAAATGTAGCACTTATGATGATAAATTATTTTATCCACATTGATGATGGCTTTATCAATGTAAAATATCAATATATTAACATTGATGTCATTACCGTACCATTATTTTTTAGTATCAAAATGGAGAATTTTGTGGTAACTATATTGTCTGCCTCGTGGCCGGTAGCATATCAGGAGACCACAATGGAATTAAGCCTTCGAGTGCTTTTTGTGCCATCCCCGATATCTAGCCGTACATGTACTCTACGATTTTTTTTCTAAATTTCAGCCATCATACCATTGGTATTCACTTTGACTTCTTTACAGCCTCATTTTTGTTTCAAAAATTGCGATTTCTTATATAGCCTAACAACTGAAATTATGTTAAAAACTCCTTTTTTAGCTCAACTTACTTTTGTAAGTTTGAGCTATTGCCATGGCTTGGCGTCCGTCGTCCGTGTGTCCGTGTGTCCGTCAACAATTTCCTTTGGCGCGGGCTACAGGTCGTACCTTTGGTCTGATCTTTATGAAATTTTGCATGAATGTTGACATTGACATGTAGATGGGAACGAGTCATTTTGGGGTCATTCGGCCAAAAAACATGGCCGCTGGTGGCCATCTTGGATTTCAAAATTCAATCCATTGGCGCGGGCTACAGGTCGTACTGTTCGTTTGATCATAATGAAATTTGTCATGGATGTTAATATTGACATGTAGATGGGAACGAGTGATTTTGGGGTCGTTCGGCCAAAAAACATGGCCGTCAGCAGCCATCTTGGATTTTACTCTTTGCATGACTAAATCATTTGGCGCAGGCTACAGGTCGTAGTTTTGATCGGAACTTCATGAAATTTGTCATGGATGTTAACAATGACATGTAGATGGGAACGTGTGATTTTGGGGTTGTTCGGCCAAAAAACATGGCCGCCAGCAGCCATCTTGGATTTTACTCTTTACATGACTAAATCCTTTGGCGCGGGCTACAGGTTGTACCTTTGGTCTGATCTTTATGAAATTTGTCATGAATGTTGACATTGGCATGTAGTTGGGAACGAGTCATTTTGGGGTCATTCGGCCAAAAAACATGGCCGCTGGTGGCCATTTTGGATTTCAAAATTCAATCCATTGGCGCGAGCTACAGGTCGTACTGTTCGTCTGATCATTATGAAATTTGTCATGGATGTTAATATTGACATGTAGATGGGAACGAGTGATTTTGGGGTCGTTCAGCCAAAAAACATGGCCGCCAGCAGCCATCTTGGATTTTACTCTTTGCATGACTAAATTCTTTGGCGCGGGCTACAGGTTGTAGCTTTGGTCAGAACTTCATGAAATTTGTCATGGATGTTAACAATGACAATGTAGATGGGAACGAGTGATTTTGGGGTCGTTCAGCCAAAAAACATGGCCGCCAGCAACAGTGTAGTTTCCAGTAATTATTTGGGGACACCTGTTTATATGCCAAAGTCATATCCGAAGGCAGTCGCCCTAAGTTGGGGAGGGTATGGGTGGCATCCCCCCTTGAACTACATATACATACTGCCATAAAATGACAATTTATCGCTTTATTTGATGATTTAGTGTTTGTTTTCTAGTAATAATGGTAAAAAAACTAATTATCTGAGGAATTTTTCTTCTTTCTAACTGTTTTTTGGGCGCCAGGAATTTGGGCGCCCATACCTGTTACAGGTACCAAAACTGGCCTGGAAATTACCCTGGCCAGCAACCATCTTGGATTTTACTCTTTGCATGACTAAATCCTTTGGCGCGGGTTACAGGTCGTACCTTTGGTCTGACCTTTATGAAATTTGTCATGAATATTGATATTGACATGTATATGGGAACGAGTCATTTTGGGGTCATACGGCCAAAAAACATGGCCGCTGGCAGCCATCTTGGATTTTACTCTTTGCATGACTAAATCCTTTGGCGCAGGCTACAGGTCGTAGTTTTGATCAGAACTTCATGAAATTTGTCATGGATGTTAACAATGACATGTAGATGGGAACGAGTGATTGTGGGGTTGTTCGGCCAAAAAACATGGCCGCCAGCAGCCATCATGGATTTTACTCTTTGCATGACTAAATCCTTTGGCGCAGGCTACAGGTCGTACCTATGGTCTGATCTTTATGAATTTTGTCATGAATGTTGACATTGACATGTAGATGGGAACGAGTCATTTTGGGGTCATTCGGCCAAAAAACATGGCCGCTGGTGGCCATTTTGGATTTCAAAATTCAATCCATTGGCGCGGGCTACAGGTCGTGCTGTTCGTCTGATCATCATGAAATTTGTCATGGATGTTAATATTGACATGTAGATGGGAACGAGTGATTTTGGGGTCGTTCAGCCATAAAACATGGCCGCCAGCAGCCATCTTGGATTTTACTCTTTGCATGACTAAATTCTTTGGCGCGGGCTACAGATTGTAGCTTTGGTCAGAACTTCATGAAATTTGTCATGGATGTTAACAATGACATGTAGATGGGAACGAGTGATTTTGGGGTCGTTCGGCCAAAAAACATGGCCGCCAGCAGCCATCTTGGATTTTACTCTTTCAATGACTAAATCCATTGGCGCGGGTTACAGGTCGTACCTTTGGTCTGACCTTTATGAAATTTGTCATGAATATTGATATTGACATGTCTATGGGAACGAGTCATTTTGGGGTCATACGGCCAAAAAACATGGCCGCTGGCAGCCATCTTGGATTTCAAAATTCAATCCATTGGCACGGGCTACAGGTCGTACTGTTTGTCTGATCATCATGATATTTATCATGGATGTTAATATTAACATGTAGATGGGAACGAGTCATTTTGGGGTCGTTTGACTAAAAAACATGTCCGCCAGTAGCCATATTGGATTTTACTCTTTGCATGAATAAATCCTTTGGTGCGGGCTACAGGTCGTAGCTTTGGTCGGAACTTCATGAAATTTGTCATGTATGTTAACAATGACATGTAGATGGGAAACGAGTCATTTTGGGGTCGTTCAGCCGAAAAACATGGCCGCCAGCAGCCATCTTGGATTTTACTCTTTGCATGACTAAATCCATTGGCACAGGCTACAGGTCATACCTTTGATCAGATCATTATGAGATTTGTAAAGGCTGTAGATGGGAACAAGTCATTTTGGGGTAATTCGGAAAAAAACATGGCTGCCGGTGGCCATTTTAGAATTTACTCTTTGCATCAATAAATCCTTTGGCACACCATAATTACCACATTCCTGATCCGATCAATATGAAACCTGTTATGAATGTTGATATTGACATGTACATCTAGTCTTACTTAGACATTTCAATTAGCACTTTTCCTATTCCTCCATTTACTGTCGACCATTAAATTATTCCCCTACCTAAGTTGAGCTACAGTGTCATTGACACTTTCATATTTGCTTGTAATTTATTATATTTGTAACCTGTTAAAACAATATACGTGTATGTCTTTATATAAAAAAAAAAAAAAAAAAAAAAATCAATCAGGTCTCGACTGTGGTCGGTGCTTTGGTGGGCTACTCTAAGTCTAACATTTACGCTTAAGCATAATTGACTTATGCGTTATCATAATACATTCATAACATTGGAATTATATTAAGAGCAATAATTTCATCGGCTGTCTTATCTTATATGTATATTTGTATAATCTGATGTATGTTAACTTACTGGCATTAGTAATGTGGTTGCATCCATTTCAGCTTGAGTATGTGGAGTTCAATGGGAGTGTATATGAATTACGGTTAAGCCAGGGTTTCCGCCAGGGGGAAATAAATGAGTCCGTATTGGAGAAACACATAACGCGACGGGACGACCATGGTTCGTCCTGTCAGGCGAAAATTTTGTTATTTGACACTTAAAAGTAGCCATTTCCTTGCACCTGAGTGTCCCACAAAGCAATCCAAAGCTACATATATTATGCAAGTCGATCATTTCTGTGGGTGCATTAATTCTGTTGATGGTATACAAATAAGTAATCATGTAATTACGTACGTATAAGACTGCCGTCTGATTGAATACTCTATAAATAACGAGCTACGAGTTACAGTGTTTACACATTTATAACTTACAATAAGATATAATGAATATAAACACTAAAAGGCATCTACGCATTGACCAATAATACCACGCAAGGAGAATTGAATAAATTATTTTTTAGAATTTCAGGTAGCGTCCGTGGAAATTAAACTGACAGGATTATGTACATGTATTCTGTCAATCGTAAAACTCTTTGTGCGCTGTGACGTCATACTGCAGGGTTTGTCTGGAGTATATTTTTATAGCGGCGAAATACGAATGGTAGCGAAGTCTTTCACTCGGAACGCGTAGCTTGTTCAATAGTCTGTATAGGCCAACAACTGACGATTGACCGCAGCTATAGAACAGAGTTTTAGCCAACGTTTTATAAAATATAATTGAGTTTCGGCTGGAAATGTGAACATGTGCGTCGTTGATTGGGGACCCAGGCGGGACAACGAAACTATTATTGACTGTACTTTGACTTTATCTCCATATTGGGGGGGGGGGGGGGGAGGGTATGTGTTTGTGTTTATCCTCCATGCGTGTAATATGGCTCAAATGAATGGTGTTGTCACTATGAATTCGCGCTATAAAGACAGGACAGGTTCCGTATTATTGTGAAATAAATCACTTTGGGATTTTGTTGAGTATGCATGGCAATATACGCATAATAATCAACACACGTAGAGAATCACATGTTTTTTTCAGGAACTTCACTGACATCGAACTCAAAACAAATGATATTAAATACAGCAATAAGATAAATGATCAACATTGAGTAGTTTCATCCACGAAAATCCCGTGCATAAAAATGTCCCGACTCAGCAATTGGGTGTTCTTTGATCCAATTATGTAATTGTACGATAGGACGGGGTCTTCGAGTCTGAGTAGTTTCATCCATGGAATCCCGTGCACAAAAACATCCATACTCAACAGTCCGGCATTCTTTGATGTTACAGCGACATGTATTACGCTGTATCTAATGTCGCTATTTGACCCGCTTTTTCACCAGTATTCTGTTTAACCCCCGAACTCCCGTTGCAGCCAAAATTTTTTTAAGACATATTGCTACTGACATTTGGTACATGCATGAATCAAACAGATCATCTGCGAGGGGAATGGGTCCGTGTGACGGACCCGCAGCCGGCCTGGCGGAAACCCTGGTTAAGCGCAACTCATTTACGCTTAAGTGGATTTCATTTACACTTATTATATAAAGCGTAATTGAAATGAATTATGCTTAAGCAAATACATGTACCAATCTCCAACTGGTTTCCTCAGTTTGAATATCGATCTTAGTATGGGATCTGGGTGGAGTCCTCACCTATGTTTGAGTGATGTTTTATGGCCTGAGTTAATTTGAGTTTAGAGCAAATCACATGGGAGTCTTTTTTACATTTATTATTTATTTGCATACAAATATTTGCGCTTAAGCATAAAGCAATTGCGCTTACTTAGTGCAAATACACAACAGCTATTTTGATTAACTGTCTAGTAACACTGAACATTCAATGTCCCGCGAACTTTGTGACTTTGTCCATCGACGTATATTAAATATAGATCGATGCTTTGTCAATTGTTATCAATAATGGTGAACGTTTTACGGTATGAAATTTGAAAAAAGAAATATAGATGCAGTCCCATGCATGTCGTCCATTTGGATATGATGAATCAGATGATCATGGGATATTTAGTCCCATACTTGAAAATTTACCCCTGATTATTGCGCCCCGTACTCTTATTTATTTATAATGGGAATTCCCCCTGTTGGCCCTACTATTATACCACCCCCGCTATTATTTGGATCCCGATCGAGACTCAGCAGGGTTGGTGATTTTTTTGATTTTTTTAAATAAATCAAAAAAATCGATTTAATTGATTTAAATCAGATTTATTTGATTTAAATCGATTTTTTTCTTCTAATTGTTATGAAAATATGCAATTGTGCAATGTCTTTGATAAATGAAGGTTCTAAAAGGTGTTGCTTATTACCGGTATATCCAAGGCTGGATTAATCAAAATTCTGTTATTATTTATTATTTTTTGTATAACTACATGTATCGAGCACAAATATCATGGCAAAACAGATATAGCAACCATGGACTTCAATTGTGCATACACTAGGTCCATGTGAGTTCCAATGTTGTGATATCTGGGTAAGTAGACCTGTACTTAAAGATTTACTAATAAATTTAGTAAATTTTGGCTGAGAACTGAATATATTATCGATCACCTTTGCTCCTCCGTGACTTGAAGACATACATGTAATCACACCATATATCAAGTATGGACATTAGACAACTAGAGTAGTTTAGATGGCTGAGTATATGGTAGAATTACTTGGTTGGCATATACATATATGGCAATCAGAAAAGGAAATTTAATAGTGTAATGAGGAGTGCTGAATCTGATTGTAGTTACAAATAAGCGGAACAAGCCGTTGGAGCAGTAATCACGGTACCATGCAGTATGCCTGTTTTGTATAGGGTTGACAATTACTGCACAATTTCATATCTATTATCCAATTTTGTATATTGTTTAATCATAATCATGTTATATTTTACAAAAAACCTTGTTAGATAATGTAAATTCTTGACATATGCAATCATTTCCAATTTTTTGATTTAAATCAATGATTTTTTTGAAAAAAATCATTGATTTAAATCTTGATTTAAATCAATGATTTAAATCGCTTGATTTAAATCAGCCAACCCTGATCGAGAGTAGTGCTAATGTCCCTCTGTGCCATCCAAATTATTTCTAGAATGTTATATTGTTGCCGGCATTTGGTTGATCTGTGTCATTCTGTGACATTTTTACATTCATCAAATTGATCAACAATTATGACAGCATGTCTTGAATAAATCCAGTTCAAACTCCCATTGGTGAATTGTCAATACACATGTACATGTATGATAGACAGTCTGTCGCAAATCCGAAATCGCAATGTCGCAGACAACATTGAAATGCCTCTTTATGTTGACAAAATACGATGCAGTCTTCATCTTGTGACGTCACAAGTACGGAATGTAGCTTTGCATGATTTCGTCGATTCAAAAATATTTTTCCGTGACGTCGTCTTTGATGACGCGCTGTATCAAAACAAAGCAGGTGTGTTGCAGAAGCGACTTTTTATCTGCAGTGGGTCACTATTTGGAGTTGAATTACATAAATGCGCGCATATGACAGAAATAGTCGCGACCTACCCTTTAACTCTTAAAATCTACTGTTTGAAATTTCTAGATGGATCTCATAGATGGGGATTCACATTTGTTCAAATAGGGGCAGAGATAAGTGATTTAACTCTCAACCACCCTACCTGTATCTGTGATGTTTGATACTGGTATAATAATATATAGATTCCTATTGATTTCTAAGCTGCCTTGGTGGGGGGCTTTGAGGCGGAACTGTAGAGGGGGTGGGGTTTTGACTCCCTACTTTGATCAAAATTCTAAACAGTTGGAAATTTCGTTCCTGATACAACATTAAATGTAGATTTAATTTTTCAACAGTAACCATCCATATTTTGCTTCATCGGGTTAAACTGTTAGGGCCACTATTAAAAATATGTGTGTTTGTCCACTCCCGACCCTAGATTTTGGAAGTGGGTAGGTAGGTAGGTAAATATTTTTATTTTTTTCATTAGACCTGATATTTATACTATGTTATAATTTTCCCATATATTAAATAAAACATAACACAGATATCATGATTTGGCATTCTTTATTTGACTAGTTATATTTAATCTCATTTATAGGACTTTTATCTATCTCGGACTCCTTTTTGGGATATCTTTGTGCATTTCAGTACAGTTGGTGCACACAGGCAGCACCACCTTGTACTTCTTTAGTATGTGTGGGTCTCGTGTACAGTTGGGGCCACAGCAGTGACAGCAGATGTCCAGACTCTCTGTTGACGAGTAGAATGCAAACTCAATATGAGCTTCACAGGATTGTTGTAAACGCACAAACACCTTGCCATCAAGTGCATCTCCTGGAATGGAACAGAAGTAGGCAAACAAATTAAAACCTGGAAGCCATTAAAAGTAGAACAGTATGACATTGAACAAATATTGAATACTTTACTTACAATTAGACATGATTCCACATTGTGATACCTGTCAGATGTAGACATAGATCTATAGAAAATTGTTGCTAAAACTTCAAACAACCCATTGAACCTCAAAACAAGTGTAACAATATTAGCATTACAATAGCAGCAATTTTAGAAAAGAGATGCATATCATATAGACCCTAGTTCATGTGAAAAAACATCTTTAGAGAGAGATTATCATGAAGTACATAGACAGAACACAATGCGCATCTTAATTGAGAATCTTTTATCGCATGAGTTGCGGATGGCGCAAGGATATATTTCGCGAGAGCGTAGCTCGAGCGAAATATAACTTTGCGCCGTCCGCAACGAGTTCGATAAAAGATTCGAGATTATGATGCAAGTTGTGTTCTGTATTTATTCTACACCGTTCAGTCAGATAAGTTCAATCCATGAATGTCACCTTCATTGTTAATATAGCTACCTTTATTGTGATTTAGGTCTGACAAATAACCAGTAATTATGGGGGGAATCACCGGAAGCGGATGATCGACGTAATGTACGTCATCTTTCTTGGCGACAACGTCAACGAGAATAGTTCCGGCTTGTATTCCACTAGAGGTATACACTAATATGTATTCAATGGCTGGGATTGCGTTGAATACATATGACTCACGTCAATGGGTGTGGAATAAAATGACAAACCTTCTGATGTGATGTTGGCTCCACAGCTGAAGTCGTATTTCCCCCTGAGGTGTTTTAGGGACCTCTTCTCTCGGTCAGTTAGTTTAGTTTTTGAGTATATGCATCTCGGTTTCTTGCATTCATAGCATGGTATTGTGGCCCGTACATTCTGTGCTACCAATACTGTATTTTTACATCCCTGTTGAGAAAACACATGGTTCATATTAAAATAAGAAGAGTTTAATACGTCGTTGAATATGCAACGAGTTAAATTATAATTTTTGATTTTTTTTATCAATATACTTTATTGAACCTTTTTATTGTAGAGAAAACTTCTTACAGACAGAAGTTCACAGAACATCCCCTCTGACAGAGATGTCACTTCACAATGAGTACCAAATCTGTTTTCTCCAAATTGAATAGCCCTGCATCAGAGCCCTGGCATTGACATTTCTGCACTTCATGAATGAAATAATTCCCAGATAATAAAACTCTTGTCCATATTTACAAAGGTCGACATTCAGTGGAGTATATATACTTAGTACTGAGTTTCTGAGAATAAAGTATTATTTGAAATTATATGTCAAATGAGTCATATTTATTTTCTGGAAGTGCCACTGCAGAATGGGTGGGGGTTGTCAACATGTATATATATATATATATGCACCTGCTGTAGTTGAGCAACTGTGGCAAGCGTTGCGGTCTGCCCAGACGGCCTGGCATCTGTAGTGTGTACTCCCAGCAGTAATGTGAAGGCCTTGTAGTGATTCCCAGTCGAGTCCACCTGCGGGTCAGGAAGCCAAGGCCAAACTTGTGACGGTGGCTTACAGCACTCTTTGTCGCTACATCTGTGAATTTGGAAAGAGTAATGTCGCTCTCTGCAGTGTTTCTCTGAAAAAATTGAATGTATAACAAGTATTAAAAGATCTAGAATTAATATAATTTTAATAATATTATTTAAAGGTACTCAATCTGATGAAACTCCTCTCAATTACTATTTCAATGGCTTCGGGGGGTCAAAAATATTTGAATCGAGTCGAGGAAGTCACCAATCAAAGCTCAGATTTATTAGATATCGATTTTAGAAATCTATTATTTTTCATTATCGGGAATACTTTCTGTCCCAGAAGTTTGCCGAAAAAGCCGACCGACATACTCTCGATACTAAATTCCATTGAACAAAATGTTGCTATACAACACATTTTGGGCAATTATATACGATAGTTCACAGTCGTTAGCATTATTTTTTTTGGATAATTAATCGATTCTGATATTAACTAAAGTGACCTTTGATAAAATTTTGTTGTTGTTGAATCTGTTGAGATGGGGACCCTCTGATCGGATTGAGTACCTTTAAAAGAGACTAAATCAATTGGTTCTGAAAATTCTGTGAAATGAATTCAAGAGAAACAAGAAGACGTGGGTAAGAACCACATGTACTATGAGATACTATTAAAATCAGTTACGGTTGCATCAATTTTATCTTTGCACCCAATCAATGTCAGACAGAACACCATATTTTAATTTAATACATACGGTACCGAGAAACAATTTGTACTGTTCTGCATGTGCTAAATGTAGCTGCTGGTAGCTGCCAATATTGATGTTTGGATCGATCAGTGATTGAACTTCGCCCTCAGTTTTGGTAACATCGGCATCGGGAGCAGGTGGTGAACATTGGAACAGTTTATCCTTAAGCATAACCCGTTTGATTCTTCCCTCCAAAAGTTCTATCACCGGTTGCACAGACTTTAGCCACTCATCCTTTAACCCTTCTATTTTGATTGCCCTCTGCCTCACGTCGACCATGGAACTGCACGCTTTCAGATGTTGTTCAGTACTGCTAGAGCATTCATTTCGAGAAAGAGCTGTATTTTGCAATGCAATGTTTATGAGCGACATAATTCTTTCAGCAGGGTTTGCCCATGAATGGCCAGGAGCTGTCCTACATGCGATCAAACACTCAAGGTCCAGATGTTTGAAGAGAATTATGAGTGACAGTTTCACTGAATGATATGTCAGTCTGTGATCTGGCCCGCCATCACTATACAACATGAGCAGTGGCATCTCTTGTGAAGTTCTGGCAATCACTTGTTGAAGCTCGACAATATGTCGAAAGGCTGAGCTAGGTTGGAAGATACTGTCTTTAATTGAGACTGTAACTTGACCCTGATAAAAGGATGCAGATGGTTCTTCAGGGATTTCAACATCAAGGTATACAGATGGGGTTAGAGACCCTTTGTTCTGTACGTCGTGATCAAGGCAAGAGAGATTTGACGTCACGGGCACCAATGACTTTTTACCACGAACTCCTGATTGGGCGAACATACCCGGTTCTCCAAAGTCCACTTTGGCCTTATCATCCATACATACAAATCGACATTTGTCTCTGTATTTAACTGCATACTCTCTGCAGTATTTAAAAATAGCTGCACAATAATGATCGTCAATATGTTGGGCCCCGCAGTTGTCTTGTTGAACTTTCAGTCTTAATGGAATTCTCCCTTTATAGAGCTTTGCAACATTAGCATGAGAGTTTTTCGGCACAAACCCGAACAAAACAGTGGATTCACTCGGAATTGGCACATCTTCCGGAATCTTCTCTTTCACTTGTTGAATCAAGTCGCGAACACTGATATATTTTGAAATATGTTCAATATTATGACGTCTCTCATCTGCTGCTGTTACCTCATCGATCTCTTTTCGAGTTGTTTGAAGAACACATCGAAGGTATCATTAGGCCGTCCTTTGTTTAAATGTCGAAGGTCAACAACTATGTCTGGATCTGATCCAAGGACCCGCCATTCTCATTCTCTGATCAATGTCATGAATATTGATATCAGATGCATCATTTGTCAGAGTGGTGTAAATGGACCGAAGTACGTGAGCAGGAATCTTAAACCTGCAATGTTCTCATATGCCTGGAAGAATTCTTTACGCATCCTCCTAGTGTGGAATTCCGGGAGTTTTGAACGCAACGAGCTAAGTACTTTGTTATCACTTGAGAGAAGTTCAGCCATTGACATAATTTCCATTTTGGGCACTTTCCAAATAAACACAGAAGAACTGAAACCTCCTTCAGGACAATATCGAAGCATGTGAACATCAAACGAAAGAGCAAGGTTAGTTAAAAACTTGTATCGTTGGTCACAGTTTTTGAAACCATCTTGTTTGTTAAGATGTTGGAACTCATCAAAGAAAAGAGGCTGAAAGTCCGAAGTTCACTTATAACATCATCCAATTTATTGTATTTTTCATCATGCTGGATGTTATGTGGTATGCTCTGGATAGAGATGGTGTCATCTATCTCCCTAACTGGCACAGTTTTGTTCTGTCTGTTTGTCTGTTTTTCACAAGACTCATCCAGATAGGCTGCGTAAGAGCTCATAATAGCAGCTAATTGTTCAAGATCGGCAAAGATTGACATACTACGCATGTACGTCTTGCTGCACAGGTTAAAGATAGCCTGGCTTTGTTGCTTAAGATCTGCAGATGTGTGTGAGTGTGGGCCTTTTCTGCTTTTTCTTCTTATAATCATTCACATCGTTGTACTTCATGAACCTGGAAATAACATTTATGGGATTTAGTTAAAGCCATATTATTAAACACACTCATTTCACACTAGCTTTGCGAACATGAATGAAAACAAAACAAGCAACACCTGGCATTCAGATCTTTCGGTCAAATCGAAAGTTAATTTCGACCTAGCTGTATTCTAGCTGCAGAATCTATCGATATAAAACAATTCATGATGTTAATTTGAACTAATGCTGTAAAATTCAATAGCTTTCATCTGTATTATTGAAATTACGCTGATATATTATTTTGAAAGCCAAAACAAAAAAAACATTAGCCCCCCCCCCAAATTTGACATAATTCTGTATCCTAGCAGGCCCCAAAAAATAAATGGACAGCATTTGTTTCCTAGGCGCTTGCCAGGATATCTTGCCCCACCCGTTCCCAAAAAAAATCACCCACCCCCCCCCAAATTTGACATTATTCTGTATCTTAGCAGGCCCCAAAAAATAAATGGACAGCATTTGTTTCCTAGGCGCTTGCCAGGATATCTTGCCCCACCCGTTCCCAAAAAAAATCACCCACCCCCCCCCAAATTTCACATAATTCTGTATCCTAGCAGGCCCCAAAAAATAAATGGACAGCATTTGTTTCCTAGGCGCTTGCCAGGATATCTTGCCCCACCCGTTCCCAAAAAAATCACCCACCCCCCCCCCCCCAAATTTGACATAATTCTGTATCCTAGCAGGCCCCAAAAAATAAATGGACAGCATTTGTTTCCTAGGCGCTTGCCAGGATATCTTGCCCCACCCGTTCCCAAACAAAATCACCCCCCCCCCCCCACCGAAAAAAAAATGGACAACATTTTGTGTCCTATAGGCGCTTGCCAGGATTCCTTGCCCATCCGTTCCCAAACAAAATATCACGTTATGTTGCCGTTATGATACAATTAATGATACTTTATGATGGCATGGTGGTCGAATATGCCCAAGAAGCTATTCTACCCACTCGTTCATACAGATATTAACTAGCACAAAATATTATTACAGAAAATGGGGGGGGGGGTGATACCCTCCCTCATATATACTGTCGAGAATGACATGAATTTCAATTAATGAAATTATATGATGAGTATCATGATATTTTGCTCACGCTTAGTATTGATTCGGAATAGAACAAGATATCATAGGATATAATACATGTACTAAAAAATATTCTAAGATATCTACGCACAACGGACACACATTATATTACCCTTCTTGTCGTACCAAATACCTCGGGATCAATAAAACTTTTTGTGTACTAGCGATTATGTTGACAACGAAGTCAAGATCAAGCTCTGACAATTTTATATATTAAGCAAACAAACTCAAAAAATACTTTTGTTCCAAATGTAAGTTTCTGTCAATGTCGATGGTCAAGATGTGTAATAAAAACAGAGCAATACAAGTATATGTCAGTTCAATTTTCTTTATCGCACATGTTTGTTATGTCACTTGTACCATTTAATATGTCAAAATAAACTCATTCAATGGCTCTGACAAACATATGCCATTCTTAGTATTTTGAATATACATGAGTTTGTGTACATTAAATTTAATAATCAGACAGGGTCTAACAAAATATGGGCGCAGGATATATCGGCATGCTGTCATATATCTATAAAATCTGACTGCCCTTAAAAATTACAAAGTAAAGAAGTTTCAATGAATATCAAGGGTCGGGGGCACACATGGCAGAATCGATGCATATCCCGGATTTTCAGTCTGAAGATAGGGGCAGTTATATTTAGGCCCGGGGGAAGGGGGGTGGCCTGACAGTGTCTCTCAGATTTTATTCATTGAACACAGGATCTAAAAACTTACATCCAGAGTGCTGTCATCCGAGTCTTCTCCAGTCACCAGCATTGGGGCATGGCTGCTGCCAGAACCCATGAAACCTTCAAAACATTCTCAATTCAAGCTATATACATTAAGCTGCCAGGAATTGAACAAGAAGTGGGTATGGGTCCCGTGGGATTGGTTGGGACAGGGTGTGGGAGGAATATAAAGTGGACACCCCATGGCATATTTGTGCCCTATTCTCAAGGAAAGGTTGGAGTAATAATAGCACAATTTAAGTTTTAACTCAATAATTGTTTTTAATCATTTTTAATTTAATAATTTTAATAATAATATATTTACCATTAAGAGTGGTGTTTTCTTTTGGGAGAAACTTTGGTGGAACCTTTTCCTTCGACGTTCCCAGAAGCAAGTCAAAGGCATTAGTTTGCTGATCCTTCCTGTTTTCTGTTTCACTTTCACTTTCAATGACATTCATAGTAAACTTAACAAATTTAAGAGTTTTTTCAAAGTCTAAAGCTATGTGAATTGGTTCTTTGCATTCCGGGGTAAAGGTATCGAGATTCCTGAAAGTTTTACTTAATTCAACTTCCACATTCCTACATTCCGCATCGCTGTCAGACACATCCTTCAATAAATCCTCCCATGTCGTCAACGGGTTAACCTGCATAATTTTGTTTAGTAAAACGGAAGTTTGAACAGGCTGTTTGGCGTTAGAATATATTGTTTTCTTTACTATCGATACACAAAGTGTCACCCGTATCCGAGAAGCGGTTGTGTTGTCTCCGATCTCAGCCTCGGACGCATTATTATCTATTTTAGGCACCTTTTCTGGGGTCGCCATCGTGATTCGTGTCGTCTGCTATTATAAACGACCTTGAAAGCCGCGATCATTCGGCTCAGTTCGGCCGATTCCGTAACGTAAACGACTCGATTGTGCACACGGAGTAGTTCCGATGAGCCGCTACCGGAAGTAGAAAAATTACGGAGTAATATGTTCCGGGCGGCGAAAGGTTGCCGCTAACCGCTAAGAGGAAACGGGTTAGGCCGATTTTGACCAAAAAAAACAAAACAATTTTAGGGAAGTGCAATAAAAATATTTCGGTCGGGGGGGGGGGGGGGGGGGGGGGGGGGGGGGGGGGGTAAAAATGAGTCGGTCGGGAGTGGACAAACAAACCTCTTTTTAATGTCGGCCTAGACCAAAATGGCCACAAATTTTAACTTTATTGGCGATGTCAGGTTGGTAATTTCCAAGTTTGAGAGCTTGAAGTACTGGTACCAGTGTAAAATTTAATTCTATGAGGGATGTGCAAAAGGAATTTTGTGAACTTAGGAGTGTGGTCTGGTTGTCTTGTTTAAAAAGGGTGAGGGATTGGAGATTTGTCAGTGGTGTGCAATTGAAAATTTCAAGGTGAAGAGCCTTGCTCATCCGAGAACCTCCAGCTATATCTCTGTTTAGAATTACTTGTCTTAAGTGATTTTGACAATTACTGACTGTTGTAGTCTTCAGAGTCCCAGTCTTCTCAGTCTTTACAGTCAGGTGAGCGACCCCACAGTCATTGACTGTCTTGTTTGTATGATAATAATTTGTTATTAAGTTTGAAGAGTCTTTTCGTGAAAAAAATATTCAGATAAGCAGATGTTGCATTTAAATTATGTACGAATATCGAGTCAATCATACCATTAATGGTACACTAGCATGAGTGAGTGATTAATATATTGGCACACCCTACTGGCCACATCCCTTATCCGATCATCACCAAACTTCATATGGATCATCAGGGTGACCTCTTGTTTCTGAGTTTCGTTGAATGCACAACAGCCAACATTTTTCATCGATCCCAACCTTCATTATGCTCTTTGGGCTGACCTCTGCAACTTTCCGCATTTCTTATTGATCCATTAACTGCAATGTAACACATTATCACATCTAAGTTGAGCTAGCTACAGTGTCATTGACACATTCCTTTGTAATTTTAGGTTTTCATGCATGCAGGTACCAAAATCAGCTTCAACTTTTCTGTGAGACTGGGGCTCATATTTTATATTTGTCATGTCAACTGGAGGTAAAGCAGCAGGGGACCATGCTGATTCAGAAGATACGGAGGGAGTTAAAAAATTCAAGAAGAAAATCAAAGATAATGCAGGCATGTATTATATTTTACAAGTTACAACAGTTACTTATCTGCAGCCTACTCCACCATTTTGAATTGGTTAGATGTTTTGCTACATAATCACTGGGGTTTAGTGGATTCACCACTTTGGGATCTTTAATGATTTTGGCACCGACTCGTTTATGAATTTTTGTTCACTTTCGGTCATTTTGATCATGGCAAACCTACCTTGTCAAGAAAAATTGTTTATGTATTAAATAGTGATGCTTTTGTCCCATTTGTCGTGAATGACTAGAGGTCATTTCCAGCAGAAAGTTGCATTTTTTCTAAATTTATCACTGTATTACTCAGTGGAATGGTTAGATACCCAAATTTATGAATCTTTTTTAATTTTCTCAATAACTGCCACCAATCCTAAGTTATGATAAAGAATATCTCTACCATTTTTTTCAGGCAAAATACTGATGGATTTTACCAATTTTTTGTGCATTGTGAATTGTTAACCAACTGACAATATATAGGTTACTTATTACTTCATTTGTATTTGAATATGGAAACATTACTGACAATCATTAAGGTATATACATTCCCATACTATTTCACCCCAAATATTCACCCAGAATTTACTTCCCATTGGTTTGTCCCATCAGTCAAGTTTTGTGTTCATAATGTTGTGGTACACACAAACTATTGAGATACTAATACTAACTTTTGTTTTCCTACATTTACAAAGGAACATTAATATAAGAAATTATGTTATCCAATACAAATACATTCAATTGTTTTAAATGTAGCCATGTAAATTATGTCCCATCAGTCACAAAACATTCTCAAATATCTGAGTTTATGGACACATACACACACCATTGAAATGCCATAATATATGATGTTACAAAAGAAAACCCATGCGAAAGTAAAGATTTTAGTGTTTAATATCTTGATTTCTTTGAATGCTGATGTATTAATTATTTTCACATACTAATTTCAACTTTTTGTCGTAATATCGATATGTATATATGGACACCATCTTGTCTGGAGTCTCTGCGGCCACTTATTTTTCTTGCTAATAACCAAAAAAAAACAAGAGGTTGCACCACGGGTGCTGGGATAGCCACATGGTGAAACTTGAAATATAGGCAGGTCAGAAACCAAATTATGAAAAAAAAAGTGAGGAACAAACAAATTACTGGACAAGTCTTACGAATGACAGATGGAAATCCAACATTTTCAGATAAAGAAAGAGGGATAATTCTTGAATGGAAAATGTGAACAACGTCAATGAACCCTCTTTTGAAATCCCTACTGATGCTAAACCGCAAAAAAATTTGATTGAGATCCGATAAACCATGGTTGAGATATATGAGCGGACGGACACATGGACAGACGCATATAATCCAGTATACCCCCATCTTTTGGGGGTCCTTCTGTAGAGGTTCTCTTCTGAAGTCAGGTTGTCTTTTGTTATTTCCATGGGGTTCTCCAGTGGTGTTCTCGTATGAGAAGAGGTTGTCGTGTCGTGTTCTCAGGTGAGACTTATAGAGTTGGGGGTTCTCGCGTGTGATGTCCCCCTTAGAGATAAGATTATCTGGTGGGGTTCTCATGTGAGGTTTTCAAGTTGTGGTTCCCATTGTGAAATGAGTTTGCCCCGTGGGGTTCTTGTATGGGATTGGAGGGTTGGTATTCTCATAGGTGTTTCCATTATCGTTTTTTTTGTCTCTGTGAGATTTGTGGATTGGGGGTTCTCATAGGAGATTGTGTTGCCATATATGGGGTTCTCGTGTGGAGATTCTCTTGCGAGGTCAGGTTGTCTTGTGGGTTCCCATGTGGGACTCTCCAGTCTTGGGATTCTCTTATGAGATGGGATGGGGTTCCTATTAAGTGGGGTTCTTATGTGAGATTTGTCCTTGTCCTATATATCCAATCACATCCATCAATCACAACAAGTATTGATGTGTTTGTATACTTCCATAAAAAATATTTTTTCACCCCAGAGATGAAATAGAATAAAGCGCCCTTCCACAAACATATATAAAAGTTTAGATTTCAGTGGTGTACCATCAGTCACAAAAGTACTGTCCCATCAGTCAGTGGATTTCTTCATAGCATTTCAGTTTCAGAATGAATGCACCACCAAGACTTGATTTTTATACGCCCGTTTGAATGGACTGAATTTCATTAAAGTCGAACAGGGCCCATAACTCTGGTAGGCATTGGTGGTCACAACCCGCGATATTATGCATATTCGTCCCCCATTTCTGGTCCATCACCATGCCATAGGGCATCAAATATGACAACTGACTCTTGAGTTAAAATTAAAAATGTTTGTACGGACAGACGGCTCGAGACGTCAACTATATACCCGCCGACTAATATCGGGCAGTATAATAACCATATATCTATGTGTATACCTAACCAAAAAACAATTCCCCTCCCCACCCCATCCCGTTTGATAAGAGTTCTTTGATCATGCACATATAATTGTGGTCCCCAAAATTTTGGAGGAAAAAAATATTTTTTTTGCAAAAATGGGGTGGTGGGTCCCTCGAGGTCGGAAAACAACTTTTTGGGCCCTATTTGTGCAATTTTTTTCCAGACCCCCCCCCTGCAGAGAGGGCGTATTTTGCACGCCCAGCGTAGCTCTTGTTTGACTTAGAAAATCCTTGAAAAATGTTGTCCGGTTGATAACTTTAGTATAGTTTATCGGAATGAATCCAAATTTGGTATATTACTTTCTCCCACCAAAACACAGGTCAAGTTCGAACTTGGGTTCTGTCCGACCATTTTTGGCAGAGTTATGCCCCTTTTTCGACTCAGAAAATTCAGTTTTTCTTATGTTTTTTGGTTTCCGGATGATAACTCGATTTTGGAATGTTTATACGCAAAACCCGTTTGTGGATTACATATAGCAAAATACAGCTCAAGTGCGAATTTCGTTTTAATCCGATAATTTTTGCAAGAGTTATGGCCCATTTTTTGATGTAATTTGACTTAGAAAATCCCTGAAATTTGTGGATTACATATAGCAAAATACAGCTCAAGTGCGAATTTCGTTTTAATCCGATAATTTTTGCAAGAGTTATGGCCCATTTTTTGATGTAATTTGACTTAGAAAATCCCTGAAATTTGTTGTCCGGATGATAACTTTAGAGTGAACCGATTTCAATCAAATTTGGTATGTGGGTTTATTAGGAGAAAAGACAGCTCAAGTTCGAATTTGGGTTCCGTCCACCAATTTTCACCGGAGTTATGCCCCTTATTTGACGTAATTTGACTTAGAAAATCCCTGAAATTTGTTGTCCGGATGATAACTTTACTAGAGCTTATGGGATTCAATGATAATTTGGTATATTACTTTCTCCCACCAAAACACTGGTCAAGTTCAAATTTGAGTTCGGTCCGCCAATTTTTACCAGAGTTATGCCCCTTTTTTACCAGTTTCCGGCGACCCAAGAGAGGGCGTATTTTGCACGCCCAGCGTAGCTCTTGTTCTGTTTGAAAAAAAGGCCGTATTATAGTATTGGTCTGTCCGTCCGGGCGGGCGGGCGGGCGGGCGTCTGGGCGTCCGTCAACCTGTTGTCCGGATGATAACTTTTCAAGGTCAAGTTCAAATTTGAGTTCCGTCCGCCAATTTTTTACCAGAGTTATGCCCCTTTTTTACCAGTTTCCGCCGACCCAAGAGAGGGCGTATTTTGCACGCCCAGCGTAGCTCTTGTTATGTTAGAAAAATATTATGATGTTTCATTTACATTGATGATATTACTGAAATCCAATGTTTTGGATAATACCATCAGTTTGACATATTTGACATACTAGTATATGGCTACAGGATTAGTCATTTTAAAAATGGTACCTAATATTGTTAAGAGACTTGATTCCCCTTCTTTTGAGCATAATTTAGTTATTAGTCGAGTTTTTTCCAAAACTCGACTTATAGTATGATGGGGGACGGTGGGCGGGCGGACGGGCGGCGGACGGGCCGCGTGTTTTGATTATAACTCAACCGTTTATTGACGGACAAATTTTGGTGTGTGAGTACATATCCATGCACGTAAGCTGCAGACAAAAAATTGGGTTCGTCCGCACATTTATTACAGAGTTATGGCCCTTTGCCATTTTTCACTGATTTTAGGCTCGTTAGCGCGACAACTTCAACAAACGTTATCTGATTCGATTGAAATTTGGGATATAGGTGTCTCCCAAGAATATCTCGGACGAGTTCGAAAACCGGCCTGGTCAGATAAAATTTGATAGAGTTATGGCCCTTAATTAGTCATTTTTCACGAATTTTCAGCTCGTTAGCGCGATAACTTCAACAAACGTTATCCGATTTGATTGAAATTTGGTATATAGGTGTCTCCCAAGAATATCTCTGATGAGTTCGAAAACCGGCCTGGTCCGATAAAATTTTATAGAGTTATGGCCCTTAATTAGTCATTTTTCACGAATTTTCAGCTCGTTAGCGCGATAACTTCAACAAACGTTATCCGATTTGATTGAAATTTGGTATATAGGTGTCTCCCAAGAATATCTCGGATGAGTTCGAAAACCGGCCTGGTCCGATAAAATTTGATAGAGTTATGGCCCTTAATTAGTCATTTTTCACGAATTTTAAGCTCGTTAGCGCGATAACTTCAACAAACGTTATCCGATTTGATTGAAATTTGGTATATAGGTATCTCCCAAGAATATCTCGGACGAGTTCGAAAACCGGCCTGGTCCGATAAAATTTTATAGAGTTATGGCCCTTAATTAGTCATTTTTCACGAATTTTCAGCTCGTTAGCGTGATAACTTTAACAAACGTTATCCGATTTGATTGAAATTTGGTATATAGGTGTCTCCCAAGAATATCTCGGATGAGTTAGAAAACCGGCCTGGTCCGATAAAATTTTATAGAGTTATGGCCCTTAATTAGTCATTTTTCACGAATTTTCAGCTTGTTAGCGCGATAACTTCAACAAACGTTATCCGATTTGATTGAAATTTGGTATATAGGTGTCTCCCAAGAATATCTCGGTCGAGTCCGAAAACCGGCCAGGTCAGATAAAATTTGATAGAGTTATGGCCCTTAATTAGTCATTTTTCACGAATTTTCAGCTCGTTAGCGCGATAACTTCAACAAACGTTATCCAATTTGATTGAAATTTGGTATATAGGTGTCTCCCAAGAATATCTCGGACGAGTTCGAAAACCGGCCTGGTCCGATAAAATTTGATAGAGTTATGGCCCTTAATTAGTCATTTTTCACGAATTTTCAGCTTGTTAGCGCGATAACTTCAACAAACGTTATCCGATTTGATTGGAATTTGGTATATAGGTGTCTCCCAAGAATACCTCGGACGAGTTAGAAAACCGGCCCGGTCCGATAAAATTTGATAGAGTTATGGTCCTTAAGTAGTCATTTTGTACGAATTTTGAGCTCGTTAGCACGATAACTTCAACAAACGTCATCCGATTCAACTAAAATTTGGTATATAAGTGTCTTCCAATAATATCCTGGACGAGTTCGAAAACCAGCCTGGCCCAATAAGATTTGATAGAGTTAGGGCCCTTAATTAGTCATTTTTCGTGAATTTTTAGCTCGTTAGCGCGATAACTTCAACAAACGTCCTCCGATTTGTTTAAAATTTGGAATAGACATACTTGCCAAGAATATTTCGGACGAGTTCGAAAACCAGCCTGGCCCGATAAAATTTGATGGAGTTATGGCCCTTAATTAGTCATTTTTATGTTTACCCATACCATGTATGGTAAACATAGTGTCGTTGTCCGGATTGACCACTCGTCGTTCGTCCGTCCGTCCGTCCGTCTGTCCGTCCGTCTGTCCGTCCGTAGACACTTTACGTGTAATGCGATAACTCAAACATTTTCTACCTGATCAAAACCAAATTTTGTATATGGGGTTTTCAGCCCAAAATACAGATCGAGTTCGAATATGGGTTTGATCCGACTTTTTTTACAGAGTTATGGCCCTTTTTCGACTTAGAATTCACGCATTCTGCCATAACTCAAACATTTTTTATCTGATCGGAACCAAATTTGGTATGTGAGTTTCTCGGCCCAAAATACAGACCGAGTTCGAATATGGGTTTGATCCGAGTTTATTTTACGGAGTTATGGCCCTTTTTCGACTTAGAATTCATGAATTCTGCCATAACTCAAACATTTTTTATCTGATTGGAACCAAATTTGGTATATGAGTTTCTCAGACCAAGATACAGGTTGAGTTCGAATATGGGTTTGATCGGATGTTTTTTAATGGAGTTATGGTCCTTTGACATATAGTTCACACATACTTCGATAAAGCAACCATTTTTCATCTGATAGGAGCCAAATTTGGTATATGAGTTTCTCAACTCAAAATACAGAACGAGTTTGAATATGGGTTATATCCAATTTGTTATAACAGAGATATGGCCCTTTTTCAACTAAGAATTATCCAATTATAACCCAAGTAACTTACAATTAATGAATACCTCAGCCTCACAGCTTCTCTGTGAGAGAGATAAAAAGACATGGTTTATTGAGAGTTATTTATAGCCCTCATATGTTAGCTCTCTATAAGAGACACAAATTAGTGAATTATTGGATAAATTGATTTAGCTATCTTATTAACCACAACTTAGCCATGAAAATATATTTAACTAGACCAATGGAGCTCTCCAAGTCCTTGGATATTGGGACTACATTGGATCAAACAGGGCAGAGATAGGTGATTTAACCCCTTTTACCCATTCCATGTCTTTTAACCTTTTCCATTAAATAAATAATTATATTATTTTGATATCTCACATGGCAATTTGCAACAACATGAATAGAACTGCTTACACTATGATAGTGGTGACAGGCTCTAGAGTTTAGATGTTATATTAACCCTTCTATATTGACTCATACATTTCAATAATTTGTGTTATTACTGGTTATTATGTACATTTGTCATATACTACTTTAGATCATAACAGTATTCTCTATAATTCAACATTAAAAGATTAAGATTCTGATTATAACAATTTACTATCGCCAAGGGATGGGTTCAACATCTGCCGATCGTGATCGGCCTCTCGTTCTATTTTACCTATTAATTAGTCTACCGATACTGATGCACACCAATTGGCGGTAGCCACCGGCGATAAGCCACCGAAAACGAGACACAGCATCTCTGATGCCACCTCTTGTCTTTAATCTATTTGGATGGGCATGATCAGTTATAGAAAAAACTAAATTTATGGTTTGTCCCATCAGTCACGCATGGAATTCACCTAGAGGGATATTCTTATAAGTCACCATTATAACAACCCCATATGACATCTTCAGTTCCATCTTACTAATTGTGTGGTGCTCTGTCATTTTGCATGAAATAAAGAAAAAAAATCCTTATCTTTACTCCAATGTAAGAACAAGGCAAACAACCCCACATGAATTCTAAAATATTTCTTATGATCTGACACATTGAGGGGTTCCTGTCTCATCTCCATGACCAGGGTTGGTGATTTTTTTGATTTTTTTAAATAAATCAAAAAAATCGATTTAATTGATTTAAATCAGATTTATTTGATTTAAATCGATTTTTTTCTTCTAATTGTTATGAAAATATGCAATTGTGCAATGTCTTTGATAAATGAAGGTTCTAAAAGGTGTTGCTTATTACCGGTATATCCAAGGCTGGATTAATCAAAATTCTGTTATTATTTATTATTTTTTGTATAACTACATGTATCGAGCACAAATATCATGGCAAAACAGATATAGCAACCATGGACTTCAATTGTGCATACACTAGGTCCATGTGAGTTCCAATGTTGTGATATCTGGGTAAGTAGACCTGTACTTAAAGATTTACTAATAAATTTAGTAAATTTTGGCTGAGAACTGAATATATTATCGATCACCTTTGCTCCTCCGTGACTTGAAGACATACATGTAATCACACCATATATCAAGTATGGACATTAGACAACTAGAGTAGTTTAGATGGCTGAGTATATGGTAGAATTACTTGGTTGGCATATACATATATGGCAATCAGAAAAGGAAATTTAATAGTGTAATGAGGAGTGCTGAATCTGATTGTAGTTACAAATAAGCGGAACAAGCCGTTGGAGCAGTAATCACGGTACCATGCAGTATGCCTGTTTTGTATAGGGTTGACAATTACTGCACAATTTCATATCTATTATCCAATTTTGTATATTGTTTAATCATAATCATGTTATATTTTACAAAAAACCTTGTTAGATAATGTAAATTCTTGACATATGCAATCATTTCCAATTTTTTGATTTAAATCAATGATTTTTTTGAAAAAAATCATTGATTTAAATCTTGATTTAAATCAATGATTTAAATCGCTTGATTTAAATCAGCCAACCCTGTCCATGACAAATAGAGAATGATTCGAAAGTTAACTTTAAGTATCCCAGAGTGCTTTGGGCTAACAACCCCACAGTGCTTTGGGCTAACAACAAGCGTAGCTCTTGTTCTGTTAGAAAAATATTATGATGTTTCATTTACATTGATGATATTACTGAAATCCAATGTTTTGGATAATACCATCAGTTTGCGTAGAGGTACCCAAAAACCTTGTCCAAAACGAGTCCCATCAGTCACGCAGAAAAAAATTGACATATATGGCTACAGGATTAGTCATTTTGAAAATGGTACCTAATATTGTTAAGAGACTTGATTCCCCTTCTTTTGAGCATAATTTAGTTATCTTTAATCTATTTGGATGGGCATGATCAGTTATAGAAAAAACTAAATTTATGGTTTGTCCCATCAGTCACGCATGGAATTCACCTAGAGGGATATTCTTATAAGCCACCATTAAAACGCTATGTCCCTATGATGAGTCGGTCAGCCTGATTTGGCCTTGGATTTCGTAATTTCCAACTTCGGCATCAGTTTTGAGATGAACAGAGATGGAATAAACAATGACACTTACGATATTGTAATGTAACTGTTTTTAGCTCACCTGAGACGAAGTCTCCGGTTGAGCTATAGTCATCACTCCTCGTCCGTCCGTCCGTCCGTCCATTCGTCAACAATTCTTTGAACATCTTCTCCTCTGGAACTGTAAGACCAAATTGGTTCATATTTGGTGTGGATGTTCCCTAGGTGACTCTCATTCAGATTTGTTCAAATGAGGTCACTGGGTCAAATAGTTGCGAAGCCAGGGCCATAACTCTGTAATTCTTACAACAACTTCTTCTCAAATTTCATTGGGCCGAATGGGTTCATATTTGGTACAAAGGGTCTTTGGGGGGACTGTTATACAGATTTGTTCAAATGTGGTCACTGGGTCGAATGTGGGCGGAGCCAGTGACATAACTCAAAAAATATTTTATTTTTTTTAAATTCAGATTTTTTGAATTTTCACCTTACTCAATTTAACAAACAAAAAATGATTTTTTAAGCATGTTATAAAATTTGAAAAAAAAGTGACACCATTATAACATCTGCAGAGTTATGAAACTTTAATCTTTAATCTTCTGAAATAACAGAAATATTCCATTACCCATCCCCCTCCCACATGGCCCAGACCCACCCCACCCTGCAGTGGCCTACACCCAACCAACATCCCTTCCAACGGATATCATTTCCAGCTTCCAACATTAATACCTGTTCTATTAAAGTTGCAGATATCTCTTTGTGGATAGACAGAGAGAAACACAGGTCATTAATCTAGATTAGAATAAAATGTCACTGACAGCTTGTATAAACATACTGCTAGCAATTTAAACAAACTGCCTGAATTTAGTGTGTCTGACATTCGCAGGTCAGAGAATCATTAATAAGAGGCACAATCTATCATGTATTGTTCAACAGGGCAAATAGGATGTCTGTCATTGCAGAATGAGGTCCCCAGAGGGTGAATTTAGTGATGCTAGCCCACTGTGCAGCATAGCGTCACTAAAGTCACCCTCTGGGGGAACCTCATTTCGCAAATGACAGACACACTATCACACTATTTCAAGGCTTGATTGTATAATACATTGTGTTGCTTGAGGCCATGCACATACAATGTAGGAATAGGCACACTATTTGCAGGCTTGCTCCTTTGGTGATTGTGGTTCAGATTTGTTCAATCAGGGTCACCAGGTCAAGTAGGTGCAAGGCCAGCTACATTACTCTTTCTCTACATAGTAATTCATGATGTGTCTTCTATGCAAGAATCAAATGGCCAATTTTGCTTATATTTGGTATGAAATTACCTTGGGTGACAGATTTGTGAAAATGGGATCACAAAGTCAAATAAGGGCAGAGCCAGAGACTTAACTATTTCACTACATAGTAATTCTTAAAATATGTTTGCAAGAACTAGTTGGCTTATTTAGCATGGAATGTTCTTCCTTGGCTGCAATTCAGATTTTTTTTAAATGGGGTCACTTGGTCAAATAGGGGTCAAACGAAGGACAGTTTCCCTCTTAATATGCTTCCTTCACAAGGACCATCAGGTCTATTTTACTGATATTTATCATATGTATGAAGGGTTCTTTGGTGTCGGGGATTCAAATTTATTCAGATGGGGTCACCAGGTCAAATAGGGTGGGACCAGGGACATAACTATATGTCTCTATAGTAATTCTTAAAATGTCTTCTCAAGAGAGGTTGGACTATTTAGCTTACATATAGTATGGAGTAATCAGGAGGATCCTTAAGTGACTGAGATTCAGATAATAAAATCATTGAAATACCAAATTCATTAAAACATCTACCTTGGAACCACCTGACAGATTAATCTGACATACATGTATTGTGTTTTGGGTCCATGGATAATTGGGCTTCAAACATGTCTAAATGGTTTTGGAAAAAGGCGCTTGTGAGATTGGAAATTTACAACAATTGAGAAAGTTTGAGGTGTCAGTTGTGAAATTCCAACCTACGACTTGGGAGTCTGTAGCCCGGTCAAAGGGGACTTGTTGAGCTGGAGGAGGAGGGGGTGATCAGTAGTGTACAGTTGGTAATTTCAAGGTGGATTTTCACCAATCTACATATGTGAAGTCTCTCTAGCCACATATCCTGTTTAGAGCTATTTCTTTTAAAGTGATTATGAAAAGTTCTGACTGTTGTAGTCTCCAGAGTCGCAGTCTTATCAGTCTTTGCAGTCTGGTGAGTGACTGTCTTGTATAGATGAACTAGCAGATTAGCCCGCCACTGCATGGCGGGATTGGTCCCATGGCTTTGGTCGATCCATTAGTTTTTGTTTTACAAGGTAACCCCGTACAGGCACGCCGACAGCATGCTATCATTTGTGGGTACCCGTTTCAAGGTCATGTTGAGTGGACAAAATAGCCCGACAAAAATATTCCCCATCCCGAGTTGACCATACATAACAAATTTCACGTCGATGTCACCGCTGACGACCGAGATATCGCCCAAGGTCATTTGTGGGTACCTGTTTCAAGGTCAAGGTCACCTCAGGTGGACAAACTGACCCGACGAAAATCTCCCCCATCCCTTGGAAGCCCTAAGTACGAAATTTGAGCTGTATTGATACTTGTGTATATAAACGCTCTTTAACAACGACACCGCAGATCTATATGAACGCTCTTTAATTAGTCTAGGCTGTGCTGGGGGGTGATCGTCGCACATCGGGGGAATTTATGCGACCATCATTTTCTTATGGGAAAATTACTCTAGTTTTCGAATTCAGAGGGCGCCGAGCCGAGATGGGTGACAAAATATAACTTTTCACTATGTTGGATAGGGTACACTACCTAAAAAATGACATATTTTCAAAGGTTAACAGGTATTAGCCAACTGGTTAACAGGGCAGCAACATCGGAGAGATTGTAAACATATATGCAAAATATGGAACGAATATAGACACTTAATCAGATTCAACATCGTTTTTCTGCTTTCGTTCTGATTTCGTGAGGTCATGGTAAAATATGTAGCGTGACGCGTCAAACATTCATGGCGATTCAGACAAAGTGTTGTGCGTCAACTCTGTGCAAAGATAGCATACCTGTCGAATTCTTCCAAGTTATATATTTTTGGAAATGGAAGGGTACCCTCTATATAATGATGTTCATACTTACATTATATCTTTCCAAGTATTGACATAATAGACAAAAACTTAACCCTCCCCCCAATTTCACAAATAACCACATATGTGTGTCCATGCAGTTTGTGTCCACCAAATAAATTGACAATACACAGTTTACCTTTTCATATTGTGTAGAATCGTACGGCGCCACTGATAATGTAAAACATCGTTCAAATCCTAGATCAGGAAGGTAATATAAAATTCAAGATGGCGTCCAAGATGGCCGCCAATTTTTATATTGGCACTCTATACACCAGATGTCTGGTAACCGGACTAGATCATCAACTCTGTGCAAATATAGCATATCTGTCGAATTCTTCCAAGTTAAATATTTTTGCAAATGGAAGGGTATTGCCTACAAAATGATGTTCCTATCTTTATTATATATCTCCAAATGGTAAACTAACCGAGAAAAGCTTAACCCTCACCCCAATTTCACAAATAGCCACTTAAATGCACCCATGCAGGTTGTTTCCAATAAAACATCGACAATGCACATGTTGTAGTGTCATATAGGGCAGAACCATCCGGGGACATGGAGAATGTAAGATTCCGTTCAAATCCTAGATTATGAAGGTAATAAAATCCAAGATGGCGTCCAAGATGGCTGCCAAGTTTAATATCGGCACTCTGTGCACACTGAGTGTGCACACCGGTTGTAACTGATCTTCATTTCATAGAGGCTGTATTGTAATATGTATAAGTCAACTGGTTACGTAAAACCAATGATGGAGACCAAAATGGCCGCCATAAAACTAAAAAATGTTCCGATAAAATTACCTGCTTCCGAGTTGAAATGTTATGTCATCTGCATGTTATGAGTTTTGTAGCTTATTCGTTCGTGCATATATGTCTCTTGATAATGTGATCAGAATCCAATAAAACTGTTGGCATTGAGAAATTAAATGCTCATTTTATTTCTCAAAATCGACATGCAATGCCAAATTGCCACAATGGGATAGTGTTTCAACCTGACACCCATTTTGTGGTATACAAGTCAACGTTCTGCTTGGTGGTGAAACTGCTGACTTTTATATTAGTACAATAAGAATTGAAGCTACAATGCCGACTAAATATACATATTCAATCCTCAATAGCCAATGTAGGTGTCCACGGTAATGACTCATTAGACCCGCTTACACAAACCGTCAAGCAATAACAACCAATTTAGAATCCTGATAAGTGCGGGTATGTAAAGAATGGACAATTTATTTTATATATCTCATCAATGTTGCCAATGCGTACTGGGGTAATTGATTTTCACGTTCATTGGAGTGATATTCTATTGAAATAACCGAAACAAATCTCAAACAAATCTGACAAAATACGTATCTGTTTCGTTATATTCTCGCTATGGTCCCATCAGACGTGGATTTATGCTTATTTACTTAAGCAGTTCATTTGAGTATTTGCTTATCTGTACTTAATTCTAGGCCGTGGTATTGATTGTGCTAAGTCCCATGAAATTTGGATCCATGAAAGTTGGTCTCACAATGTAGGTATCACACGACTCTCCGTCACACGTACCCAACTATGATACTCACGTACAGTACTCGAATGGGATAAAACTATATCATCCAATTTATATATCAGTATGGAGCAATCTCGGCAATTAACCAAATATGAAAAGTACAAGGATTAGAAAGCCACACAGTTAGAAGACGTGCTCAAAATGTCATACCGGTATACTCAGTTGCTCAGCATTAGAATGATGCTTGTCATGCTAAATGTGTCCCTTTCACTGATGCTGATCCATTTCAACCAACGGGATGACAACTCGTTGGTCACATGTTAACAGCCATAGCCGCGGAATTAGTTTTTAATCAAAATAGAGTATAACCGCTACAGGTAGGACATTCTCAAGAAATAAAGTAGCCGTGGAGTACTTTTAACACAAACAATAATTAGCAGCTCCTTTGCACGATCGCCAATTTTCTGCAATGGAACAACCTACGTATCTGATATATGTCAAATATTCATGATCGTGGTAATTGTCCCCAGGATACATTTTACGATATGCGTTATATGTATCTGACTGAAAGCATATATGCAAGCATGCGATTATCACAAATATCAGATAATGTACATAGGTTATTGCGTGCATTCATCTAAGTAGACGTCCCAGAAAACAATTGATTTAAATCCTTATTTTAGCTTAATATTGAGGAATTTGAAGCCGTAATGGGTCGGTATATTTTGAGTAAGTTTACCTTGTGAGCACCATACAATCAAACCAGGTTCCATCGTTGCATGTGGCGACGGTCCTATATTCGACAATGACACACGTTCTTGTTTGAATGTTGGATTGAATGTATGACATATATAGACAATCGCAGTCGGGCATTTGATGGCTGTTGGACCTATTTGCTCATAATATGGATTCTTCTGCGAAATGGGGCAAGGCCGCAAGGCATATAGTAAACTTACACATAGTATCCCACACATATGAAACTTCGAAAGTAGCAACACCCTTCGCTTCCAGCATATTAAATTAGTAATCTCTCTACTTTCTTATGTGTACACCTGGTAGGAATTTAGATCGAGATACTTCATGCTTTGAGTTATGGTAATGTACGTGTAAAATTGCACACAAATAATGCAAACATATTTGCCCTTTGAAACCCAGTTAAGTGTTACATTTAATAAATGGATCTAGTCTCGACTAAGGTTATGCTATTGAAATTAATTTGTCTTCAAAATTGTCGATTCTAACTCGCCAACTCATTAAATCGAAAAAAGAAATATTTCTTATAATTTGAATTTAGTCCCAATATTAGTAAAATTTGTCCATTTTTCTATTATATATACCATGCCATTCAGTGCCATTTATGAATTACTTATGATAAACAATTACTTGTTGGGAACAATCACGTATCCAGCTGAAGAGTAATTGGATTGCATCATATGATTAGTCAGGTCAATTTAATCCAACAATACTGTCACAGTGAATTAACTATTGCAACTTCTCGGCTTATCGCACTTGGCAGAAATGCCCGCGCACATGTGCCAACCAACTTTTTTATAGTGTTCCCCGAGTTGACAGCTAATGATTAAATTAGGTTCACATAAGACCAGAACATCAACTTAATCGTGTCACCACCTGTGTACATGTAGATCCGATAGATGTATGTTACTCATTGCTGATAAGTACCAGCATGATGAAGTCATGTTATCGGTGGCTAAATGTCTAACGAAATTGTCTACGAGTGGATAGGCCTTATCCAATATAAAATATGGCAGAAACTTATTATTTCTTCGTCTCTTGACGAAATGGATGATCATCATAACAAAACGCTCAATAGATGTATTAATATATTGCGACAGCGACGTGAAACATGAACTGCAGGTGTGAAATAAAATGATATGGAAGTGAGGGCATAAACCTGTGAATTAACTCGTCAACCACCCATGACTATAGTACGTTGGTGGGAAACTGATTTAAACTATCGGTTGCAACTGCGAATATTTCATAAAATGAGTATTTGCAAGGAACATGTAACCGTTTATTGTTATCTAAATCTTCAGAGTTGAGAACTACTAAACAAATACGAATTAGAACTGCTTATGTAAACACCCATTTCCGTGCGGGGTGGCATCCCGAGGAAATGTAGTTCGGTCTAAATTGCTGGTGATTATTGTCCGTTATTACATTGGAACATCGCTTCTTTGAACGTAGAAACCAACTACCATGGTAAGCAGTTGACGACATTAGCGGGGTAATGTGAACACAGTTGGCCAACATTTTCGTATAAACAAAATATCCGCAATTATTGTAGGTCCGTTATCTCCAGACGGTTTACGATTGCGGGTCTAATGTGCTACAAGCATGGAAAAACTCCTTTATTTATTGATAAGTGAATATATAACTATTAGTGCATACATTGCATAGGCAAGTTTTAATCGGCATTGTGGCTTCCATTATTGCTATACTAATGTGGATGTTTGCAGTTGTAGCATCGTGTAGCAGAACATTGACATATATACCATCAAATGATTGGATGTCAGTTTGAAATTCGGTCCTAATTAGGCAATTTGACATTATATGATGTCGTTATTTTCGGGAAATTAATGAACAGTTACTATCTTAATGTCCCTAGTTTCTTCAGATACGGATCATGTTGGACACAATGACATATATGTACGAACAAAAAAGCTACAACAGTCATACCATGTGATTTTATTGCAACTCAGAAGTTGGTCGTTTTATCGGAACAGTTCTGTTTATTTTGGCGGCCATTTTGGTCTTCATCATCGGTTTTACGTCGCCAATTGGGGAACCTCGTTTACGATTTAACCACGCCTCCGTTTTTACTTCCTAGATACTGTCGCTAACTCTGGCAAGCGCTGGCGGCTGGGCGGTTTATGAGAGCCGGAGCGAGTGCATGGTGTTAATTGCCAGAATTGATTGGGCATAAAATAAAATATACAAAGGAGGGAAACAATATAATGTCTTGATATGATTTAAGACTGACTCAATTCATGTTCCAGGACACGTCTGCGCACAATAATAATTAATAATATGCGATTTTATTTAGTCCTAAGTGATTTCTTTGTATTGGGTGTGAGTGGAATTCACACGGTAACGTTCGTCTGGAGCAAGCAATGATTATGAAGTGAGAAGAAGTATATATATTTACAGGGGCTAATGTGGTATATTATATAAACATATGCCGGTAATGAATGCGGGACATCATTACCATGGCAAACCAAAGACAGTGATGAAAGTTGTGCTAACCTGTCCGCTCTGTCGCCTTCCTTTTCATTTGATTTTTTTAAGCGATCAGTTGTTTCTTTGCGGAGTAAAAAAACTTGGTTATAATTATTATATGGAAGGCTATCTACACGATGTAAAAATTACCACAAAAGAGAAATCACTGTTCATTTCGGCAAAGTGCTATCGGTGTCTTTGATGAACCGGATGTGACGGCACACAAAGGAAACCAAAACAAACTGTTCTTTAAGAATATCGCGTTTGGTGTTGACTCTTGAGTGTAATAGTAAGCCGAAGGTAATTTAAAATCGTCAGGACAAGCACCCATGTTATTCAACGGGATATGAAGTTGTAAAATGAGGGGTGTCACAACCTATTTTGGGTGTGATTATCGGTGTGTCGGATTAACACACAGGAAACGGGGTTGCATTTCATTTGATTTCCACACGTTTGATCCGCGAATGCATTGGTAATCGACACTAGGGAAATAAATAGATTTTAGTTGTTGCGTAACAGAACAAAATGAGCTTTAATAACACGGAAGTGATAAACTTATTACATGTGGGAACAAATACATATTGTTTAAACTATTATTAATTCTAACCAACTACATCTACCATGCATCGAATAGTAACAATATGTTTGCCCTTATTTGTGTAACTTTATTAAACGAGAAAAATATGTATTTTTAGGAAGATAAAAGTATCCCAAGAAGAATGATATAGATCATTTGCAATCTTTGCAAAATAGTCCGATCAGCTATTTATGCAATCAGCCTACATACATATACGGCCAAAATACCTAACCTGGATATTATTTGCTAGAATGGCCCTTGTCTGCACTCAGAAACAGTGACTTACTGTCACTCCCTGGAACTCAGGCCAAACTGAACCTTTACTAGTACTTATCGTTTTTATGTTTACCCATACCATAGTATGGTAAACATAGTGTCAACGTCCGGATTGACCACTCGTCGTTAGTCCGTCTGTCTGTCTGTCTGTCTGTCTGTCTGTCTGTCTGTCTGTAGACACTTTACGCATGGTGCGATAACTCAAACATTTTCTATCTGATCGGAACCAAATTTTGTATATGAATTTGTCAGCACCAAATACAGATCGAGTTCGAATATGGGTTGGATCCGAGTTTTTTTCACGGAGTTATGGCCCTTTTTCGACTTAGAATTCATGCATGCTACCATAACTCAAATTTTTTTTATCTGATCAGAATCAAATTTGGTATCCAAGTTTCTCGGACCAAAATACAGATTGAGTTCGAATATGGGTTTGATCCGATATTTTTTAATGGAGTTATGGCCCTTTGACATAGAATTTCTGCATATTTTGATAAATCAACCATTTTTCAACTGATAAGAACCAAATTTGGTATGCGAGTTTATCAACTCAAAATACAGATCAAGTTTGAATATGGGTCAGATCCTGTTTTTTATACCAGAATTATGGCCCCTTTTAACTAAGAATTGAACAGATTTGAGATTTGCTTACAATATATAACTGCAGCAGCTTACAACTCTGGTATCAGTAAGAGAGACTAGAGATAATCTCTATTATTGATACCCGGTAATGAAATCTGATATTCACTGCTGCACTATAATAGCTATCTGTTGTTTGTTGCATTTCCATAGTGTGTGGACAGTGACTTCTCAGGATTTATCAACTCCAACATAGCTCTCTGGTCTTGCATGGATTTTGGGATTAAAATTAACCCATTCCATAGACACATGATATCTGATAGGCAGATATTAAATTATATCTTTCACTTTGAGCCAGGTTCAGTAAGGATTTCTAAAAACATTAGAGGAAATGTGACATGTCTTATTTTGAAATTCCCTCTATTGCATTTGGGGTGCAGGATAATAATAATGTTGCTTGTATTCTTGAGACTGACTTATTGTGTGGGCTTCTAAATCCATATACATGCATTTATAGACTATTTTGATCAGTTCATTAGTGTGATTAAGATCAACCCCTTGCTATCTCATTTAATAACTCAAATATTTGTCATTGATTATATTATATTTCAAGTCATAGTTTATGATAACACACCCCTAACCTGTATAGAGAGGGTCATTTGGTTTAATTGCTTTAAAATATTAACAAAATTAACCCACCCATTCCATAGACATACAGTATGCTATCCAATGTAATAAATCTAATATCTTCAATCTCATATCCCACCTCTAGTTATCTCATAATTATGCATTAAAGGTACTCAATCCGATCAGAGGGTCCCCATCTCAACAGATTCCAACAACAACAATCCGATCAGAGGTTCCTATATTACTATTTCTTTGGCTTTGGGGGTAACAAATATTTGATTCGAGTCGAGGAACCCATCAAACAAAGCTCAGAGTTATTAGATATTGATTTTTGAAATTTGTTATTTTCTCGAGTTATTAGATATTGATTTTTGAAATTTGTTATTTTCTCGAGATGAGTACTAATAATTGCCTTCAACTTCGTAATATGCTCGAGATGTGTACACCAAAACACTATTCAAACAGACAAGGATGGATAACTCTAAAATCAAGTGGTAATAATAACGCAATTTTGACTGTGATCTGGGCCAGAAAGTATTCCCGATAAAGAAAAATAATAGATTTCTAAAATCTATATCTAAAAAATCTGAGCTTTGATGGGTGGCTTCCTCGACTCGAATCAAATATTTTTGACCCCCCAAAGTCATTGAAATAGTAATTGAGAGGAGTTTTATCGGATTGAGTACCTTTAAAGTATGTTATATCCAATCATTATCAATCATATTTTACTAAATTTCAACTGTTATGTATGGTTCTTCTGCCTGACTATGGACTGAGCTCTATAAGACTATATATCTATTTTCAACTGACTTAATAGGTTGGAATCAAATGCCATATCCATGTTCATATGGAATGTGCCCAATAAGTCTTATGCCACTTCCGCTTCTGTTATCAGAATCGATTAATTGCCCAAAAATAATGCTAACCACAGTCCACTATAGTATAAAATTGCCCAAAATCTGTTATTTATCAACATTTTGTACAATGAAATTTTGTCATATATCTGACACAAAAAAAGCCACTTGATTTTAGAGTTATCCATCTTCATCGACTTTCATATGGCCACTAAATATTCCAGGTGGTTAAAGATAATAGATTTAAAAATTGATATCTGCTTACTCTGAGCTTTGAGGAATGGGTTCCTCGATTTGAATAAAATATTTTTTACCCCCGAAGCCAAATAAATAGTAACTGAGGGGTGCTTAATCAGATCGAGTAGCTTTAATAGTAAGGTGTGAATTGTTGAAAAGGTTGGTGTAAGGATTATATGAAAATAGCTAATCGTTATCGCCAAGGTATGGGTTAAACATCTGCCGATCGTGATCGGCCTCTCGTTAATAATGGTGAGTAAATGTTTTAGAATCACATCAAGAAACATGAGATAACCATTGGGAATCAATCAAATACTGCAGGTTTCAACAAAAAAATCAAAACAAATCCTGAACTGAATAAAACATGATATCAACAGTTCAACAGTCATTTTCAAAAGGCTATCACGATGTCATTAAACAATTTTATAGCTCAAATATGCATTCAGTTGAAAGGGATTAGCATAAAATCACATAAAATTCAATTTTAATACACAAAAAATAAGGGATAAGTTAACAGCAATGTCAAATATTCAGTTATCCCGAACCGGCAAAAAAAATCCAGAACTGGGAAAAATGGGTAGGGTCATGTCAGAACCAAATACATTTTTTTTTGCCGAAGCTCGATCTGAACATCATTTTAAATACTGCAGAGTATATGTTTTCTTATGTCTTGGGGAAATGTATGACCTTGCAAATAAACCGTTTTTGTGCAGCGAGAATGCGATCAGTTATCCCTAACTGGGAAAGTGACTGTATTGAAATTAGGTGACTTGAAATTTATGTCGATGATGTCGCTATTCTGAAGTCATGTAAGCAAAATATATCAGTTAAAAATCCGAAATATATATTAACTATATTAACCTACCTTTGAACAAACATATGTATTCCTTGTAATTCTGTCGATATTGAAGTTTTCGTGACTTCTGTTGCACAGTCTGATCCAACGTAAACATCGTTCTTTGTTAGTTTTCGGCTTCGGAAATGCCCAAAATGTCACCATTGGTTTTAAATACCGTTAGAATCTGGCTCCAAATTTTGTATATAACGACTGTCACTATTACAAGATGAATACGCACACGTAGGCATCTTTAAAATCTCGGAAAGAAGTTATATTATCGTCTTAAACAGCGTTTTAAAAGGAGTGTAAATGCGTCACCGAGAGGTTCTTTTGTTTTGCAATGCAACGCCCTTGACATTCGTTCGCTGTTACGCGATTGGTCAGGTACAGCTGTCAGTCAATAATTTGAGATTCGTCAATTGACTTATACGTATTAAGATACAGACTCCATCCAAGACAAGGCCATATTACATAAAGCACTCGCGATGATCTAGTCCGGTTACCATACATCTGGTGTATAGAGTGTCAATATACAAATTGGCGGCCATCTTGAACGCCATCTTGGATTTTATTACCTTCCTAATCTAGGATTTGAACGATGTTTTAAATTATCAGTGTCGCCGTACGATTCTACACAACATGAAAAGGTAAACTGTGCATTGTCAATTTATTTGGTGGACACAAACTGCATGGGCACATATATGTGGTTATTTGTGAAATTGGGGGGAGGGTTAAGTTTTTGTCTATTATGTCAATACTTGGAAAGATATAATGTAAGTATGAACATCATTATATAGAGGGTACCCTTCCATTTCCAAAAATATATAACTTGGAAGAATTCGACAGGTATGCTATCTTTGCACAGAGTTGACGCACAACACTTTGTCTGAATCGCCATGAATGTTTGACGCGTCACGCTACATATTTTACCATGACGTCACGAAATCAGAACGAAAGCATGAAAACGATGTTGAATCTGATTAAGGGGTCATCTCAAAACTACTATCGGGATCCCGATAGGATACCGATAGTTATATATACAGTTATCGGGAAATTATCGGGAAATGACGCAACGTTTTTCGGGAAATTATCGGAATATTTACATAGTCTATCGGGATTCGATCTATCGGAGTTTACTTTCATTTCGGAGTATCATATTCCGAAAACAACGCATGTTGTTTGGAAAGTTTCTGTATCGGGATTACTCCGGACTTTTATCGCGATTTTATGTTTTATAGGCCTATCTTTATTATTGATTTAATAGTTTCCTAACATGATAAATCGTTAGTATAAAGTTTTAAAGTATCAGGGGGCACGTGTCGTAGAACTATTATATGTTATACTGTGGTGATCAGTGGGTGCTACGTACAATATCGGTATTTTACCTGGACAATACACCCCACCCATCGGGAAATCTTCAAAATCAATAAATAAATTCACGGGGATACCCAAATATGTATAGTATAGGCCTTAATGCAAGTGGCTACTTTCACTTTCTAAAAATAGAACAGATCCATCAATTGATTAAATTCTAAGATTTATTTCGGCGTTGCATGCAGCGGCTACTATCTTCAAAGCTTAATTGTGTTTGTAATATGTTTAAATACATCCGACTTTTAAATATGGAGGAAATAAAGAAATACATATATTATGGCAAATGTAAAAGATTTGTATTTAATCGCGAATCGCCGACGACACAATTAATGCATGCACAATCGAGTGCAGTCTTAACACGAGATGTCGTATATGTTCTATTTTTAGCCCGATTCCAGGAATTGGGGTCATCAATATTTACGTTTCTGGGAACAACACACGTGGCATTGCAGAGTAATACGTCTCGAAGATTTCACACAGTGAACGGATTTATAAAACAATTTCAAACATGGGACAATTTAACTCAAGCTTAAAAAAAATATCGGGCCTGTGTACACGTAGGCCTATATTCCGAATATACATAGCCTAGGCGAAATTTATATTGGAATATGTGCGATGTCCATGCAGCATTTGATGTGCTTTATAACGCAATCATGGCAATTGCATTTTTGTTTACCGGCACATGCATGGAAACAACAAATCTCGCCAGTAGACAGCCGTAGAAAGAAAAATATATATCCACAGTGGGTTTAACTTTAGCCTAAGCAGGAAATTTTGCTGTTATGCCTACATTCTGCATGGTCATGCAGTTTCGGGGGGGGGGGGGTAGATCGATCATGCACGCCATGAATATCTACACGATTCTCTACCCTTTAGTCAAGAGTAGGCTATAGAAATTCGAAACATGACATATGGGGGGGGGGGGGGGGGGGGGGGGGTGTCCTGCTGTACATGTAAAGTTTTAGCAACATTTAGCAGTAATATTCCATACTTTTTCATGAATCGTAATATGGTAAATAAAGAGCGTGTGGAAATATGAATGGAAAATTCCATGCAAATCTGCAGTGCAAAGGTTATAAATACGCGAAGTAATCATAACATTTAACTGACAATTAAATGTGTACATGGGCTGCTTTTCATATTCTACATTAATTTCGTTTTCTGTAATTACTACTAATTATAATGCTGCATTGATTATTTCGATAAGTTGAACATAGCCTAATTATGTTGACAGTGTCGAATTTCACGATTGCATCATCAAGGTCAAGGTAACACGATGCGATTTATTTGTAGTAGGCCTGCTCCTATATTTCGTCATTTTTATCTTTCAAAAAGATGTCTTGCTAACTTTTATTTAGTTTACTTTCGATATTAACCATTTACCCAACAGTAATATTACCTCCAGCCAACAGAACTTTCTGGTGACGTCAAAGTTTTTGGGGGAAAACATGTATTATTACTAAATGTTATGTGGCTCCTGATTTATGAAATTATGTTCATCTGTATGGATGGGGACTGGGAGTAAAAAAACAAATCCAGAGTTGTGAATCCCCCTCCCCAAGCATGATAGTATGGTGAATATTTAGTAGGTTTTATATTTATATTTTATAACAATAAATGTAATAAACAAACGAAAGGTAAGTTTTGTTTTATCAACAGATCAATGTGACATTCAGTTTCAATTTCTCTGTCGGAAAACCATATCACGAAATTGAGTGATTTATTAATGTTTTAAGCCATGGCTACGTGGTGAAATGAAACATAAAATAAATCATCAAGTGGCCTATCAACTCTTGGATAGTTACGTGTAAATTCAGTTACAATTGACTGCATTATTAGTCCAAACTAGTCAACATTGTGCCATCGATTACAACGCACGTGTTTTTTTGTTTACTTCAATTTACAACGCACCGGTTTTTGACCTTGACATTGCAGTCAATACATTCGTACGCATTTTGGTCTTTCTTCCCTGGTGAAGATCCCCCGAAGATTCCCGATCATCACTCGGTGTGAAGATCCCCCGAAGATTCCCGAACATATCACTACCGAAACTGCGACGGAGATTCTTGGTACAAGCACACTGTGCATTTCACACGTTATCTACCATTCGTGTGACCGAATCCATGTCATTGTAATGTAAGAGGTTTTTTTTTAAAGCCAAAATTATTGGATTAGTTTTCTTGAGTAAATTGTCCCAACCTGCAAGTTTGTTTGTATCACACGATTAACTCGATTTGCTAAATTCTCATAACCTGCAACGGCACGCGCATACTTATGTCTAACAAAAATTGAATTTGTATGGACAAAATCTCCAACACCTGTGTTTTTTATATACTAAAATACTCAACATATATAGTAGTTACTTTCTGAAATGTTTTACCGTATTATCTACCATGGGGGGGGGGGGGGGGGGGGCATTCAAATAATGATACAAACTAGGAAATATTTTGTTATAGTGCGCATGAATATACGTTGGAATGTTTGCACGCGATTCCATGTGACGTCACAGTTCATTCATAAATGTTGTTTTGAAGCGCCCACATTGCGAATTTCAATTTCAATCACTATCACTCCGTTTTCTCTGTGATGGTTGATCCGATTGAGGATTATAGTTATTAATGTATTGTACTGTGCAATCTCCTTTAATGTGAAAAACGTGTCGAGGAAATGTTAAAACAATTTCAAAACTGCAGCGGCAATTTTTTTTATTATTGTGTATTTCCGAAACATACCGAATGGCCTCGGGAATCATCGGGGGATCTTCACCAGGGAAGAAAGTCCACCTTGCCATTCGTACCGCACATATCTTGTGCAATTAATAAATTAAACAATTCTTTCGTGTCTACATTGTATCTTATGATCGAGAAAAGTGCTTTCTCTTAGTGAAATTTTGAGCAATCATATTCAATATAAAATGACAAGACAGTGCCGATAAGTAATTCGCGGTAAATGCAGCACTATTCGGAATTAATGCGCACTTTCAATTTAAAAATAGCCGCGTTTGTCTCGTGAACTCTTGTGTTCAAATAAAAGTAACTAATGTTAAACAATGTCATTTCTTTGATTTTTCACATCATGATATGGCCAATTTACTTGAGTATTTGGCAGTGTTAATGCGCGGAGAATAATAATTTTATTAATCAAACGAGAGAACAAAACGGCCGATCGATGCACATTTGTGCTATACAGTATTTTATTATTGTTGCGCTGACGCCGGCAAGGTCCGAGGTGTTTTCATCGTCATCAGCTGATCAATAAGTTCAATGGAAACACTCGATAAATGGTCAATTGATACTAACACTAAAGCTAAGATATATTATGTTTGAATTTGCAATGAATGTCATTTATTTATTACCGAATGGCTAATAGTTATATAGCCATGATAGATGACAGTCCCCATTGTGCGCCCCACATTCCAACACCACGTGTTCGCAGGTACAAATTTCTGTTGCTCGATCGTTATCAGTGGGCGTTTCTTGATCTTTCTTGGCGGGAGTGTTTTTTAAATAAACCATTTGGATTGAATCGTGTGTCCATTCCTTTGTATTTTTAGATTACATTGTGGAGAATATACTCAAGATTATATAATTGTCAATGCGCGCAGAATAATAATTTTATTAATCAAACGAGAGAACAAAACGGCCGATGCACATAAATTTGTGCTACAGTATTTTATCATTGCTGCAATGACGTCGACAAGGTTCCTAGATTTTTTCATCGTCATCAGCTGATCAATAAGTTCAATGACAGCATTCGATAAATGGTCAATTGATAGTAATACTAAATCTAAGATATATTCTGTTTGAATTTGCAATGAATGTCATTTATGAATTACCGAATGGGTAATAGATATAGCCATGATAAATGAGTCCCCATTGTGCGCCCCAATTTCCAACACGTGTTTGCTGTAGGTACATATTTTTTGCGCACGTCATCAGTGGGGGTTTCTTGGCGGGAGTGTTTTTTAAATAAACAATTTGGATTGAATCATGTGTCCATTCCTTTGTATTTTTCGATTATAGTGTGGAGAATATACTCAAGATTATGTATTTGTTAATGCGCTTTAACAACATAATTTATTTGGGTACTAATCCAGCCAATCCCCGTGCCCACAATATTGGGCTGAATTGGCGTGACGTTGGGACGTGTAACTGAAGAGAAAATCGAAAATGTTGTTGAACTTTTCGATCAAAACTTTATTGAATTCTCAAAATTGCTCACTCAGTGTATTAAAATAAAATATTATTCGATCTTGTGATGAATGAGGGAAAAAATCAAATCAAATGACAGTTTTATTTGAGAACATTTCTAGGGCCAAAAGAGTTTTATCAAATATATATTTCAATTTTTTATCACGTTCACTTTGGAACAGTCTATTGCTAGTGTTGAAGGGATACTACCTTTATGAAACCATTCCTTTTTACGTTTCCTTCAGAGCGTTTCTAGGAGATATGTGCTGTATGAATAATATGCATAAAGAATTCAATGGACAATTTAATAACTTGGAATCAAAACATGAAACGTGTAGAGTTTTAATTCTTTTAAACAAGCTTCCACCCCAATAAAAATATGCTTACGAAGGAGGCTGTGGACGAATCCAAAAGTAATGACAACAAATAGAACCGGAAACATAAACAAACATGCTCGATTCGTCGAGCATAAACAACATGCTCGATTCGTCGATTATCAAAACAGACATAGGCCTAATTGTTCTTGAAATAAATGGGTAAATTATCGGAAAGTTGGTAATACGCTACGTACATTACTTTCGGAAATTTTTCGGGAAATCAGCGTGTTATCGGAATATTTAGATGCGGTATCGGAATATTATCGGGAAATGGTGACCGCTCTATCGGAATCTATCGGGAAATTTAGAAGATAGTTTTGAGTTATCGGAATCCTATCGGGATATTTATCGGGATCCCGATAGTAGTTTTGAGATGACCCCTAAGTGTCTATATTCGTTCTATAATTTGCAAATATGTTTACAATCTTTCCGATGTTGATGCCCTGTTAACAAGTTGGCTAATGCCTGTTAACCTCTGAACATATGTCATGTTTTAGGTAGGGTACCCTATGAAACATAGTGAAAAGTTATATTTTGTCACCTATCTCGGCTCGGCGCCCTCTGAATTCGAAAACTAGAGTAATTTTCCCATAAGAAAATGATGGTCGCATAAATTCCCCCGATGTGCGACGATCACCCCCCAGCACAGCCTAGACTAAATCATTATCCCATCAATCCGAGTGCACTGCCTGTGGGTTTTTACCCTTACACAGCAAGTTTGGGTTCAATCGGCCCAGCAGTTCTCGAGTCTATAGCGCACATATATACGGAAGTGTCAAAATATATAGTAGACTAGCAGGTTAGCCCGCCACTGGCGGCAATCGTCAGAAACATGACAATTTTTAATTTTTTTAATTAATTTTGTAAGTAATTTTTTTAATTAATTTTTTTATTTAATTGTTTGTTTTTCAATTTTACCCGATTTGACCTTGAATTGATCATTTTCAAGGTAAAGTTCAGGTCGGGGTCACAATTTATCCCGTCCATGACACTTCCCGTAGGTACATGTAGCAAGTTTGAGCTCAATCGGTTCGAGTCGATAAAGGACACACACACATATATCATTTGTGGGTACCCGTTTCAAGGTGAAGATCACCTCTGGCGGAAAAACTTACCCGATGAAAATGTCCCCCGTTCCTAGGAAGCCCTAAGTATGTAAGAATCACAGAGAAGCGAGTTCCATTTCGAACGATAGATAACGTAAACAAAAGCCGTCCCCCGTTCCTAGGAAGCCCTAAGTACGTAAGAATCACTGTATGCGAAAGCCGAAGGGAATAAAGAGCGTTAACCGGTTAACAAACCCAAATATGGAAGATATAAGCAAAGACACTGCGGATACAAACGCTCTTTAACTATCAACGCGATTAACCCCGCAGTGCCGTTTTTTGTAACTGAGAGTGGAGAACGGGTGCTCTGAGCTTCTCCAAAACGCCGCGATGACCATTCCCGTGGGTTTTTACCATGAGATTGGAAGTTTGGTATCGATCGGTGCAGCCGTTTTCGATTCTATAAAGTATATATATAGGGAAGTCTCAAAATATATAGGATACTAGCTGATGAGCCTGACGTTGTCCGGGCTATTCAAAAACCAAATTTCAAGTCGATAGCTCTACCCAGCCCGACGTTGTCCGGGCTATTCAAAAACCAAATTTCAAGTCGATAGCTTTACCCGTTTCCGAGATTTGGTCTGCGCATGCGCTAAGCTGGCGTCGCACGGGTTCGGTGACCCGATAAAATTTGTATCCGGGGCAAGATACATTCACATACATGTACCCAATTTCAAGTCGATAGCTCCACCCGTTTCCGAGATCTCGTCTGCGCATGCGCGAAGCTGGTGTCGCACGGGCTCGGTGACCCGATAAAATTTGTATCCGGGGCAAGATACATTCACATACCAAATTTCAAGTCGATAGCTCCACCCGTTTCCGAGATCTCGTCTGCGCATGCGCAAAGCTGCTCGGTGACCTGATAAAATTCGTATCCGGGGCAAGATACATTCACATACCAAATTTCAAGTCGATAGCTCCACCCGTTTCCGAGATCTCGTCTGTGCATGCGCGAAGCGGGCGCCGCACAGGCTCACCAATACGACAACGACGATCGCCTGGTCAAACTACACACACGTACCAAGTTTCGTCCCGATCGGTCGAGAATCGTAGATTTGTATAAATTACATACAGACAAACATACAGACAGACAAACAGAGGTCTTCAAAATATATATGAGACTAGCCGATGAGCCCGACGTTGTCCGGGCTATTCAAAAATCAAATTTCAAGTCGATAGCTCCACCCGTTTCCAAGATCTGGTCTGCGCATGCGCAAAGCTGGCGTCGCACGGGCACCGCGACCCGATAAAATTCGTATCCGGGGCAAGATACATTCACATAGCAAATTTCAAGTCGATAGCTCCACCCGTTTCCGAGATCTCGTCTGCGCATGCGCGAAGCTGGCGTCGCACGGGCTCGGCGACCCGATAAAATTTGTATCCGGGGCAAGATACATTCACATACCAAATTTCAAGTCGATAGCTCCACCCGTTTCCGAGATCTCGTCTGCGCATGCGCGAAGCTGGCGTCGCACGGGTTCGGCGACCCGATAAAATTCGTATCCGGGACAAGATACATTCACATAGCAAATTTCAAGTCGATAGCTCCACCCGTTTCCGAGATCTCGTCTGTGCATGCGCGAAGCGGGCGCCGCACAGGCTCACCAATACGACAACGACGATCGCCTGGTCAAACTACACACACGTACCAAGTTTCGTCCCGATCGGTCGAGAATCGTAGATTTGTATAAATTACATACAGACAAACATACAGACAGACAAACAGAGGTCTTCAAAATATATATGAGACTAGCCGATGAGCCCGACGTTGTCCGGGCTATTCAAAAATCAAATTTCAAGTCGATAGCTCCACCCGTTTCCAAGATCTGGTCTGCGCATGCGCAAAGCTGGCGTCGCACGGGCACCGCGACCCGATAAAATTCGTATCCGGGGCAAGATACATTCACATAGCAAATTTCAAGTCGATAGCTCCACCCGTTTCCGAGATCTCGTCTGCGCATGCGCGAAGCTGGCGTCGCACGGGCTCGGCGACCCGATAAAATTTGTATCCGGGGCAAGATACATTCACATACCAAATTTCAAGTCGATAGCTCCACCCGTTTCCGAGATCTCGTCTGCGCATGCGCGAAGCTGGCGTCGCACGGGTTCGGCGACCCGATAAAATTCGTATCCGGGACAAGATACATTCACATAGCAAATTTCAAGTCGATAGCTCCACCCGTTTCCGAGATCTCGTCTGTGCATACGCGAAGCGGGCGCCGCACGGGCTTGCCAATACGACAACTACAACACAGTTGGTCAAACTACACACAGGTACCAAGTTTCGTCCCGATCGGTCGAGAATCGTAGATTTGTATAAATGACATACAGACAAACATACAGACAAACATACAGACAAAGAAACAGAGGTCTTCAAAATATATATGAGACTAGCAGGTTAGCCCGCCACTGGCGGCGTTCGTCAGAAACATGACAATTTTTATTTTTTTTAATGAATTTTTTATTTTAATTTAAATTTTTTTTTTCAATGAGTTAATGTTTATAACATGAGTTAGATGTGCATTTTTAATTTACTGGATTTTTAAAATTAAATTTTTTGATTAATTTTTGGTTTTTCAATATTTTACCCGATTAGACCTTATTTTACCCGATTAAGGTGAAGAAGACATAAGAATCACACAACACGCAGTACCCGTCCCTAAAAGAGGTATGATTTAAGGTACATCGGGCGGAAAAACTGACCCGATGAAAATTTCCTCCGTGCCTAGGATCGACAGACATAAGAATCACACAACACGCATTTTTTGTTTTCACACAATACGCAGTACCCGTCCCTAAAAGAATCTATCGCACAACACGTTAATTCTGCCTTTTTAATCGAGATAAATGCATTTCGCGTTTTGCATCCGTAGTTTCGTATTTATGGGTAACCGTTTAGCAACGTCGATGGCAATATTATAAAGAGCGTTTAGTCGTTAACAACGCCAAATATGGTCAATATAAAGATCGTTGATTTTGATGATTGGGAGTGGAGAATGAGTGCTCAGAGCTTTCTAAAATGCGACGTCGACGATCCCCGTTTGACTTTAATATTGATTTAAAAAATAATAAGAATTTTTGCAAGAATACGTTTTCTTTTGTGCACTATTCTTAGTTAGGCAAAAAAAAAACATCATTGTTTCCAGTTTCCCAACCTACCTGTCAAAATTGGGCCAACCTGGATTTGTTATTTGTTTTTTTATTCATGTAATGGACATGTAAAACACATCTATATTGCTAAATATATGCTATATACTCTGTTTACAACAAGCAGCAAATTTTTTTTTTACTTCTATTAAAATACATGTCAACATGTATTTGTGGTTGCAGATGAATCTCAGGAATAAATCTGTTGTGTTCTGAGATCGCACGGTCAGGTGAAAATGCATTGTCAACATGAATGCACGAAAGTTATCTAGACTTTTGCCGATAGTATCAATGTTGTCATGTTCAGTATTGCCATGAGCCACGGGAGATAGCATTTTCGTGTCCCTTCTTGGAACTCAGATCGCCCCGGTGCATATTCTTGTGCATATTCTGGGTATATTGTCAGATATTAAACTAGTTTTTTGTCAGAAACTTCAGCAACTGGATACAAAGGCATTGAGAATACCAACTTTTATCTTGTTTTTAGAATATGTTTATTTCATGCATTCAAAGCCGGATTTTTGATACCACAATCAGATCTCGACCAATGTATATGCAATGTATATGCACCAATCAATTAGTACTTTTACCAAATATTATCCAAAGGATATACAATTCGTTAAAGTGGAGCTGTCAGAGATCAAAAAGTAGCTCAAACTGGGCAGAAAATACGATTATTTAAACCACTATTACCTATTATATCATAATCAGTTAAAAATCCGACACGAAACCGCCTAATTAGTGAGATATACGCCTCGGAAAAACATTAGTTTTTTTCATTTTCGAGAGACTTTAGAAAGTCTCATGGCGGCGGTCACGTGACACACGACGTCATAGACAGAGAATGCGGACGTAAACACATCGGCCGAGTGCTTGCCCCACGGCTTGTTTCGAAGTTTTCATTTTGCAAATTTGTTGTTTTTATTGTTATCTGTGATATGCTAGCGACGTGGGTTGCCCAAAATTGTGAGCAAGAGAAGAATCTTCTCTTCAAGTGACCAAAGAGATGCAAGCATTGCCCGACAGTGGAGAAGATTTGTGTCCACAAAACGAAAGTATTTTAAACTGTCAAGTCTATCATGCCAATGATGCCATAAACATTTAGCTAAATTAGCTGGCTATTTCGAGAACTATACGAAGTTCGAATGGGTTTTCTGATCGAGCGGTGACCCCACCCCCCCCCACCCCGGATTGAGAACTCGTACTTGTACTACTACAATATACATTGGTGTTTTAATTGCGTTAATTATCTAGCTGTGAAACAGTAGGCATGTGGGCTGAACACTGATTATTTTAATGAAAGTACAAAATAATGACAATTACAAATAAAACGTGATCCTATAATATTGTGAGCGAATGTGCAAAAAAGAAACAAATTACATACACAAAATAAAGGAGAGGGTGGTCAAACATGGGCTAAATGTGTGCCCACGTCCACTTATATATACCAAACAAGATGATTAGACTTGGCGGCCTTGATATGTTGGGTTAATAATGTGACTGGTATATTTACATATATAGTCCAGCCATGTTAGTATTAAAATTGTTTCATTTTTTAATAATTTCTGTATAACTCTACCAAATTATATAGTCTTAACTATAATATTGTGCATACATTATGGATGGGGACACTGTTCATCGTAGACAAATGACTTAAAATAAGATATGTGCAAAATTGAATTCAAATTAGAAAAGTGTTGTACTCACGTCACCAGCATATTAACTGGTTCAAGCCCTCGTTCAAGTTGACGACATATTTACGCAGTAAATATTTACGTTTATTTTGAACTACATATTAATTATCAACTTGTAGTATCGCCATCAACTCTATCACCATACGAAGATTCCACGAAGTTTCATTATGTATTGTAATTCTTTGCCACAATGTATATCCAGATAAACCGAGCATGAAACAAGCGATTCTGTATATAAAATATAATGAGGTCACATGAAACACTGGCGATACAATAGCCAACACGACGTGTCGAAATGAAAATATTCCTTCCAAAACATACACTTAAATCACTTATCCTCTATGAAGTTGTATCTGAAAATTCCTCCCGATATTGACTGAGATGTACAGTCGAATCACGAAGTTCTATTTCTGCAAAACTGGCGATGCAGTACAACGAATACATGATATTTTGAAACTCGTGTTGCAATAAACTTCACACAACAAAGCACCCACGTGTACTGGCCTTGTAATTTGTATCACTCCGCCAAAGGTACCGATACCCAACAAAATGGTTTCACGTTTGTTTTTATGTTTACCCATACCATGTATGGTAAACATAGTGTCGTTGTCCGGATTGACCACTCGTCGTGTGTCCGTCCGTCCGTCCGTCTGTCCGTCCGTGTTTACTAATGACTACTTATGTGGCTAAGATTGTGTAAAATGGATATTTATGTGCATAACTTCCGTTGCGTGGCTAGCCACGTAACAGCTTTCACATGGACGTTTAAAAATGATCTATTTAGCCTAATCAGCTTATTTAATTTTGTAGTCACTCAGAATTTGGAAACAAAAAGTCCATCGATTTAGACATCCATGACCCGTCAATAGGAGATGTCGGACACTGACTGACATTTATGTGGCTAGCCACCCAATCACGGACCTGTCAGTTTCTCCTATTCCACTGTCCCAGTTGCTGTGTGCAAGTTTTTGAGTTTTAATCAGCTTCTTCTGCTATAATTCCAACAGGTTATGAATCCATAATCTGGAGTTTTATCACTATCTACTACTTGATAGCCACATAAAATTTTATGGCTACTTGAGAAGCCACATAAAAACTAAAGCCACATTACCATTTCTAGCCACATAGGTCGGAGCCACATATCTACCCATTTGTTCGTCTGTCCGTCTGTCTGTCCGTAGACACTTTACGTGTAATGCGATAACTCAAACATTTTTTACCTGATCAAAACCAAATTTTGTATTTGGGGTTTTCAGCCCAAAATACAGATCGAGTTCGAATATGGGTTTGATCCGACTTTTTTTGACATAGTTATGGCCCTTTTTCGACTTAGAATTCACGCATTCTGCCATAACTCAAACATTTTTTATCTGATCGGAACCAAATTTGGTATGTGAGTGTCTCGGCCCAAAATACAGATCGAGTTCGAATATGGGTTTGATCCAACTTTTTTTTACGGAGTTATGGCCCTTTTTCGACTTAGAATTCATGAATTCTGCCATAACTCAAACATTTTTTATCTGATTGGAACCAAATTTGGTTTGTGAGTTTCTCGGCCCAAAATACAGATCGAGTTCGATTATGGGTTTGATCGGATTTTTTTAAATGGAGTTATGGTCCTTTGACATATGATTCACACATACATGTATGTACTTCGATAAATCAACCATTTTTCATCTGATAGGAACCAAATTTGGTATGTGAGTTTCTCAACTCAAAATACAGAATGAGTTTGAATATGGGTTAGATCCAATTTGTTATACCAGAGATATGGCCCTTTTTAAACTAAGAATTATCCAGATTATAACCCAAGTAACTTACAATTAATGAATACCTGCTTCTCTGTGAGCAAGATAAAAGACTATATAGTTTATTGCTTTGAGAGTTATTTATAGCCCTCATATGTTAGCTCTGTATAAGAGACACAGTTAGTGAATTATTGGATAAATTGATTTAGCTATCTTTTTAACCACAACTTAGCAATGTGAATTTATTTAACTAGACCAATGGAGCTCTCTAAGTCCTTGGATGATGGGACTACATTGGATCAAACAGGGCAGAGATAGGTGATTTAACCCCTTTTACCCATTCCATGTCTTTTAACCTTTTCCATTAAATAAATAATTATATTATTATGATATCTCACATGGCAATTTGCAACAACATGAATAGAACTGCTCACACTATGATAGTGGTGACAGGCTCTAGAGTTTAGATGTTATATTAACCCTTTTATATTGACTCATACATTCCAATAATTTGTGTTATTACTGGTTATTATCTACATTTGTCATATACTACTTTAGATCATAACAGTATACTCTATAATTCAACATTAAAAGATTATGATTCTGATCTTAACAATTTACTATCGCCAAGGGATGGGTTAAACATCTGCCGATCGTGATCGGCCTCTCGTTTTTAACAGTGGAACATATTTTATCTTAAGAACACTGTGTTCTTGTTGTTTTATTTTTGCGCATTGTGGAAAAATAAGACCGACATAGATACGTAGTTCATGTCTGACACAGGATCTATATTGTGTTGCGTTTGTTCCGAATGCACATCGGCTGTCACTGACACTGAAGTATATACTATTTTGGGCGTGGTTATCTGGCGAGTTATTTATAAACATTATATTGTGACATAAGATTGCCTGTCTCATTTCCATATTTTATTGTCAAGTAGTTTAAAAAGTAGAGAAAACTTAATAGCCTTTTCATTGTTGTGTATAGATAGATAGATATATAGATAGATTTATTTGGTGCGATGTAAAAACATATTACAAAAGGTCCTACAGTTTGAATGTTACATGCAGTTTAGATTGTATACAGCAGTTATTGAAACAGAAAAGAAAATATCTATTTTTAATAACTGGGCAGACTTATTTCCACAATGGTCGTCAGGTTTAATATATGTTATCTACAAAGAGTTCCTAACAAAGGAATAAATATATGTTATAATCAACTTCAAGTGATATATTTCCTTATTAAAGCGCTGCAATGAGACTTTTTCCGCAACAATAATTTTTTTTCCGAGTTATCCCCCTGCATAGCTTTTTAGCTCACCTGAGACAAAGTCTCCGGTGGAGCTATAGTCATCACTCCTCGTTCGTTCGTCCGTCTGTCTGTCTGTCCGTCTGTCCGTCTGTCCGTCCGTCAACTTTTTAAAAAACATCTTCTCCTCTTAAACCATCATACCGAATTGGTTCATATTTGGTGTGTATGTTCCCTAGGTGACTCTCATTCAGATTTGTTCAAATGAGGTCACTGGGTCAAATAGTTGCGAAACCAGGGCCATAACTCTATTCCTCCACAGTAATTCTTACAACAACTTCTTGTCCATAACCATTGTGCCAATTTAGCTAATATTTGGTATGGAGAGTCCTTGGGTGACTGGTGTTCAGATTTGTACAAATGAGGTCACCCGGTCAATTAGTTGAGAAACCAGGGCCATAACTCATAGTGATTCTTACAATGACTTCTTCTAAAAATATATTTTGCCGATTTAGCTTATATTTGCTACCGAGGGACATTGGGTGACTGGGAATCAGATTTGTTCAAATTGGGTCACTGGGTCAAATAGGGACAGAGCCAGGGACATAACTCTAAAAACCAAAAAATTACATTTTTGCATTTTGATCATATTTGGTGTGGATGTTCCCTAGGTACCTGTCATTCAGATTTGTTCAAATGAGGTCACTGTGTCAAACAGTTGCGAAACCAGGCCCATAACTATATTCCTCCTTGGTAATTCTTATAACGACTTCTTGTCAACAACCATTATGCCGATTTAGTTTATATTTGGTATGTGGGGTCATTGAATGACTGGGGTTCAGATTTGTTCAAATGGGGTCACTGGGTCAAATAGTTCCATAATTCCCCAAAAAATAATAAAAAATTCAGGAACTCCTTGATCAATTTAACATACAAAAAAAAATATCACCCCCCCCCCCACATGACCCAGAACCCCACCCTGCCCCCAACCAACAGCATTCCACCCTATCTCATATCCTAACTCACAGGTAAATAAAGTTTTTTTTTTTTTAAATTCCCATTACAAGGCAACTCTCCTATGAACTGATAGACACATGGCAAGGCAGATAGAGAGATAAAGATAGCTTCTGCAGCCTTAGGCAGAGTCCCCAGGGAGTGTATTCATGTCATCCATAATTTAAATGAGATTAATGGTGTTATCAATGAAGCACCCTTGTTGTTTACATTATCACTCAGTGGTCATTAAAATCAGATTAATTTCATTTTCTCAGAGTGCCTGGCATTTGGAGAATGAGGTTCCCAGAGGGTGAATTTAGTGACGCTATCCTACACAGCAGGCTAGCATAACCAAATACACCCTCTGAGAACCTTATTCCACTTAGGCCTCATCTTCTGGGAAGTATCTAGAGTCTCAAGATCTCATTCTGCTTAGGCCTCATCTTCTGGGAAGTATATATAGTATCAAATTTACATTGTTGTTAGTTAAATTTCCCTTCTAGGAAGTTTCTGTATCCCTTAATTTGCAGAAGATAAAATTCATGATTGAGGTGCCCAATGGGTGAACATCACCAATTTCAACTGGGGAACTTCAATCTTATTCTAGGTCTTCCATAGCAGTTGAGGGCCTTATCAGAATGAGGTCCCCAGAGGGTGAATTTAGTGATACTAGCCCGCTGTGCAGGATAGCCTCACTAAATTCACCCTCTGGGTACCTCATTCTGCAAATAACAGACAGACTATTTCAAAGCTTGATTCAAGGCTAGCATCACCAAATTCACCATTTGGGGACCTCATTCTGCTTAGGCCTCATCTTCTGGGAAGTATCTATAGTATCAAATTTACATTGTTGTTAGTTAAATTTCCCTTCTAGGAAGTTTCTATATCCCCTAATTTGCAGAAGATAAAATTCATAATTGAGGGGCCCAATGGGTGAACATCACCAACTTCAACTGGGGAAATTCAATTTTATTCTAGGTCTTCCATAGCAGTTGAGGACTTTATCAGAATGAGGTCCCCAGAGGGTGAATTTAGCGTCACTAAATTCACCCTCTGGGGACCTCACTCTGCAAATGACAGACACACTATCACACTATTTCAAGGCTTGTTGTATAATACATTGTGTTGCTTGAGGCCAGGCATACACAATGTAGGAACAGACACGCTTTTTGTGATGCTATCCGGCACAGCAGGCTAGCATCACCAAATTCACCCTCTGGCGACCTCATTCTGCTTAGGCCTCATCTTCTGGGAAGTATCTATAGTATCAAATTTACATTGTTGTTAGTTAAATTTCCCTTCTAAGAAGTTTCTATATCCCCTAATTTGCAGAAGATGAAATTCATAAATGAGGTGCCCAATGGGTGAATATCACCAACTTCAACTGGGGAACTTAATTTTTATCCTTATCAGATTTGTGAAAATGGGATCACAAAGTCAAATAAGGGCAGAGCAAGAGACTTAACTATTTCACTACATAGTAATTCTTAAAATATGTTTGCAAGAACTAGTTGGCTTATATAGAATGGAATGTTCTTCGTTGACTGCAATTCTGATTTTTTTAATGGGGTCACCTGGTCAAATAGGGGCCAAGCGAAGGACAGTTTCCCTCTTAATATGCTTCCTTCACAAGGACCATCAGGTCTATTTGACTGATATTTATGATATGTATGAAGGGTTCTTTGGTGTCTGGGATTCAAATTTATTCAGATGGGGTCACCCGGTTAAATAGGGTGGGACCAGGGACATAACTATATGTCTCTATAGTAATTCTTAAAATGTCTTCTCAAGGGATTTTGGACTATTTAGCTTACATATAGTATGGAGGAATCAGGAAGATCCTTTAGTGACTGAGATACAGATTTGTTAAAATGAGGTCAACCTGTCAAGAAATGGCAGTCTATGGGGAGTTAACACTTTTGTGTCCAATAAAATCATAGAAAAACCAAATTCATTAAAACATCTACCTTGGAACCACCTGACTGATTGGTCTGACATACATGTATTGTGTTTTGGGTCCATGGATAATTGGGCTTTAAACATGTTTAAATGGTTTTAGAAAAAGGCGCTTGTGAGATTGGAAATTTCCAACAATTGAGAAAGTTTGAGGTGTCGGTTGTGAAATTCCAACCTAAGACTTGGGAGTCTGGATCCCGGTCGGGAGGGGACTTGTTGAGCTGGAGGAGGGGGGTGATCAGTAGTGTACAGTTGGCAATTTCAAGGTGGTTTTTTACCAAGCTACATACTTGAAGTCTCTCTAGCCACATATCCTGTTTAAATCTACTTCTTTTAAAGTGATTATGAAAAGTGCTGACTGTTTGCAGTCTGGTGAGCGACCCCACAGTCATTGACTGTCTTGTTTATATTATAATAGGTTGCCGATTATTGCAATACGATAGAGGAACACTCCGACTTTAGTACTCAGATTCATACATTTTTGTACCTCGCTTGCCTGACCGAAATATGACGGGGGAAATGGCTAATTTGGATTTATTTGTCGTTCTAGATATGTTTATTGTGCCTTTTATCATTCCTTTTCATGAAAACAAATTAAAAACAAGTCGAATATGTTATGATAATGTTTAAACATTCTTGTGCATGAAATTGGGGATAAATTGTTCCCAGAGTTAGAGTACGTTATTTCACAGTCCGTATTCGCCACCCTGCACATTCGCAATGCGCAGCCGAACTTCCGGTGTGGAATTTCCGAATTTTTATGTGTTAAAAATAAATAGTTTTTTCATCTGTCATATCTGCTTGTTTCGTTCATTATTCGCAGAAAATGTGTATCTCATTCTTTCGTGTACACAACGGATTAGATATAGACTGTTTTAACCCGTTTGGGTGTTAGAAATATCGCTTAATTATCAGAAAATATCATGTGAAGTGACGGGACCAATCCGAATATCGCACACTGGACTTGGTGAAGTTGGTCAACATGACCGCTTTCGCAGATTGCTGCTTCCAGCGTAGAAAGATACGCACTACGTTCATGACTGAACTAACACTGGACTGGTCACAGGCACTGTGTGTGAGTCACTGAGTGTGGCAGGTCAGGCTTTGCCGTATTCAACTGTTATTATCATGGACATTGACTCGAATAAGTGAATAGCACTGATTGACCCAAGCCAAGGCAATGGAAGAATGCAAACAATGTGAATGTAATGATTATTGCAAAATATGATGATTATAGTTCTATTCTGGACTCCTTAGCCCTTCAATGCTGAAATGCAGTCAACGCTGAAATGCAGTCAACGCTGATGCCATAAAAGGTCATTGAATGTTCATTCAGATTCTATCATTCTGCATAGTACATTAGACTGATTAGAAGTACAGTAGCTACATGTGTGTGAACTTGTGAAGGGTAGAACATGATATGGAGATTGGAGAATCAGAATGGCAATGGCACTACTCATCAGTGTCAGTGAATGAGTGAGGATGTTTACCAAACATGTCATGAAACATGCAGACATGGACAATGCTGTGAAATGGATTATAATTCATCAGACTCCCGGATCATGATCATAAGTTACCGGTACATACTAGTAACATTCCGCCTTTGATCATTAGATCAAGACTTTGATCATTAGATCAAGACTAAACCAGACTTGGATAATGACTAATGGACAAAGACAGTTACATGTTACACATGCGGCTGCACATGGTTTTGATTCATTAAAATTATTTTGTAAAAATCATGAACTTATGTTATCAAAATCAATGACTAACAGTGATCACCAAAGTCACTTACTGGTACATTGTTTATGCCAAACAACAGGTCTGACACAACTTGAATTCCATTGTACCGGTACATGTACCGTATATATTCAACTATTATGAAGTGGTGAAAATATCTCATGTACGGTACCTACTACATGTACTAAGTACAGTATATATATCGGTGCTGGCATTTTTGATTATTTAACTGATTTACTTGTACTAGTAGTTAGAATTTTGAAATCATCTTGGTGAGAAGTTATTTATAATGTCATTCAAAATTTCAAATGGCATACCGGTACATGCACATGTACTTCTGCCATTATGAAATAAACAGGTCTCCTGTAATAAGCTGTAGAATTCTTTTTATATTGGAATATGATGCCTTCTCATTTGCTCTGTTAAAATTATAGTGTTATATACATGTACATTTTAAGTGGTTGTGCATTACGAAGTGAGATGATTCCATGAAGTTTTAGTAAAAATAGAGAAAACCTGGAGTTTACGTATATACCGTACCAGTATACATTGTGTATGGTAGTACAATTAAGATATAATACATGTAGTTGAATATCACTATGATAGTTGAATTCAAGAAGAGCCAGACTTGATAATGACTTACTCATATTAGCATCTACATGTACTAGTAACGGTACTCTCATGTGCAATAATAGTGTCAATAATATGAGTGTCAACACTGTTATTATATTTGGAGAACACTTCCCATGATCAGATCACTAAGAGACATAGAGTGAAATTGCTGTGGTTTAAAGTGATATGAAACACTCTGGTAAGGTGATCAAATAGGAATGGAGAATAATCTTGCTCAAAGTAGTTATTTTAACAAATATTATATCCAAAATGACTACACACGCAGTCATTCTTATATATTAATTCAATGCAGTGACCTTCGGTGACGAAATCGTTTTCGTTAGTTTGTCGCCGCTAGATGCGTCCCGAATCGAGAAGTAAATATTTACAAATGAGCGTAGTTCAGACGATGTTTTCTATGGAGCGGTACGGTTGATTTGCTTCATATTTTCGTTCATGTTAGTAGAATGCTACATTCCGCCAGTTGGAATAGAACCTGCATACTAACTTATCAGTTTCACGCACACGAAGAAGTACATAATATGTCTTTAAACTATTATTAATTTTAGCTAAAAAATCCCACCATCACTATTATTAGTTTGTCTCTATTATTAGGCAACTTAGAGGATGTTGTCTGAATGAACTATCATTTATTATAAGTACCTGATGTATCAGAACAAATTAAAAAGGTAATAAACAGGCCAGACACCTACAGTATGGTCGGTTCCAGTACTGCTAGTGTTATTGTACCAGTACTGTTAAATATATTCAGTACTAGGAAAATTTAATGAAAGTTATGCAACGAATGATTGTGTAGGCCTACTGATGTTAAAAGGAGTATAAATTTAAAATGACCTTGCCACTTTAACAAACACATCGCTATTGATATAATACTCAATAATGAGTTTGTTAAAGTGGTGCGCTCGTTTTAAATTAACATGGAGAATATAGCAATTCATGTGGGTCCAATATGTGTACATATACATGTATACCGGTACACGCAGAGCTGATTGATTTACAATTATGGCTTTCATTATATCGTAGACAAGGTGTGGGATGTTTCTTTCATTTTCAGATGCTGTTAAAATTATTCATCAGGTTCACTGATTGTAGCTGGGACTAATACATGTATAACATATATTAGTCCCAGATTGTAGTGGGGTTGAGATATGGTTGCTGTTAGATCTTAAAGGTACTCAATCCGAATTAACGGTCGCAAATTACTATTTCCTTGACTTTGGGGGTAAAAAATATTTGATTCGAGTCGAGGAACCCACCCACCACAGCTCAGAGTGATCAGATATCGATGTTATAAATCTATTATTTTAATTATAGTGGCCCAATAGACAGTCAACGAGAAGAATTTCATTGACCAAATTGCGGGCAAAGATGGATAACTCTAAAATCAAGTGGCTTTTTGTGTCAGATATTTGACAAACCGGTAAAATTTCGTTGAACAAAATGTTGATAAATAACAGGTTTTGTGCAATTTTATACTATAGTTGATGGTGCTTTTCATTATTTTTGGGCAATTATTAGATTCTGAAAACTGAAGCGTCATTTCAAAAAATGTTGTTGTTGGAATGTGATTATATGGGGACCCTCTGATCGGATTAAGTACCGGTACCTGTAAGAGATTTTATGGTATCTGGAACATTTCATATTTAGTTACATGTAGCATGGCATTCAGAAATATGATATGTCGCCTTGAGGCAAAAAATTATATTACCATATTTATGGTAGTGATCGCCTACATGTATTGACCAAAATGGACAGGATTACATTTTTCTCTTGTCTTGTCTATTTCATTCCTAACTTAGAAGTATGTCGATCTGGTAAATAATTGACTGGAGAGAATAGCATTTATGTCTTGGCCACTAACTGGGAGCTGTGATAATAATAGTAAGTTATCGTTGGAGACCCCCCCCCCCCCCCCCCCCCCACAATGGAGATCTCTAGTCGCATCCATGTAGCCAATGTGTCTTATACCTTATAACCGGGGAGGTGGCTACATGTAGATGGTCCCCATTGGTGGGTGGTTGGGAAACTTGGGTTTGTCCACCTTGACATTTTCAAATGTACGTACCTTGAACCAGACCAAAGTCAAATGTTCTCGAAATACTACTTTGCACCCCCCCCCCCCCCAGTTGAATTTTCCAAATGGTACCTCAAACATTTCCAACTGAAATGTCCAACCTGACACCCTCTAAACCTAAATTGTTCAACCGATAGCCATTCCGACCAAACTTTGGACCAAAAGTAGAAGAATATACTGCTGTTGGTCTAAAAACAACACATTCCCCCACTAAATACTGGTTGGAAAATCAAACAATCAATAATATATATTGTTTGTATCTCAGGATGTCTACTGTTCACATTTCTACCTACATGTAGCTGGGACTAGTATATTATTTTATCACATAATTTGGCCATAAAAGCAGTTTCATAATTATCGGTAATAGACACGTTTAATATCAGCGCGTGCGATGACGTCACGGTGTTCTTCAAATAACTTGCGATCGCTGTAGTTTATGATTGTTGTTTTCGATGAATATTTCGCGTTGCTTCGGGTTTATTTGATCATGTGATAAAAGGTATCTCACATTCGTCCTATTTTATACGTAATTTATCAACCTCGTCCTCTAAATTCTATTTGAGCCTCGGTAAACCTCGGCTCAAATCGAATTTAGTGAACTCGGTTGATAAATTCCGTATAAAATAGAAACTCAGTGAGATCCTCTATATATATTATATGAGTCCCAGTCTCTAGTAAGCTATTATTATGGGAGGCCAAATTCACATTTAATAATCAATTGCGCTTAACCCTTTGAACCCGTAACACCGATATTTAGGTGCAAACGAACCGTGACTATATCCCGTAACACCGATATTTCGGTGCAGCGACGACATGATTCGGTAGCAAATTTATATATAGTATAACGAGCGTCTGACCCACTGATTTATATTTAAATTGCCCCCACATATGTCAGCGGCGCCCATGGTGCGTATGGAATGGTTGACCGCTAGTATCGGGTAGAAATATATGCGCATGCGCATAGCATATAATCTACAAAAACATACGATATTTTAAGCGAACTATGCCGCTATATTTACGGCATATAATTTCGTGTTCCCCGTGTGTGTACAGAACAGACGTAATTTAGACACACAATTTCAGTTTAAATTACCCTCGTGTATATTAACCAGTGTTCTGCTAATACATATGGGGAAGGGTCTATCGCATATGAAGTTGATTTATTCGCGCATGCGCAGACTAGCGCAATGACAAATAAATGGTTTATAACGTACTTATACACGACATACCCACTAATATATATATTTAAATTGGCCTATTGAAGTCAGCGCTGGCAAAGGTGTCTATATGGATTGGCTGTCCGCTAGAAATGGCTAGGAAAATATGCGCATGGGCGCAGACTATAATTCATTTTTTAAAATGCGTTTAAGTTAAATGTGGCGCTATATATGACATTTTGTTGCATGTTTCACATGTTAGTATAGTAGACACAATCTAGACAGCTTACTTGAACAATGGGGCCACGATATGTTACGGGAAATTACGTTGTTTCTGGTCTCTGTAATATCAGTCTCTGTTGTGCCACATGCAGCAAAAAGTCTATCGCATATCAAGTTGACTTACTCGCGCATGGTCAGGTATATCTTAATTTCACATTAGGATATTGGTTGCATCGAAACGCAATTCGCTGATGTATAATTACAACGTTATAAGCTAGAATTCGTTTATCCTGCAAATTTCGGGTAGTTGCCTAGTAACCGTTTCTAAGGCGAGATCGGGTGGCAAAGTCTCCCGATCTTACAATGATCAGTGGTCCGTGCATGCATATATCATGCCTGCACAGTTTCAGGTAGGTGTTCCCTTTCAACATAACCAACACCATGCGACTAGACACTGTCTAAATTAAGGCAAAACATACCACTGAATGGTTAGTGCAATTATGTCATTCGATCAGTTGTGGTATTTGCTTAGCAACCGTTGCTACCCTTAAATGGGATATTTGGTTCACTATTCTGGACGGGTATATCTCAAATTTCACGTCAGGGTAGTACCTGCATCAGAAAACGCAATCACTGAGGTTGAATTACGACGCTATAAGCTATATTTACATTTTCCAGTCAATTCCGGGTAGTTGCCTAGCAACCGTTACCAAGGAGTTGCCGCGAGGCAAAGTCTCGCGATCTTATAATGATCGCTGATCCACGGGGGACAAACCTGTAACGTTTCAGACCGGTGTCGCAATTTGAACATAATCAACACCATGCTACTAGAAACTATCTAATTTAAGCGGACATACCACTGGGAGCCCCGGGTCAGGGTGTCGATCACTGTGGGGCGCCAGGGTTCAAAGGGTTAAGCGCAATCATTGCGCTTAAGCGTAATTAATTGCGCTTAAGCGCAATTCATGGTTATATGTAACAAAACACCCCTGGTGAATAAATAGGTTTCTCCATAACTTAGCATTAACTCCTATTGACATGTCACTTCTTGGTTTCATTGGTTTGGATGGGTAGGGAGCTAGCCCAACTTCTTTATCAAAATGGCTGACTCACAATAGTCTCACCTTCTGTTTTAGTTGGAGCGATTCGTGATAGCATTATATTATCTTCGGTATATATTAGTTGGGGCTACTTGCAATAGCATTACTTTCTGTATTAGTCGGGGCGACATTGATTTTCTTAAATTTTCGAGTATACAGGCACACCATATGAGGGAAGCAAGCCCTCGGTGACACCACATTCACACTATATGATCATGGAAATACTATAGCTTCGTGCAAGAGCTGCTGATTTAATAAGAAAAACTAGAGCTTCAGGACTGAGACACCAAAGCTCCAGTAATTACACACCATTTTTTGGACAGGGATCAGCTGCAGGGATGCTGATAATATGAAAATAGGGTTTTTTCCCCCTGATTTAAGTCAATAAGTAAACCATACAGTAATGCTCTAATTAATCGACTCCTTAACCACAGCAGAATTATGGATAACTTTTCAGGATTTAGTCGGAAATATGGCTTGTTGGCATTCATCGGAAAGCTCTCGAGAGCTTTTCGATGAATGGCAACAAGCCATATTTCCGACTAAATCCTGAAAAGTTACCCATAATTCTGCTGTGGTTAAGAAGTCGATTAAATAGAGCATTACTGTATGAGGTAAGAAAGCCCTCATGCAGTGACACAGCATGCATGTATAGGATATTACCATAGTAAAGGCTAAAATCTGTGCAAAAATACATTAAAAACATCATACAAAACATTCCTAGAGTTCCGGGAAGGCGACATCAATTCTTTGGATAGAGGGATGCTGATAATATGTAATTAGGGGATTCTCCTTGTTGAACACATACTCACAGTTTGACTGTTGAGTACAGGTCAAAATTAGCCCAATGCTCATCTTGTGTTGCTAGGTGATACACCAGGTCATGCTAATAGTTTATGGGTAGCTTAGATAGTAGTCACAATTACGCTTAAGCGCAATTGATTGCGCTTAAGCACAATTGATTGCGCTTAAGCGCAATTAAGCGTAATTAATTACGCTTAAGCGTAAATGCCCTATTTGCGCTTAAGCACAATATGTGGCAATTCATTATTAAATGTGAATTTGGCCTCCCATATAATATATGTTTTGGGTTGGGAGGTAGGCCTACCACCCGGGGGTGGTAGGCCTACCACCCGGGGGTGATACGTGGTGGCTAGGAGTGTTTTTAGGTGGTATTTAGGGCGGGCCACCCACACATTCCGTTAAATCGGTCGAAATCCTTACCATTCTCGAAAATGGTCCATACCCAATTTTCACCCCTCGGGGTGGTACCACCCGCGGGGGGTGATGGGTGGAGGTCGGGGTGTTTCTATGTGGTATTTGGGGCGGGCCACACACCCATGCCGTCAAGTCAGCCGAAAGCGACATTTTTGAAAATAAGGAATATATATATAGGGAAGGGAATAAGTTCCAAATGTCATGATCGTTGTGATAGCGCCATATACAAATGTCTGCCATTAGCATGAATTGTAATTCGCCAGACACAAAGAATGATGAGGCGATCAGCATAATAATTGCATTAGAATATCAATTGTATGGAATACTATTATGGCCACTTCCTAATGGCGCTTTCGGTGCGTGCCGAAAGCGACAAAAAGTGTGCCATTAGTAACGCGCCGAAAGCGACAAATGTGCGTCGTTACGGTGCATGGCGGAATCTAGACCGTATACTATATAGATTGAAATTTGAGATATATGATGCATGTTTTTGCCGACTGGCCCACAAAATGACTCGTTCCCAATCTACATGTTATACCAATGTCAACAGTCATGGCAAATTTCACAATGATCCGACCAAAGTTACAACCTGTAGCCTATGCCAATGGAAATTGTCGACGGACGTACTTATGTTCGCAAACCACAGTGATTGGCGATGGGTATACCAAACCATGGCAAATTGGCAATATCTCAACTTGAATTTTCATATTCAGCAGCTTGAGCTAAAATGGATGCTGTAATAGAGTCTTACATATCAAATTATGCAGCTTCTCATGTCTCAGTCATAAATAATGATAATCCTATTTATTCGAACAACGTATTCGGAAACACAAATGAATAGTACAACCACCGGTCCCTGGCACAAAATGGTCATAATACTAAAAGTACATATATATCAGACACAGGGGTCCCTGCGGGTCCGGATTTTTTTGTTATTATATTATTTTTAGGGTCACATTCCCCACTTTAAAGAAATAACACCAAGCTTGGTGAAAATGGCTTCAAAATCACAATTTTTTCAAAATACCAAATGTGTTGACAGGACTGCCCCTTCCTTAAATAGTATAATAGTCTTTAAAACTAACATCCATAAAATGGGATAAAGCAAAACAAGTTTTAAAAATCCATTCCCAAATTCCAAAAAATTATCGATTTTTAAAAAATCTGCCGATCTGCCCGTCCGTTTGATCGCCTATATATAGCAACAGTTATAAACATTATCAGTGCCCTTAATCCCCGGGTTGGAATATCATTGGTATGGAATACTATTAGGACCATTTCCTAATGGCGCCGAAAAAATGGCGCTTTCGGCGCCATTAGGAAACATATATCTCAAATTTCAATCTATATATAGTATACGGGCTAGATGGCCACCGAAAACGACAAAATGTGCGATATTAACGCATGTTTCGACGCGCAGAAAGTGACAAAAAGTGCGCCATTAGTAACGCGCCGAAAGCGACAAAATGTGAGTCGTTACGGCGCACGTTTTATCGCTTTCGGCGCGCCGAAACATGCGCTAATATCGCACATTTTGACGCTTTCGGTGCATGGCGGAATCTAGCCCGTATACTATATAGATTGAAATTTGAGATATATGATGCATGTTTTTGCCGACTGGCCCACAAAATGACTCGTTCCCAATCTATATGTTACCAATTCCAACAGTCATGCCTAATTTCATAATGATCCGACCAAAGTTACAACCTGTAGCCTATGCCAATGGAAATTGTCGACGGACGTACTTATGTTCGGAAACCACTGGCGATGGATACCAACCCATGGAAAATTGGCAATATCTCAACTTGAATTTTCATGTTCAGCAGTTTGAGCTAAAATGCATTCTGAAATAGCGTTTTATTTATCAAATTATGCAGCTTCTCATGTCTCAGCCACAAATAATGATAATCCTATTTATTCGAACAACGTATTCGGAAACACACATGAATAGTACTATGTATACCACTGGCCCCTGGCACAAATTGGTCATAATACTAAAAGTACATATATATAAGACACAGGGGTCCGGGAATTATTTTTATTATATTATTTTTAGGGTCAAATTCCCCATTTTAAAGAAATAACACCAAGCTTGGTGAAAATGGCTTCAAAATCAATTTTTTTTCAAAATACCAAATTTGTTGACAGGACTGGCCCTTCCTTAAATATTATAATAGTCTTCAACACTAACATCCATAAAATAGGATGAAGCAAAACAAATTGTAAAAATCTATTCCCAAATTCAAAAACATTTCGATTTTTTTTTTAATCTGCCGATCTGCCACTCCGTTTGATCGCCTATATATAGCCAAAGTCATAAACATTATTAGCGCCCTTAATCCTCGGGTTACGTGTATGATATGACCCTATGTCCACATTTTCAGAGGGGTTAAGTCGTTTTGTCGCCTTATTCCGGACAGACACACGAACTCAATTTATTTTTATTAGTAAAGGTTAGTGCTAATGTCACTACATGTATATATTTGCACGCGTGACACCCCGTCAACAACCCCGCCATCGCTAATGTACGTCCCTAGCCTCGGCACAGAAACTAACCAACATCCCGCGTCTGGACGTCGCCTTGATATGAATCTTGAAAGCATAATTTTGAGTTTTACTATACGGGTATAGGCTGCACTTTCAAGAATGAACAGTCCGTAGCTGCAGGTAAAATAAAGTCCATCCTGATTACTAACTTCATTTATATTATTCGATTAATACAAGCCATTACTCTTTTCATCATTACTATCAATAAAACACGAATTATGCATGCACGCAAGAAACAGGTCTGTTGTGACAAACGCATGGCCAAATAGCCTGTCTCTTTGAAAAACCGACGAAATTCCTAACAGATGTACATCGTTTAGGAATTTCGTCTGCTTTCCAAAGAGACATAAGCATCGTACTCCGGTATCAGGCTATAGCTATTAGGAGGCCATGCAGTTAGCTCGTACTGTGAGAAGCACACTCGATTAATTATCTTCATCCGGGCACTCTGAACCAACGGGGCCCGCATCTTGGTTATGTCGCAATAATCAAAGTGCCCCTTTAAAGTATGTGTTGAAATTTCTTATTAAAATAGTATTATTTTCCACTAGATTATACACAAAAAAATGACAAAACTATTCTCGAACAAAATGTGTACGTCCCAGTGTATGGACAAATTTGTCGATGAAACAGAAATCACGTGATGAAATACCATATTTGAGGTCATATAACAAATTAATAGTCATATTACCTGCGTTTATGATAGCCTTTTATATATTAGATTAACAAAAATTGTGATAGTTGATGAGAAATTGGTACCGGTATTCTTAAAAGTGCACATACCGGTATAGGCCTAAAATTGTCCGTATAAATAAAAGTTTGGTGTATTTAGTATCGGTAACCATGCAGTTATGTGTAAAGTTATAACAGTACTACGATTCCGAGCGATCGGCTTCCCCACTCTTGTAAGAGAATCAATTGTCATTCAAGATTCGCCATTCCCGGTCGGTGAATCGTTATTGTTTTTATTTTTCACCCAGAATCATGACATTGTTTGTGAAGACGTGACCAGAAGAAATATAGCTATTATTCACAAAGGAATGTTTCTCTAAGTGAAAGTGTCAATCAGATCACCAGAATTTGATTTATTCTATGCATATCTGTCATCTATTAAAATATTAATAAAACTAATCGGCAGCTGATTATCCAGCGAGATTTTCCATAGTGACAAATTTGCGTGAATTTCCAAATTGCTTAGTCTAAGCACGACATAAACATATTTATTTGGTTAATGTCTGACAGTGAATACTATATCAGTCAGATAACTTAAAACACATCACAAATTAGAAAGATTGCGAATATCTGAAGACCAGAATATCAGTATATTTAATTAGAGAATTGCGTCATGAACTAATGTATTATGTAAATGACACGCCGGTTCTCTGCCTATGACGTCACGCAATAAGACCACGTGTTTCGTGCAAAATCATAACAAAAACATAGCGCTTTACAGTTATCGGTCTCGGGTAGTCGATTCGGTTGTAGTCACGACTGGCAACGATTGTATTGTCATTGAGGGATGATAGATGCATCATTTACATTGTATATTGTTTAGATTTATTAATTCGTGTCAGTTACACTTTAACCAATAACATCATTTGTAGATTCCTGGAAATAATGTATCATTCCCAATTTGTACGCTCTGCTCATGATGAATGAGTTAATAGAGATCCTTGCCAGATCACAAATACAAGGTACATTTCAGTCAGGCATCACAATTATCAGGTTTTATAATTTATTATAAAACATTTGCTGTATCATAAAAAAATTACATCAGGGATGCTATAAAATTAATGTACAAATATCATACCCACCAACTGAATTAAAAGTGCAATTGCTTTACTTCTAGACCAAGTGGAACAGATTCAACGAAAAACGTTCACAAAATGGGTGAATGCACAACTATCAAAGGTATATACATCTTTTAAATATTTTTAAAATTTTTATGCCCCCTTTTTGGCTCAACTTTACTTTGTAAAGTTTGAGCTATTGCCAGGGGTTGGTCGTCCATCCTTGCGGCAACAATTTCGGTTAGCACACCATACAGGACACATCTCTTATTTGATGGTTACCAGACTTCATATAGATTTTCGGGGAGCCTCCTATTTTGACTGAAATTCGTTAAAAAAACATGGCTGCCAGTGGCCATCTTGGATTTTACTCTTTGTATGACTAAGGGAGTATGTCAAAACCTTTTGATAATGTCAAACCTTTTGACGTAAAAGTGTGAATATGAAATGCCGAAAATGCCAAAAAATAATGGGATAACGTTGAAAGCGACTGGCCATAAAAGTGCGATAACATCGAAACCACAACAGACTTAACATTTTATTTATATGTCAAAACTTTCATAAATTCGCACATTTATTTTTGCCTTCTGAAAAATCAGATGTCAGCTGAATTTTGATTGGCTGAACTGTGTGAAGGAAAATAAAGTTCAGCCAAAGGCCATACAAACAACTCTATGCAGTTAACACACAAGTACAACGACTTGACAGTTCACCGACTGTTTTGATAGCTATGAGTTTGCGTTAGGCATTAAACAATAGTCAACTTGTTCCAAATGTGCGAAGGGGTGACATTTAGCAAAAGGCAACACAAACCTATGATGTATACCTGTCCCACACAACTATGCATGAACTGTCCGACAGTTTTTTTTTTATTGTGATATCTTCTCAATTAGTGAACAATGTTTTAACTCGTTGGCTAAAACAACACATTTGATATATAAAATCCCAGATCAAGCAACTCGATGTCATAATAATATCAGTTCAATCATGGCTACGAAACCGTGATGAAATCGAAAGATCTATCATTAGCGGACATATACCCCGCTGGACAAAACAAGTGTCCATTGCCACCGTGGTGTATTTGCTATTCGGCCGCATTGTCAGAGTTTGTAACTCTGGTTGAGCACCGCAGCTTTTTAAAACAAGTATTTTATGTAGTAATATACAAAGATTAGTATTTTTTAATTAAAGGAAATTTAGTAATATATAATTGTCCGTAAATAATCTGGACTTCGCTGTCATTATGCCTAACCACATTTATCTTTGACCCCAATGTTTCAACCATAACACAGATTTTAATGGAACTCTGTTGGCAATTATGAAAAATAAAGTTATGCATCTCATGCTTTCACATCGGCATGCACCTGTCAATCATCGAGGATTATTTTGTGAGATTTTATTCTCTGCTCTAATTGGTTGGCTGTGGGAGGAGCTTACCAATATTTTGTTCTAATATGGTGACAACTCAGAAATGAATAAACTAAATTATTCCCATTCTCTGCGTAAATTTGTCAACATAAAATGAACGGGAGTATTTAGTTTGGCCGGGATGTATAACATTCACGAACTGAAAGCTCAGAATAGTTCTATAGATCATTTCTGGCCAGTTCTTCTAGCTGCCTTTAATTGTCTTTGTAAACATATACTCTATTCTGGTATGTGGGTTTGTTGCTTGCTCCTGACTCCAAAATGTGCGACGTATGGTATGGCATTGCTTATAATATTTTATTATTTAAAAAATATGGGCAAATGAGCATATTAAATAAAAGTGTGAATATTCCCGATCCATATGTGGCAAATCCATTGCCCTGAGAAAATTAATGAACTGCGAGCGCCAGAAACTGGAAATGTGCAACATTTTATGATTTCTTCTATAATTCCACGGTATGCCATGAGGATGAACTGAATAAAGATTACACAAACAACAAATACTTTTGGCTGTTTGGAAGATATTTGTGTGTTGTAAATTTTCAGATTCATGATGGAACACATGTATAAGGCCAAATGAATAATGCTGGCGGTATGCTTTTCCTTTTATTTTAGTTTTCCGTTTTATTATGCATTAACAAGCAATTAAATCTGAAGCCTTTATACTGGTAAATAAAGTTTCACGTAATGTAGTCAAAATAACATCAATTTATTGTATTTTCTACCAACATTCCTATAGATATGATTTTAGTCATCATATTAGAATAAAAATTGTCATGTTGATAACAATGATAAGTTATGAAAATCACTAGCCTTGATCAGAATTTGGGGATATCTCGCGTGCACAAAAAGCCATGCGGTCATTTCGTCATGCATGCATGTGTCTTCCTGGTATAATGCATGTAGGAATCTGCATTTAAAAAAAATGGACAGTGATGACATTATATATTGACAATAAGTATCTCAACAAACATGCTTAATGATTAAAGAACTTATTCAAGTGTGAATGAGACATATAGAGTTTCCTAAATAAACATTAGAATACACAGCAGAAACCATGTTTATCAAGGCATGTTCAGCCATCATTGTTAGAAAATTAACTCTGCAGTGTATACCAATATCAAAATCGGAGAACCACGTGCTCCACTTTTGAAACGTCAAACACCTCTTCCTCTACTTTTGTTTTCGAAACGGCAGTAGAAGTACATTCTCAGCTATTCCTGTTTTGTTGATTGAAAATAAATTGGAAAATGATAGTCCGACATTTTTTAGCTCAACTTTACTTTGTAAAGTTTGAGCTATTGCCATGGCTTGGTATCCGTCGTCTGTGTGTGTGTGCGTCTGTCAACAATTTTCTTTAGCATGGGCTACAGGTCTTACCTTTGGTCAGATCATTATGAAATTTGACATTGACATATAGATGGGAACAAGTCATTTTGGGATCATTCGGCAAAAAAACATGGCCACCAGCAGCCATCTTGGATTTCAAAATTAAATCAATTAGCACAGGCTACATCAGGCCGTATTTGTCATGGATGTTAATATTGACATGTAGATGGGAACAAGTTATTTTGGGATCATTCGGCCAAAAAACATGGCCGCCAGCAGCCATCTTGGATTTTACTCTTTGCATGACTAAATCCTTTGGAACAGGCTGCAGATCGTACCTTTGGCCAGATCATCATGACATTTGTCACGGATGTTAACAATGACATGTAGATGGGAACAGTGGCCATTTTGAATTCAAAATTCAATCCATTAGCACGGGCTACAGGCAGTACATGTCAATGTTTATATCGAAGTAAGCGCACACTTTTATAATGCTATATTGTTATGCGTAATTGACACAAAGAGTCAATAATATATGTATAAAGCCATATATATAGAGGATCTCACATGAGTTTCTATTTTATACGGAATTTATCAACCGAGTTCACTAAATTCGATTTGAGCCGAGGTTTACCGAGGCTCAAATAGAATTTAGAGGACGAGGTTGATAAATTACGTATAAAATAGGACGAGTGTGAGATACCTTTTATCACATGATCAAATAAACCCGAAGCAACGCGAAATATTCATCGAAAACAACAATCATAAACTACAGCGATCGCAAGTTATTTGTAGAACGCTGTGACGTCATCGCACGCGCTGATATTAAACTTGTCTATTACCGATAATTATGAAACTGCTTTTATGGCCAAATTATGTGATAAACATAGATAAGCTGACAAACAACATATGACAGTGACAAATTGGTTATAGTTATCCAATATGGATATCGCTTTGTTTTGATAGTAACAGGAATTCCCCTGTCGCCTAGTCATTGTCACGTGTTAAATCATGTGACTTCAATCCCATGACTTCGTCTACAACATAAGATAGTCGGTGTTCTTCAGAATTTTTTTTTTCGGTTATAAAAACAAAATTAGTGATCAAGCACAAGATTACAATATATTTGGGCAAATTGGAAATTTTAATTATATAATATTGGTATATTGAATGAAAGCACTAAACATTTTTTAGAATAATATTCCTTTAAAGCTTTCTGCCTGGTAGAGAGTTGTATTTAATGACCCGAGGCTTATGATAACAAAATAACTCCCTATTAAAGCCAAGTGTGTATCTGACAGTTAGGCAATTAACCCTTTCATGACGGGAGCTGTGCTGGTGCAGCATTAAAGAACATGTGCCAATATTTTTTTAAATTCAGATTTAATTGCTTGCTCATATTTAATACACAAAGAGGTCAATAATGTATGCGCAAAGCCATATATACATAGATAAGCTGGCAAACAGCATGTGACAAATTGGTTATAGTTATCCAATATGGATGTTGCTTTGTTTTCATAGTAACGGGAATTCCCCTGTCGCTACGTCATTGTCATTTGTTTAATCATGTGACCGCACTGACTGCTGATCATGTGACTTCAATCACGTGACTTCATCTACAATATAAGATCTTCCGCATTCTTCTGAATTTGTTTTCATTATAAAAACAAAATTAGCGATCAAGCACAAGATTATTTGGGCAAATTGGAAATTTTAATTATATAATATTGGTGTATTGAAAGAAAGCACTAAACATTTTTCAGAATAATATTCCTTTAAAGCTCTCTGCCTGGTTGAGAGATGTATTTAATGACCCGTGGCTTATGATAACAAAATAACTCCCTATTAAAGCCAAGTGTGTATCTGACAGTTAGTCAATTAACCCTTTCATGACGGGAGCTGTGCTGGTGCAGCATTAAAGATCATGTGCCAGTATATTCTCTTTTATATGCGAGCCTCCAGGGACATAAAATGTCCATCCATTGTAATTCTTTGTATCAAGAACCATCAGGCTTATTCAGCTTATATTTGGTATGGGTGTTTGGAATCAGATTTGATTCAGAATTGGATCACTGGGTCAAATAAGCATGGAGCCAGGGACATAATTCTTTTCCTCAATAGTTATCTATTTGGCATATATTTGGTATTGAGAGTCCTTGAGTGACTGGGATTCAGATTTGTTCGAATTGGGTCACCAGGTCAAATAGGGCTGCGACCAGGGACATAACTCTCCCCCCATAATAATTCTTAAGATGGCTCCTCCTCGAGATCCATCAGGCCTATTTAGCTTATACATGTATGTAGTATTGAGGGTCCTTGTGTTACTTGGAACTGGGTTTGACCAGTCAAGAAATGATGTTTGGTGTATATGGCCTATGGAGAGTTGGGATCAAAATTTGTCTGAATGGAGTCCACCATTAAAAAAAGGTTGGGAGGGGGGGGGGGCATGTCAGGTTGGAACTTTGCAACAGTTAGGAAAGTTTGAGGTATGGGAGGGAGCAGACGGTGGGGTGGGGGAATATGCGCCTTGCAGCTGAAAATTTCAAGGTGGACACACCACTGCTCAACAGAGACCCTCTAGCTACGTCCCTCTTTAGGACTACTTATTTTTAAGTGATTTTTACAAGTACACTCTCTTATGGTCTTCCTAGTCCCAGTCTTCTCAGTCTTTACAGTCTGTTTGATTCTCACATTTAATTAATTTATTTCTTCCCAGGCAAACAAAGGCATCATTGGTGACCTATTTACAGACTTGAGAGATGGCAAGCAGTTACTGTCGCTATTGGAGGTTCTAAGTGGATTCAATTTGGTAAGTCGAACAACAATACAAAACTATATATATATGGCCAGTAAAGTTGTCCATTTTGTTTTGGTCAGTCAAACTGGGTCAATACTGCGCCGTCTGAACGGTGTTCAAGGCATTCGTAACAATAAACTCGTGTGAGCTTATTCACACAACTGATTTTGCTTTGGTTTAACTCGCTTGACACGGCGGTCAAGCTTCACTCTACTCTTGAAGTTCCGTGTATCGTTCGCTTGTTTTTGCTGTATGCCACATTATTATCTGATTGCGATTTTCAAGAATCTTCTGCTGGGAAAAAGAAGTCACAGGGATGTTGGTTATGGATATCCGTCCTGTCACGATGACTTTCTGAGAAACGACATATCTCCGTCAAAGTCATCTTGCCCACTGAACTATATGGTATATTCCCAAAATATTAACAAGGAAGGGTTAACGTCATCTTCAAATGTCCATATAAGCTCTGTTGCCAGATCGCTTTTCCACTTTTCCCTTGTTAACGAAAGGACACGAAGATCATAAAGTCTTGATATTTTTTTTGATTTTTATGTGTACCCATACCATGTATGGTACACATAATGCTGACGTCCGGATCAACCATCCGTCGTTCGTCCGTCCGTCTGTCCGTCTGTCCGTCTGTCCGTCCGTCCGTCTGTCCGTAGACACTTGCTATCCGATTCGATTACTGGAGTATCTTTTATCGGATCATGTTCAAATTTCATGTGCATGTTTACAATGACACACCCCTCACCTGTATAGTTTTTGGTATAGATCGATTGATCGGTTTAGAAATTATTAACACTTTGCATCCACACATGGGCATGTGCTATCCGATGCAATAACCCAAGTGTTTTTTGTCCGATTGTGTTCATATTTGAAATGTAGGTTTATGATGACGCACCCCTCACCTGTATAGTTTTTGGTATCGATCAGTTGATCGATTTAGAAAATAATTAACCCCGCGCACAAATTCTATCTGATGCATCTAAGTCAAACAATTTGCTTATGATCTGCCTCATATTTCTTACCTAGGTCTTTGTTAGCACGTTCTTTATCTGTATCGATTTTGGTATCGTTTTGTTAACCCTTTTCACACTTATGTTTACTTAGTACTCACGCAAGCTGATATGACTCAAAACATTTTTCATCTGATCTGCATTATTGGAATCAGAAAATGACACTGGATACTCTTTGCTAAACCACTGCTGTTCCCAGAGGCTGTCAAATTTAAGTGATTGATGATAATTTACTCCAGTTTGTGTGCAATAGTAATTTAACCCAACCTGTTGAAACATGTTCATGGCATTAATACAAATAGTCCATTGTCCATGTGAAGGATGTTCTGGAGCATGGCTGTTTAGAGAATTGTTGTTTACAGAGACACTGTTGTCTTATCTTGAGAAAAAAATTAATCCACACATTAGTTCCATCATATGATGTCATTGGAAATGATTAACCCTCTCCACACATTATATGTTCATTCTCCTATTCTATGTCCAGGTTGATCGTGATCCACTTTTCACTTGCATGTATTTCATGATTAAAATTAACCTATTCCATAGACACATGATATCTGATAGGCAGATTTTAAATTATCTCTTTCACCTTGGGCCAGGTTCACTAAGAATTTCTATAAGCCACCAATTGAATATTCATCATTTGAGGAAATATCTTATTTTGAAATTCCCTCTATTGCATTTGGGCTGCATGATAATAATAATGGTTCTGGTATTCTTGAATATTTCTGCTGTTACAGACATTGTATCTTTCCAATGATCAGCTTAGAATAAAATTAACCATAGGTACATGTATACTGTACACGATCCAATGTTATGACTCTAATATTTTCAATTTGACCCTTCTCTAGTTATCTGATAATTCTGTATTAAAATATTTTATATCCAACCATTATCAATCATATTTAATATCAAGGTCTATACATACACCCCTCACTTATATAGATGTTCAGGTGTTTGTTGGTCTCTAATCTCAATCATCCCTATGCAGCTAACACAACAACATAATCTGTTATGACTCAAGTTCTATTGTAAGAAGTAAATAAATAGAGTTATTATGATGTTAATATTGTAACAATTATATCTTTAACAGCTATGGTGCATCTGTCTGACTGTGTTTGGGTATAATTATCTTTATCAATCTATCACACATACATGTATCTCTGTTGGAGTGACCAAATAGGTTGAAATCGAATGTCATATCCATGTTCCTATTGTGTTTAAATGAGCAAGTTGCTCAATATGTCTGAATCCACTATGAAACTAATAAATAATAGTACGCTGTGAATTGTTGAAATTCTTGCACTCATAAAAAGATCGCTATCGCCAAGGTATGGGTTAAACATCTGCCGATCGTGATCGGCCTCTCGTTTTTTTGTGTTATACAAAAAACATTATCTCCGTTGATTATTATTTGTTGTGTGCACTTTACTATGCGTTGCTATACGTAATTTTGTCGTCCAATCCATGTTTTTAAACAGACAAGTCCACATGAAACAAAATTTGTCGAAGGCATCTTTTATATTCTTTATATTATTTGTCACGGAACAGACGAATAATAGATGCACCGTCATATGACTAAGGACGCTCAGAATCTTTATAGCAAGAATCGATTGCACGCATGAGAGATTTTCTATGGTCGAAGCAAATTACCACGTGCGGCGGTTGCATAGTAACAGTATCACGAAATTCGGTGACTTACTTTCGGCCGTCTGACGGCTTGGTAAAATTGTAGCTACAATTTTATTTATAAGAGAACGCAGTCATAGTTAGGTGTACAACTGACGGAAGCAGTATTAAAATCTTGTGAAACGGATGGTCAGGATATGCAATATATCCTGGATTGGTGTGGAAACTCTTTTCGTTTTAAAGTTATTTTGTTTTCCAAATTTTAATAAATTAAAAATGGCATAATAATTATATTCGTCGACGAACGACAGAATGATATATGCACATTTGGATATGATTAAAGACGCTCATCTTTATTGCAAGTATCTATTGCATACATGTGAAATGTATTCCGTGGTCCAAGCGAAGGCGCCACGTGCTCTGGCCTGTGCGATAAAGGTATAACGAAATTAGGTGACTTACTTTCGGCTTCTGACGGCTTCGTCGCTACAAGGTTTAGTTATACTACGAGTGTAAATTGACACTTGTCAATTATTTTTTCATTGTTAACAAAATTGTGTTACAATATTGATTTTGTGCAAAACAATCGATTAGCTTACTGCCGTTCGTTGTCACAGCCAAGCTTATCAACATAAAAATAACAGATGTAGTTTTTTATTGTTAGCAAGCTTGTCAGGCTGAAAGGTCTCATTCAAGATCTCTGAATAAAGATCCGAATGCAAAATGCCGACTTCCCCCCCATTACAACACTTGTCCAGGTAGGTTGTCGGGGTTGCAGTACGATGCCCGATTGGGCACTGACATTAATAGCTGACCCATGTACACGCCTCGGAGTGTGCGCGTTTAAGAAAGCTACTGGAATCACCACAGGGTTATAACGTTACTCGGCCCTGGTAGCACCTGCACCAGTGCGTCTACAACCAGATGGTTCCTGCACTGTTATATATACAGATACGATGTAAGAAGAACCAGATCCAGAAGATCTTTCCCTGTAGCTCCCCTAGAGCTGCTGTTCTCCTCGTTTCGAGGGTACCGCTGCCTCGGAGACCTGGACACTAGAGAATAGTGATCCCCTCTGTGGCTTAGCAACTCGGGGCGATAGTTACCTCAAACACGGAACGTGAGGGCACCGCAGCCAAGCTGCCCCTCCAAGAAGAACCACACAAACAAGAAAAGAAAAAAGAAGAAAAGTAGTGGGTATCCGTGGACTATCGTACGGGATGTCAATCTGCTCCCTCGGGTCGGTCGTTGGCGGGTTGGCATGCCCAGGTACGGCCGTGTGCTTCTCACCTAACATTTGAACCACGCTGTCCATCGCTACAAGTCACCATCTCGGGGTCAGCACTGCTGGGGGTTGAGAACACCCTGTCCCTATTATAATCCTATATGCCTTCGGTCCCTGATTCCGAAGCATGCTTCGGACTAGGTATTCAAAAGACTTCCTGCTTTATAGGTGGTTGCTTCTTTCAATGTGCCATCCGGTGCCTGAGAGGTCTTGGGCATGGCTGGAATAGAGTGTCGCCTGTGTCGATAGTCTTCAGGAATAATCTTTGGATGATGGGTCAGTCATATCACGAAGAGCGGTACTGATACAATGGGTCACTATCTGAATCCATCCTAGACATCGGCTCATCTCCAGAAAGCAACTGATTCACATTAACAACGTTGTACGCTCTTCCAACGGACAGAAGATCCTTGCCAGATGCTTCCCCTCGTGTGAGATATTCACTAGCATTGGGTGTAGGATGCCAGATCATATGATCCGCCAACTTGATTCGCACTTCAGGCGATGGTTGTCTCACAAACAAGGTGCATTCAGAGGGGTACCCCATCCGTCCCAGAAGGGGTACACAATCACGGTGCATGTTTCCTGTGATTTCTCAGTTGGTTTAACTTTGGAGCTAGCCGGTATTTCAACATATTGAATATCGCGAGGTTGGGAAATGGAAGCCTTCTCGAAATCGTGCAACATATAAATGCCAGGCTCCAAATGCATTTCCTTTTGTGAGCATAAAATGCGGAATCAGGTTGGTCATACAGCGCTGAACTTTGAAAAGTTCGCGAGCATCATTACGAGCATAGTTTCGTGGTTCTCATTGAATCTCAAGGCTTGCAACCACTTGTTGACTACTTTAGCGGACAGTTGATTAGAAGTAGCCTTTCTTTCGAAACGGTCTATCTGCTTCTCTTCCCATTATCTTCTCCATGACATGAGACACATTGACAGCGACGGTTGTCTTGTGGAGCTTTATTTAGACCTTTCAATTGTTGAGATTCATTTAGACCTTTCAATTGTTGATTGACTGCTTATGGTCCATAATGATTGCTGATTCATTAGGATTCTCTTGTTCACGTATTCACTGGTTTATTACAGATGTTCCGTAATTGGTTGTATGCACGAGCTAGTGTCCACGCGCTGGTGTCTCCTTTTGTATTCACGGCGGTCATCCGGACTCCGTAAGCCTGTAATTCGCTCAATGTTGGGCTCACGCGGGCAGGCGGGGACTTCTTTGACCGGTCACATGCCAATGGGGTAATAGCTTATTCCTTTACTTCCTGGTTATAGGGTCAATGCAACGTTTCCTTTTTTAGTACACTCTAATACTACATGGCCCTATTGGGATCTACATTAGTTTGTCATCTTGGCACATAAATGTTTCTTCTGGTGCTTTCTATAAACAGCATTGTCGTGTGCTCTGGTCATCAAAGTGACTCTAGGTTCCCTACAATTGCATGTATGGTTCCCTATTAGGGGTGCCACGATTAATCGTATAATCGATGAACCGTTGATAAAGCCGATAATCGATTACCATTTCCATCGTCGATTAATCTGTGTTATTTATATCGGATGTCAGAAGATGCCGGGTATTATTGAATACCGTGTTTATTTTACACAGTTCTATCTACAACCGAGGTGTTAACATCCTTTGATCGCGTATCAAAGAGATTCCAATAACATGAGTACTACTGATATATGTTGCAAATATACTTGGAAGGTGGCAATTTTACATTGATCAGACAATGTCTCAAATGACCAGCAACAGTGCAGTTATTGAGTTAACGAGCACCCAGGCAATAGGCCATATTACGGTATACTTCCACTGATGTTATTAATATTAGGTACGATTAATCGATTATAGTCGGTTATTGACGATCGATTATCAAAATCAATAATCGTGGCACCTCTATTCCCTATATGTCAGATTATGTCAGTATTATATCCATTCAAATTCTTCTGGATATCTTACAGGGGGGTGCAATCAACTATTTCGGCGAGAGTCTCTTCCCGGTCTCTAGTATAGATTCTCGGTCCATGATATCTCAATCCTTATCGACAATGGCATATCTCGGATTACTGGGTGTCTGGGCCCTTTTATAGGGGTCTCTTTTATCCTTTGCGGCATTTGCCTCTGGTTGTTTCTTCATGTCCTTTATAAGGCTGGTTTTTATGTTTACCCATACCATAGTATGGTAAACATAGTGTCGTTGCCCGGATTGACCACTCGTCGTTGGTCCGTCTGTCCGTCTGTCTGTCCGTCTGTCCGTCTGTCTGTCCGTAGACACTTTACGAGTAATGCGATAACTCAATCATTTTCTATCCGATCGAAACCAAATTTTGTATATGGGTTTCTCAGCCTAAAATACAGATCGAGTTCGAATTTGGGTTTGATCCGAGATTTTGTTACAGAGTTATGGCCCTTTTTCAACTTAGAATTAACGCATTCTGCCATAACTCAAACATTTTGTATCTGATTGGAACCAAATTTGGTATGCGAGTTTCAGAGCCCAAAATACAGATCGAGTTCGAATATGGGTTTGATCCGATTTATTTTAAAGGAGTTATGACCCTTTTTCGAAAATAAAATTAAAAAAACAAAAATCCGATGCTATAACCAAAGTATATTTTGTCTGATTGTGTTCATATTTGATATGTAGGTTTATGATGACATGCCCCTCATCTGTATAGTTTTTGGTATTGATTGGTTGATCGGTTTAGAAAATAATTAACCCTTTACACACATGCTATCCAATGCAATAAGTTGAACATATTTCTTCTGATCTGCCTCATATTTCTTACCTAGGTTTTTCTTAGCACGTTCTTAGTCTGTATGGTTTTTGGTATTGTTTAATTAACCCTTTTCACTCTTATGTTTACTTAGAATTCACCCAAGCTGCTATGACTCAAAACATTTTTCATCTGATCAGCACCAAATTTGGTATATGAATTTATCACCCCTAAATACAGATCGAGTTCGAATATGGGTTTGATCCGATATATTTTAACAGAGTTATGACCCTTTATAATTCAAATAATTACTGCTGGGAATTTTAAGAGAACATATCTGGCAGACCATGTGTTATTGAAATGAGTTAATTATCACTATGTCTATGGACATGCTATAAAGCCTGATAGTGGTACTCCTGGCTGGCAGGATTTGTTATCATATTAATGTCAAATTGATTGATGGCTATCTGGTGGAGTGCTGTTTTCTGTGCAATATTAAGTTAACCCCTTTGCTGAAACAGGTTCATTACTAAAGTTTATGTAAACACTATAGGACACCTATTCTAAAATATTAAATTGGAATAGTCCATTGTTACTTAATTTGTAGGGATGTTTTACAGACATTGTTGTCTACATACACTGTTGTCTTATCTTAGACAAAAATTAATCCACACATTCTCAGTTCCATGATGTGATGTCATTGCAAATGATTAACCCTCTCCACACATCATATGGTTTTGAAGCTTTTCGTTTGATCATTCTCCTATATTATGTCCAGGTTGATGGTGATCCACTTTTGATTTGCATGGATTTGGGATTAAAATTAAACCATTCCATAGACACATATTATGCGATTGACAGATATAATATTATCCCTTTCACTTTGATCCAGGTTCAGTAAGGGTTTCAATAAATCACCAATTATATATTCATCATTAGAGGAAATGTCTTATTTTGAAATTCCCTCAGTTGCATTTGGGCTCCAGGGTAATATTAATGGTGCTGGTATTCTTGAGACTGACTTATTGTATCGGTTTCTAAATCCAATGACATGCTTTGTATAGACTATTTTGTGTTTATCAGTTCATTAGTTTGGGTAAGATTAACCCTATTCTATCCGATTTGATAACTCAAATATTTCCATTGACTATGTTTATACATGTAGTTCTTGGCATAGTTGACAAGAACACACCCCTAACCTGCATAGTGAGGGTCATTTGGTTTATTTGCTTAAAAATATTAACATCCTCCGCCAATCCTGTTGACACAATGTGATAACTAAATATTTTTCACATGATCACTATATTAAGTGTGAATTGTTGAAACTTTAGCACTCATGAAAAGGTTGATGTAAGGATTTATAAAATTTATAAAAATAGCTAATCGCTATCGCCAAGGTATGGGTTAAACATCTGCCGATCGTGATCGGCCTCTCGTTTACGTATTGTATTTGTCTACACATGGGGTAGCCCTTTAAATACATTATTGGGGGGGGGGGTAGGGTTACACATTCTTTGTCCAGCAAAGTACTCAGTTGATATGTTGATAGCTCTAAGCTCCGAAAGGGAGGTCATCTCAGTCTCAATGTCTTTTGGGAACTACCGGTATAGATCTACTTTATTTGCAGGATATTCAATTCAAGTCACCACTATTTGTTTAGTTTGGGCCCTCTGGTAGCTGCCCAACATGTATTAGTCTTCTGGTGTAATTACATACATTGGCTTATGGTGATATTGTATATATTGTAGGTTATCAGGTCAATCCAGTTCTTTGATTGAGGTGCATAGAGGTGTTTAAATTTCCTCGTGGCCTCCTCCTGCCAGAAAATTCTATATTATACCATATAGTTCAGTGGGCAAGATGACTTTGACGGAGATACAATATTTTCCAAAAAAGTAAAATATATATCTCCTTGAAGTATCTTGCCCACTGAACTCTGAGCTCCCTCCCAGGGCTTCGCACCCACCCCGCTCACGAGGAATGTCCTAATGGGGGGAAAAGTGGAAGAGCGATCTGGCAACAGAGCTTATATGGACATTTGGAGATGACGTCATCAGAGGTTACAGGTCAGGAAACGGGATAAAATGTACCATAGAATATTCGTACCGGTGTAACACGATATCTCCCCCCCTGGGTATTTCCCCCCCCCCACCCTGGGTATTTCCCCCCCCCCCCCCACTCGTACATAAAGTTAATTTCTCGCCATTTCATGACTATATATAAAGCAAATTAAGCAATAAAATCATACGTTTAATTTTTGTCATATGTAGGTGCTGGGGGGGGGGGGGGGGGGGGAAATACTCAGGGCTGGGTAACTCCCCCCCACCCCAAATTCTTACTCTATCAAATTTTGCTCATATAAAGTTAATTTCTCGCCATTTCATGACTATATTAGGCAAATTAAGCAATAAAATCATACGTTTAATTTTTGTCATTGTAGGTGCTGGGTGGGGGGGGGGGAAGATACTCAGGCCTGGGTATCTCCCCCCCACCCCAAATTCTTACTCGATCAAATTTTGCTCATATAAAGTTAATTTCTCGCCATTTCATGACTATATAAAGCAAATTAAGCAATAAAATTTAACAATTTGATTTATCAAGTTATGATTTTATGAATAAATTATACCTACCTCATATGGCTCAGATTATATCACTTTAACGCTTCACCTGAACTCGCATCGTTCCGTTTCCGGTGTGGCTTTTTTTAATTACCCACTTATGTGACGTCACACCAGAATACCCCAGCCTACATCAGTTTAAAACTTGGCGTCCGAGAATAAAGCAAATTAAGCAATAAAATCATACGTTTAATTTTTGTCATATGTAGGCGCTGGGTGTGGGGGGGGGGGGGGGAGATAATCAGGCATGGATATTTCCCCCCCCCCCCCCCCACCCCAAATTCTTACTCTATTAAATTGTTCTCATATAAAGTTAATTTCTCGCCATTTCATGACAATATAAAGCAAAATAAACAATAAAATCGTAAGGTAATATTTTGACATATTTATTCTATTGGGTTGTGTGAGGGGTTAAATTAAACTTCAAAATAATTATTATTTTTTTTTTTTAATAGTTTTCTTGGCATTTCTTACCATAATAATATATAATATAAAATAAGTGAGGAAAAAAAAATATATGAGTGGGGGGGGGGGGGGGGGGAAGATACCCAGGGCGGGGGGGGGGGGGGGGAAATACCCCGGGGGGGGGGGGGGAGATAAACTGTTACACCGGGTTTGTTAACCCTTCCTTGTTAATATTTTGGGAATATACCATATAGTTCAGTGGGCAAGATACTTCTAGGAGATATATATTTTACTTTTTTGGAAAATATTGTTTTTCAGAGATGTCCTGATGTAGGTTACACCAGTATTTGTCCTTGAAACAAAGACATATCAAACAGACATTAAGGATGTGGATTTCATGCATGTTTTATAACAGGGTAATGATCTTAGTGTGATAACACTGGTTACGGACAGAAATATGCGCAACAAAGAGGGTGTTGTGAAAGTCCTGAATGATGTATTTAAAGTCAACAGAACAATTTTCGCATTTGAAGAGACAGAAAAGCAGATATCACAGATGGTTAAAGCTTATGGACAGAAACATGTGCAACAAAGAGGGTGTCGTGAATGTCCTTAATAGAGGATACTCTTGCTCTAAATGTTGCACATATTCTCATAATTTGTATATCTAAATAGCATCACAAAACATGATTCTTAAAGACCCACTTAATTTTCGAAACCCCGGGCCCAGATTATATTATATAAAATATATGCCATCTTATATACCATTTGAAAGAGGAAGCTCCAAAACATTGTATTATCGCCTGATCCAGTGTAATAAAAGGTGGACATGTTGTTTTTGTTGAGTTTCCATCGCGTTTTGTCATCAAGATTGAAGTAAAAATCAGTATTATTTTCAATGCAGGGGGAATAACTCTATGATTTGAGCAGTTTTCTACTTCTCTGTGGGCATCTTCTGAGACACAGATGTTTACCATATATCAAGTCACTATAAAAAAATAATCGGCGACTTGAAAATTAAGTGGGCCTTTAAACATGGAATATAAGTAGTGGCTCACCTCGTCGATTGTCATTTTGTTTATCGCGATTAATCAGTTCCACCAATAAAGAAGTATGTATTCATTTACAATTGCGTATACGTCAGACGTTATGACATGAAACATGAACATCGTAAACACATAATAGTTCGCAAAAATAAAGGACGACAATTAGCTTTTACATATATAGAGATGTATAAATCAATCTAATGGTTAGACTAAGATTTTGAGGACACCTGGCTATCATATATCCATGTTTAGATATACAAATTATGAGAATATGTGCAACATTTAGAGCAAGAGTATCCTCTATTCCCACCAAATATCCACAGCATGCACAGGGTTTCACATCACTTTAACCTGGGCAATGCTGGGTAACCCTGCTAGTATTATATAAATATACACTATGTGGCTGACTTGAGCGACTAATGACAGAGCCATGTCACTGATTCTTGTGTTCGAAAAGGACTTTCAGTGTAGTCTTGCTCCAAATTCGACAAATTTGTGGTGAAATGATTACATCTAGACTGTATGTAATTGCCTACTCATGATATTGTTAAAATACTGGCTGGTTTCCATGTTCAGATCAGTGAGAAAATAATTTCACCGTGACAAAATTACTTAGCTTTAACTCTTTCTTAGAGCTCTTTCCATCAATGTATCACATTATTATAATCAATAAATTTGAAAAATGATCAAGGAAATATGGGTTGATACAAAAATTGGACTTGGCACTGAAAGGGTTAACCAACTGTGATATCTGCTTTTCTGTCTCTTCGAATGCGAGAAATGTTCTATTGACTTTAACTACATCATTAAGGACATTCACGACACCCTCTTTGTTGCACATGTTTCTGTCCATAAGCTTTAACCATCTGTGATATTATATATAGCAACTTGTATTGGAATAATCATTTTCGTATGTTTATCGGCGACATTTCGCACTGTATATAAATGTTTACTGATAACAGATATTACGTCCATAGTATGGATGTTACTGCTTCGCTGTTCTGGCCGTGTTCTGGATATCTGACAGGACAACACATTTCTGGTCTCATGCGATGTGAGTTATTTCAGAAAATTGTAGTAAAGCTGATTTGGCCGTTATTTATGGCAAGTAACCATATCAAATGTGAGCTTGGTATATGGACATGCTGTACATACAATACAGTGTGCATTGTTCATAAAGAGCATGGTAGGAGTTTTGAACGTATTCATTGACTAGCAGGTGTCTAAATGAATTTCAAATATATACGAGTCCAGACCTTTCGTACCGTTGATATGGCGAATAGACTTCACACACGAATGAAGCACATTTACATGGAAAGCATTTATATTGTCACGTGCCCCACGACCACTGCCAATGGCCTTTCCGAAAAAGAGTCCATCACATGGCTCTTCATACTTCTATTGCCCATATCAATTTGATTATCTGGCACATAGAAAATAATAAAAAAATAGAAAACGGGACGTTTCCGCTGTCCAGCTTAGCTTTCGAGCTCATTGGCCAGCATTACAGACATTTCCCACGCAGGCAGAGGACCACCCCATATGAGTGGATCCAGACCCCATGGCACCAGCCGCCCGATCACAGGGACCTGCCATGCTGCCAACTCTGCACGCTTCGGTATATGCTGTATTTGTCCTCTTTTCCTTAAACAGGACCACTTAGGTAGGGGGAGTTTCTCTCTATCATATGGCTCAGGACTTTCTTTTACAACCTGGTTATTAAATTCAATAAGTCGCACTATTTGGGATGTGTGTCTTTGACTGACCTTCGCATGATAATATCATTTGTTTCCTTCCTAGAGGAGCCTTCTTCAGAGCGGGTCTTCCCCTAGATTGCGTCTGGTGGAGTACTTGGGACCTCCAGGACATTTGTCCCCCACCAAACGCCAGCGGTTCTGGGTGCTAAAGCTGCCAAATCGCGTGCGCACGAATCGACACCGGTCGAAGGGCCTTCGGCAGCTTAAGTGCAGGGCAAAGGCCGTACCCACAGCAGTACCAAGCCGAGACCCCTTGGCCGCCAAGACGCTGATTACAGCCAAAGCCTTGCCTGCCACCCAACCGTCTTGGGGTAGGAGACTAATGACCTCTCACCACCCTCCAGCTTGGCCAGGATAGTAGCTTGGTCAGGACCACCTGCATCATGCGGAGGGGGGGGGGGGGGGGGGGGGCTCCTTCTGATCTGATGGCTTGACTCCCTTATAGTTGTCCAACCTCATTTGGGCTATTGGGTTCTCAATTTGATCCCTGTGCCACAAATTGGGCATCAGGTTATCTGCCATTTGCTTTGGTGAACAGCAGTTAGTTAACTCTTAATGTTGGTTGTCTAGCCAACTTCGGAGTGGGCCTCCTCCAGTGCAGATCGTTCTGTCACTACGGCGGAGAATGAGTTCGTCTCCTTGCATCCTATGGCGGCTGGGACCTTAGAACTGAACGACGAAGAAAAGAATAGAAGACAGAAGAAAGAAGAGTTAACCATTTTCCTACTGTGGCTTACAAAATAGGACATAGTCAATTTCAGTTAATTGCATATCGTTTAAATGCATATTTCGGCTATCTGCATAAAATATGCATGCACCAAACCATTTTCTCATAAAAAGACTATTTTTTAATCGTTTATTTGCATAAGGGTCGGACTCTATTCCGTTTTTATGCATACGAAAATCGCCAAAAATGTTGATGAGAAGGGGTAAAAAGTCACCTGATGGTGTCGAAATTATAGCAATTTGTAAAATTATTTACCTTGAAAAACGTTTTTTATGGGAAAACTTAATGCAAAGTTGTTGAAGATGACCATCGCGAGAGCGAAGACGGCAATTTTCAATTTCATAACACACGTGGTTTTCTATCTCTTCTCAGTAACATGCTTCTGTTGGCACACATTTCCTGTATGTTTACATATTTATTTGTGAATTGTATGATTTATTAAAATTTGAATATTGATTTGGTTGTTTGTTGAGTTTGTAAACACCTGAAGTTCCAGTTGCAATTCTGAGAATTCAATGTGAAAGGAAGATTCCCGGGAATTCCCCAACAAGGAAGTGAACTAAACCGAAACCGAAAGTGCTTTTCTATTTCTTCTAACATGCTTCTGTTCACAAACATTTCCTGTATGTTTCCTTATTTCTGTGTGAATTATATGAATTATTAAAGCTTGTATATTTGTTTTGTGTAAAAATAAAAACGATTGTAAACACTTGCAGTTAGAATTCCTATTGAATGTGAAAGGACGCTTCCGCGAATTCTATCAATAAAGTGTCAAGGTCGCCGACACAAAAAGAAGGCCAACACAGTGATCTCTTTGTTTCTGAGCCGACAATAATTTAATGAATAGAAACATGTTTACATAGTGATGGCTTATCATTAACTGAACAGCTGGTTGACATCACTGTTTCACCAAGTTAGACACAAAGACTAAAACAACACGGTCTTTGTTTCTCATCCCGACACACATGGTGTCGTGTTTTTACAATGATTTCAACTCATTAGTGTAACAATGGTTCACTATGATTTATTGTCGGGTTTTATCAAAACATTTCTCAGTATAAAGGCTATTGGTTATCAGTGTACAGCATATCATTCATCATGTCTTCAAAACGAAAACGCAACGACCTTTCCTTGGCTGACAAGTACGAAGTTATTAAGCTTTTAGAGCAAAAATTCACACAGACAGAAATCGCAAAGAAACTGGGTTGTTCTCAGGCCCAGGTCTCACGTATCCAACCGAAGAAAGATGAGATCATCCGACTATTTGAGTCTAACAGCAACCCCCATCGAAAGCGACAACGAACCGGCAAAGACGCAGAAGTTGAGCAAGCTTTAACCACATGGTTCGACGGCGTCAGATATAGAGTGTGCTATAACCGAATTTGTAAACTGGATTCCGTAAATGTGATTTATAATGTTGTTGTTGTTGTAATTGTTGTTTTTATCATGTTCGTTTAAATTAAAATAAAGTATTAACCACAATTGCGTATTCAATACATATCCATTCTGTAATGGAAATAACAAGGAATGTGTTTGGTCTGGCCTCCCATACATATCCATTCTGTAATGGAAATAACAAGGAATGTGTTTGGTCTGGCCTCCCATACATATTTATCTATAAAATTATGGGATGGGAAATTAAAAACAACGCAAGGACGCGGATCTTCGATTTTGAAGATCCCCCGAATATTGCCGAGCCGATTCGGGTATCTCCGGGGGATCTTCAACATCGAAGATCTGAGTATACTTCGCTGTTGTTTTTGTTGATGTTGACTGAAGTTGTGTGTTTTATTTGATGTTATAATTTACATTTATGTGTGTACTCTGCGATTATACCGTATATATAATAAAGACGAATTAACCATTAGTTAATTATTGAATGTCAATCAATCATGAATGAAAATTGTTTTTTAACAATCATGCAGACGATATTTATATACCGTACGTCTATAGTTTGACTTTGAACAGACACAGAACAGTCAGTTACGGTGGTGTAGAACGCCACCAGACGTTACGAATAAGACTTTAAAAAAAAAAAAAAAATAAGCGCACAAAGTAAATAAATAAATTGTTGTAATCATTAAAGGTACTCAACCCGATAAAACTCCTCTCAATTACTATTTCAATGGCTTCGGGGGTCAAAAATATTTGATTCGAGTCGAGGAAGTCACCCATCAAAGCTCAGATTTGTTAGATATCGATTTTAGAAATCTATTATTTTTCATTATCGGGAATTGTTTCTGGCCCAGAAGACAGTAAAAAATTCGTTGTTATTACCCACTTGATCATAGAGTTATCCATCCTTGTCTGTTTGAATATAATTTTGGCGTAAAATCTCGAGCATGTTACCAAATTGACGGCAGTTATTGGTACTCATCTCGAGAACATAAGAATTTTCAAAAATCAATATCTAATAACTCTGAGCTTTGTTTGATGGGTTCCTCGACTCGAATCAAATATTTTTTACCCCCAAAGCCAAAGAAATAGTAATATAGGACCCTCTGATCGGATTGTTGTTGTTGGAATCTGTTGAGATGGGGACCCTCTTTACGGGTTGAGTACCTTTAAGCACTCGTGTTCACTGCACTATCAATCACTATCTATTTATACAGTGCTTAAATAGGTACACATTTCACGTTTCGACTTGACTGTGGTGTTTGTTCCTTCAATACGGCGAAATGTCTTGATGAAACTTGGCATGTATGGATTAGAGTTATGTCCCGTAGCTCGGGTATGTTACAAATTGGGGATCTGTTCGGAGTATGTGCAGAATACACCCAGACGTCAAACCGAGTAGTGCCGAATATCTTTCGGTAGGAATCGGGGGATCTTCAAAATCGAAGATCAGATAAATTGCAAAAACAACAGTTCACAAAATGTTTTTTTTTCTTAATGTTTTTTTGTGTGTGATAATGATGGTACGTAATCATTTTATACATGTAACAACAAATAAAGATGTTAATGAATCAGTTTATTGACATAATAGTAATTTACAACAAGGTATGAGATGAAAATATGATACAGCAATCTAATGATTTCGCTATTTCGCCATTTCGTGGTACTACGTACTGTACAAACTAAACAATCTTAAGAACCTCAAATGGGGTGATGGGGTGATTTCGGCTTTATGCATATTCGGTTATATGCATGGGAAAGGTCATGCACCGACGCTATGCAATAAAGCGGAATTGACTATATCCATATAGTTCAGTGTTCAGGCTTTCTTTAAGGATAAATGTATTATACTTTTAAAAATAATATATCTTGCAGGACAACACAATTTGAGCTCCGCAGATGTCTCATTGTTATACGCCCTTTTTGAAAAAAAGGTCGTATTATGTTATCAGTCTGTCTGTCCGTCCGTCCGTCCGTCCGTCCGTCTGTCCGTCTGTCTGTCCGTCCGTCCGTTAACAGTATTTTATCTGGACCAAAGTTGGTATGTGTATTTCCCAGCTAAAGATACAGGCCAAGTTCAAATATAGGTTCCGTCCAATTATTTTTACATGAGTTACGGCCCTTTTTCGACTTAGAATTTGACCGTCTGTTAACATTTTTGGTTTCCGACCGATAACTCCAGTTTGGATTATTTGATCTGAACCAAACTTGGTATGTGTATTTCCCAGCTAAAGATACAGGCCAAGTTCGAATATGGGTTCCGTCCAGTTATTTTTGCATGAGTTACGGCCCTTTTTCAACTTAGAATTTTTCATAACATTTTGGTTTCCGACCAATAACTCCAGTTTTGATTATTCGAGCTGAATCAAAGCTGGTATGTGTATTTCCCAGCTAAAACTACAGGCCAAGTTTGAATATAGGTTATGTCTAATTATTTTTACATGAATTATGGCCATTTTTCGAATTAGAATTTGACCACATTTTGGCATTGAAATTAGGGGTACATGCATATCAGATTTTCTTTAAATGTAAGCTCAAAGTATTATCTTATTTTGCGATAGTACAATTCGAAATGGCTGAAGGGCGTATTTTGCCACGCCCTAGCGATGCTCTTGTTGAAGTATGTAACTTTTATGACCGCGTTAATTGCTTTTGTTATTTAGTTATGAACAATGGCTGGGCCACTCTTTTTTTGTGGGAACACATTGCACAATGTAACAACTAACTTCGGTGATGAAGTATGTCTCAGTTGGAATGTAGAATAAAGGTCGTATTGCGAGGTGTTGTTCATGTATTTAATCCGTTTAGTGGATTTTTGATCCGCATTTATGGCTTTCTTGTGTGGTGAAAGGGAAACATGCAGCAATAAGCCGTAGTTGTTGTAATAAAATGAAGGATTAGTTGTTTTAACGGAATTCTGAGATGGTGCATTCATGAAACCAATATATTTTATATTATAATTTATATACTTGTATTTGCCTAACAATATGATCTTGAGGGCATTACCATTTCAGACTATGGTTTTCTTGTGATTAGTTTTGCAGCTGTTTTTATGTGTACCCATACCATAGTATGGTACACATAGTGTCGACGTCCGGATTGACCACTCATCGTTCGTCTGTCTGTCTGTCCGTCTGTCTGTCCGTAGACACTTTATGCATAATGCGATAACTCAAACATTTTCTATCCGATCGAAACCAAATTTTGTATATGGGTTTCTCAGGCCAAAATACAGATCGAGTTCAAATATGGGTTTGATCCGATTAGATAGGATTTCTCTGTTCCACACTGAGCAGTCATTGAATTTCATTGTTAGATTTCACCTTCTAGCTAAATCATCGCCAAATAACTTCCCCGAAGTTGGGTGTTCCTTGGAAGCCAGAGATCAATATTTTCTTGGCATGACCAGTTTCAACAACCTGCTTTGAGTTAGAGACATGGCGAAGTTAGTGTTCCCCAGAAGCGTTCTCACATCAACTATTAGGCTGCGATTATCTGCTTAGTTTATTGAGGACATGTCTGATGTTCTGAGTGATTCTGTTAACTAAATAATAATGGCATGACACCTGTTGATAATAGCTTCTGAATGTGAACCATCGCCATATCCCTATTCTTGAATAGTGGATTCCTAATAATACCCCCCAGAGCTCAGGGTTAACACTCGCTGGTTTCATTTCGGTGAGGTTCTGAGTGCAATGTGTGCACTCGGTGTTTATCCAAAGCATCTTAGATTCTTTTTGATTCTATAGCTTCAGAAAACACCTTGTTTGTAAAACCTGACATTTTCTCATTTACTTTTTAGACACATGCCGTAATCTTGTATTTCCGAAAAAATGAATAAGTCTTCATCTCCCTGCGTGTCCTTCTCTAATAACTGCAGTGTGTGTTTGATACAATGTGTCTTCGTACTCATTGTATTCAGCCACCGGTTCATGTATGCTGAAACACTTGTTTGGTGGGATGCTGATTCCCGAATCGTTCAAATGGTTATCTAATTCTCTTGCTGCAGGTTCATTTCTGAACATGCCGACATTCGAATTATTCTTAGGCAGAGTGTCCATTATATAGGATGCTGATGGCATTGACCTTCTTGTGGTACTGCTATTGTTATTTCTAGCTAGTAACTCTTCTTGAAGATCAGCCACCTGTTTTTATCAACTGTGATATGTCCTCATTAGACGTCGAGTTCTTCGCATGTTTTGTCATTGTTACCACTGTCGACGATGCGGTTGATTTATGCTTCGGCGCCATTTGAGTGGCCGATTTATCTGGTTTCGATGTCGATGGCTTCGATGTTGCTGATGATCTGTTTTGAAACTGTCGTGGCTGTTTTAGTTGTAGATTTATGTTGAACATAAACAACCAAAGCAAAACGTCTAATCGGTGATGTAATTGGACTAATGATGTCTGGTATCGGGCTCCTTGTCCCTTACAAACTCCTACGTACACTGCGGCCTTCCGTATCAAAGTCCAAAAGCTCCTGTTCTTCATATTCACTGAGATCAATCTGAATCTCGTCGACTAAGCATTGTGCCATTTTCTTTTTGTTGAAAATTTGAGATGAAAAGGACAGGGCTAAAGTAAGCTGACCGGGTCGTCAGTTGTGACGTAATAATCAGCACGGACTATTTTGAACTAGTTCCTACAATCTGTTGAGTGGATTGATCGCACATCAATCAGGGATGCATGTTTATCCGTCTGAGGAGTGAATGTAGATATGGGAAAAAATAGTATTGGCTAAATGTTTAATCATTCTGGTAGTTATTAGCTCAACTTTACTTTGTAAAGTTTGAGCTATTGCCATGGCTTGGTATCCGTCGTGCGTGTGTGTGTGTGTGCGTGATTCGTCAACAATTTCCTTTAGCACGGGCTACAGTTCGTACCTTTGGTCCGATTATAATGAAACTTGTCATGAATGTTGACATTGACATGTAGATGGGATCGAGTCATTTTGGGGTCATTCGGCCAAAAAAACATGGCCACTGGTGGCCATCTTGGATTTCAAAATTAAATCCATTGGCACGGTCTACAGGTAGTACTGTTCGTCTGATCATTATGAAATTTGTCGTGGTTGTTAATATTGACATGTAGATGGGAACGAGTGATTTTGGGGTCATTCGGTCAAAAAACATGGCCGCCAGTAGCCATTTTGGATATTACTCTTCGCATGACTAAATCCTTTGGCACGGGCTGCAGGTCATAGCTTTAGTTGGATCTTCATGAAAATTGTCTTGGATGTTAACAATGACATGTAGATGGGAACGAGTAATTTTGGGGTTGCTCGGCCAAAATACATGGCCGCCAGCAGCCATCTTGGATTTTACTCTTTGATGACTAAATCCTTTGGCGTGGGCTACAGGTCGTAGCTTTGGTCTGATCTTAATGAAATTTGTCATGGATGTTAACAATGACATGTAGATGGGAAACGAGTCATTTTGGGGTTATTCGGCCAAATAAAATGGCCGCTGGTGGCCATCTTGGATTTCAAAATTAAATCCATTGGCGCAGTCTACAGGTCGTACTTTTCGTCTGATCATCAGGAAATTTGTCATGGATGTTAATATTGACATGTAGATCGGAACGAGTGATTTATTGGGTTGTTCGGCCAACAAACATGGCCACCAGCAGCCATCTTGGATTTTACTCTTTGCATGACTAAATCCTTTGGCGCGGGCTACATGTCGTAGCTTTGGTCGGATCTTCATAAAAAATTTCATGGATGTTAACAATGACATGTAGATGGGAACGAGTCATTTTGGGGTCATTTGGCCAAAAAACATGGCCGCTGGCGGCCATCTTGGATTTCAAAATTCAATTCATTGGCGTGGGCTACAGGTTGTACTGTTCGTCTGATCATCATGAAGTTTGTCATGGATGTTAATATTGACATGTAGATGGGAATGAGTGATTTTGGGGTCGTTCGGCAAAACAGCATGGCCGCCAGCAGCCATCTTGGATTTTACTCTTTACAAGACTAAATCATTTGGCGCGGGCTACAGGTTGTAGCTTTGGTCAGAACTTAATGAAATTTGTCATGGATGTTAACAATGACATGTAGATTGGAACGAGTCATTTTGGGGTCGTTCGGACAAAAAATATGGCCGCCAGCAGCCATCTTGGATTTTACTCTTTGCATGACGCTTCTTCCTTTTACTGTCAACATTAAATTATTCCCCTACCTAAGTTGAGCTACAGTGTCATTGACACTTTCATTTGAAAATTGCGTGCTCTTAGATGGGATTCAATGTTGGGGGAAATAATATTGGCTAAATATTTAATTATTCTGGTATTGATACTATGCAATGGAAGAGTTGTTTCACCATATCTCAGCCGAGTTAAAAAAATTAAAATTTTTGGTGGCCATTTTGGTAGCCATCTTGAAATATTGACATGTGGTCAGCCACACACTTTCTAAAACATACCAGTTGCAATCAGATATCGATATTGATGCATATTCACATTTGAATTCAATTTGAAGCACTGTTTGAAGTGGAAATTTGTGAGAAACTATCCTATTTATGATTTCCATTAGTTTTGGCAGCCATCTTGAATTCTAGATTTTCAACAAAGTGTATTTTGGCTATGTTATTCTATGTATCCATCTGTGTCTAATGACAACAAAATTGCTTTCTTACCAATTTCTTGTGGGTCTAACCCTCTTGACGACCATAATGATTTCATTATTGTTAGCTATGCTAATAGTGTAAAGTAGTGTATAATATACTATTTTGTTAATTATTTTGTTATTATTAGCTTAGCCACAGTTTATAATAGTGTATAATAGACTATTTTGTTAACATTATCATTGATATCACTGTCACTCAATAAGCATGATATAGACACAATATTTTCATTTTATTTTCAACTTCGCTCAAAATAAAGATGAATTTCCCCCCAGAGTGCTTCTTATTGTTTGTAATGAACTATAAAATAATAAAACTAAGTAGATAGTATTAGAATATAGTGCAATGTATTGTTTTATTTTGTATGGCCTGAGGCTGAGTCGACTCATCAGATAATTTTCTTGTCATTTTCATTTTCAGTGTTTTATCCCCCATCAACTTGTCAATTTTCTGAAGTAATTTGGCAACTCATTTTCCGGTTTTTACTGGAATCAATGCGCTGAGTTTTCCCAAAACAGGTAGACATTTTACAGTTATTCTCACGAAAAACTGAGTCCGCTGTTCGTTCATTCATGGAATCATTGGAATGCACGAACATCGTTAATACATTCGAAAGAAACTGCATAAAAACACTTATTTTCAAGTCTGGAAACATGTTACTTTCGATTAAAATCCAACATCTCTAGACAACCACAGAATGTAAGAACAATATAGCGCATGCACAAAACGTAAAATAATTTCCATCATATATTCCGTCTTGGTGTACTTCTTGGGGTGCTCCCCTGTACAATTTTCAAATAAGCTGATACTTCATTTGTGTCCAAACTCATAGTTGTTTGCTCTAACATTCTTACCAAAGTTGTCAGTCGAAGGATTCTCCAAGATGTATGCATGGACATGTGTATTCCATGACCCTCCGACTGGCAACTTTGGTCAGAATGTTACAGATAACTTCGGAACTTCCGAACAAATAAGGTATCAACTTGTTTAAAAAATAAACTAGAATATGCTTGTAACAGTCAAAATGCTATATATTGTGTCAATTCCTCATATATTATGTTTTTGCGCATTTGCAATTTTGAATGCATGGTACTCACCAACTTCAAAACCACGTGAACCCCCACCATGGGTTTACACGGAAAATAAAATCTGAAGCGTACTAATTTTTCAAAATCGATAAAATGAAAGCCGTCGGGGCTGCCAGAATAGGGATGGGTCGGTCACCGGAAACACATGTCTTTTTTGTGCCTATTTTGAAGTACGAGCGAGTTAACTCCCAATTGGGGAGGTAGTATATATGAGTTCTATATTGTTCCAAGCATTTGATATATATGCTGGAATGGCATTAAAGCAATGCATATCCAGTCAGTTATGTATTAAAGTGTTATTATGGGTATGGCTTGCTTGCATTGTGATGCCTCCTTGTGAGTACTATGATGAGTTCATGGATGTCATTTAAATGGGGGATATGTGAAATATATCACACATATATACTGTACTAACAACGTATGCCTGTAAGGAAACATGGGTAAGTGGAAGTATATATGGCACATAATCGTCGGAATGATGCAAGATATTGATTGAGACAGAGCTAATAATGATGTCTATTAGACTGGTATAATGTTTCTATTTTATACACAAAATATATATTAATAAATAAATAAATATTATATAAATATGTGATTTTCTTTTTTTAATGTTTTTATATTAAGATACTGGCTTTATTTTCAGACGCCGGAAAGAGGACGCATGAGGGTTCATCATATTAATAATGTCAATAGAGTTCTCTTGCTATTGGAAGAGAGTTTTAATGTAAGTACTACTTTTACACTTATTAAAGTGACCACAATAAATGTAGTATTTCTGTCTCACTAGTCTGTATTTTGGTCAGACATAGCAGCTTTACACTGTTCAAAACATAAGTTTGCAATCAATGTCTAATTTTATTCAATGATGATTTCACTTTAAATTGATGAAAGTTTCAAACAACCACTCTATATTCCATGTTGTAACCGGTACTATGCCATGTTTAGCTCAACTTGACGAAGTCAAGTTTGAGCTATTGCCATGAGTTGGAGTCCGTCTGTGTGTCTGTCAACAATTTCCTTCAACCCTACAGGCCACATTCCTCATACGATTATCACCAAACTTCAAATAGATCTTTGTGGTGACCTCCAGATGAAAGCCATGACATAACAAACCTATAACCCCCTTTTTTATTCGTTGAGATAAATTGACACTAAAACATAATTTCCATGTCCGACGATTTATTCTCGCCTCTGGTTGAAACATTTACAAAATAGCAATGTAGATCGTTATTGCTGTTCATGAATTTTAGGAATTAATTTCGCATCAAATTTTTGCTTGTAACCAGTTATTTAACCCTAATGTGGGTGTAGAACGCCATATGGCTGAAATTGAGCCTACTGAGTTGCGAAATTTAAGACATGCCCCCACAGAGAAAGGAAAGGAGTGGACAGGGAAACCCTTACTTCTAATGCTGCCCATAGAAGAAACAAGATTATCACATAATTATATACAATGAAAACACTTCACCGAAGAGAACAACCAGTATAGAAAGACCTCTAGGTATTTTTTGGTGCTTAACGCATGAGGTAACTTAATTAAGTATCACAGTGGGAAACAAACAAAACCAACCACTATATACATCCGCATATCTAGCCTTTCATAGAAAGGATCGCTCATTCTCGACATGACTAAATGAAACTACAGCATGCCAAATTCTCTATACTACTGTACAATACGTTTATTTCTGGCCCTCCACAGAGGATAGCCATTTGTAGAGCCAATTCGACAAAATTGTCATATGATAGCAAGGCCTGGCCCCCATTGGAAATGACAACATGCTCTGGACAAACGAAGACCAGGCCTGCCCCTGAAAACTGCACAGTAAGCTCATCATATCGGAAAACTTGAAAACCAAAGTTGATAACAAGGAAAAAACCATGCATGACATGTACAAAGTATGCAGCCACTGTCTTGGTCCTCTTGCTTGTGATGACTAGCTCCATATGAGGATCAAGACTTGACTCCAAAGTTGAAAGAGATGGCAGAAATTCTTTGGCCGTAACGACAGGCTCAACAAAAGAAAACTTCAACCCCAACAAAAGTATTCACTTATGATAAATGGTCATTAATAAACATCCTACTGATTGAATATATGGTTAAGGTAGCCAGGTCCCTCAGGATAGAAAAAATCTAAGTTTATAGCTCAATAAAGAACTGGTGGACGGATATACTTTTTAGATGCGTCTGACTGCCATCGACCTAAAGACCAAATCTGTGCATCGGAGAAACCACGGCAAGACAAGCACCGCCAATACGGAATAAATGCGCTTTAAAGACTTGCCCATCTAATTTAAGGTATGTCCGGGTGGCAAAATAGGGGGATTCGGCATGACCCCGAGTCTGCCTATGCTGCTGCATAAACCGAAAGGGGCAAAGTAACTCTGCCGATCGAGGCCGGATTGCGATAAAGTGTGGTTTCCCTGAAACATTGTGCTTGAAATGACGAAACGGTATTACGATCTCGTCTTCTTTCCAAATAACATCATTCGCTGTTATAACCATATGAGAATGTGATTCGCGTGTAACACAGATTTCTCCGATGCGAGACAAGGTAAAAACAAACATTGCTCTGAAAAGACTAGATTGATAGTTACTCGATACACACTGCGGAATTGCTTGTATGAAACGCTCAAGTAAGGACAATGTGACGGGCATGCGAAGGTCGCAGGAAGGACGAGACTTTTGAAAACCAATGATTAACTTCTGGAGATAAAAATCTTTAGTTGGGTCACTGACACCTTGTATTTTGTGAAAGAAACTAATAACCGACAACACCGTGCATACCGTTGCCACCCCATAAGAAGCATTATATAAGTGGGCCACAAAAAGACAAACTGTACCAACTGAGATAGGTATTTCAGTTGAAAGCTAAAAAATTCCCCCAATATTTCCTGTAAGTTTCTTTAGTTGTCGTGGCCATAGACTGATCAGCTAGATGCTTCATAGTGGAAATAAGTTGCCGATGGTCATCTGAGGTGGAATCGCTGTAGGTTCGGGTACTGCCCATGGCACTTGTCGTCTGAACTCGTCTACCTGCAACCTCGAGAGTAGATCTGATAAGCGATTGTCCTTACCCGCGATATGCTGACATCGAATAACGATATTAAATTTGAGTGTAATTAAGACAAGCAAACGAACAAGTTTTAAAAGACTAGAATCTGTAGTTGTTTGAGCATTAGTGATAGCCACAACTGCCGCATTATACGAATGGAGTATGAGCTTACGATTTTTGAAACAATGTCCCCAAATGTTAAGGGCTAACCAGATAGGATAAAGCTCCAAAATGTTAATGTTAAGCTTCTTGGCTGCAGGTGGCCATTTCCCATAAATCTGTGTACATGTGAATTTTATCTGCAGAAATCCACTGTTCCTCTAAAAAGAAAGTTTTTCCATTATAGCCCTGCAGAAAAGAAAGTCATAATTGCAAGTCAAGCTTTTCCTCCCTCGTCAGTCAAATGGGTGCTTGAGTTTCATAGATATGTTAATGAGCCGTTGAGCAGAAATACCCGACCAGGAACGACCACCGAGCAGGCAAAACTCAGAGTACCAATGATTGATTGAAGTTGTTTGAGGGTAGCCTTCTCCATATTAAGAAGTTGCCTAATTTCTGCTTGACATTTCTTAATTTTGTCCAAAGGCAAAGTAGCCTCCATGCGACATGAATCCAACTGTATGCCGAGAAATTTCAAAGTTGTTCTTGAGCCCAGTGTTTTCTCATGTGCTATCGGAACCCCTAAAATATCACACATCTCCAGAAATATCTGTAATGCCAAATCTGCTTCTTTATAGCTGCTAAGGATCAGACAGAAATCATCAAGATAGTGCACCAATGGTATGTGACGTTTTGTGGTGGCTATCTTCTCAATTGCAGTGCTGAGGCTCTCGAACAAAAGACATGACCGACTGCTACCCATTGGCAGGCACTAATCATAGTAAAATTGCTCATTCCACTTAAAACCCAGCAAATGATGATCCTCCATTCAGACTGGCACCAAACGAAAGGCAGAAAGTATATCAATACGCAAAAGCACTGCCCCAACCCCGGTTTGTTTGATAATTGTAATGGCATCCTGCACGGAGGAGTAGTGAACCACTGATTGTTCATGCGGTATACCATCATTAACAGAACAACCCTCCGGAAAAGATAAGTGGTGTATCATCCGATACTCCCCTGGTGTTTTCTTTGGGACCACTCCGAATGGTGAAATGTGAAATGATGCTAATGGAGGAGTAGGAAATGGGCCTGCTATACGATTAGCAGCTAGCTCGGCCTTCAATTTCTTTTCAACATTATGTGGCAGCTCAAGAGCTGATTTAAGATTGTTAACATGTAAATTCATGACCGACATATGATATTCTAAATTGAAACCATGCCGGAAACCATTGACTAGGAAATTAACTTGCTGTTGATCACAGCCTTGAAGAAGAAAAGCTAGCCCTAGAACATTGATTGGTGTAACTACTGTACATTTAGATCGAAGAGCATGTAAATTGCCAGGGTTGCAGTGGATCACAACATTGTTCAGTGACTCACTATCGAGAGCCGAATGGTTTCTGGGCACCTCGGGTCCGAAAGGAACTGTTCCTCCGAAAGCTGCCCCGAAACCACTCATTCTTTCTCGGGCATTTTTGCAAGGAATGTTCCTTGTCGCACACCAGACATTTATGTGGGAATTCACATCCATCGCAGGTCCCTGTCCCATGAAATTTGAAACATGTTCCGTGAGGAAATCGACGACGTTGTGTTGGCATTGAATTTGGAGCGGTGCGTCGAAAAGTGTTGCGCTGAGATTGCTGAGGCTGAAATTGGCGAGGTTTGTTGGCTCTCGTATATAGTATAGAATGGAATGAATCCCAGGTTAGATTCTCATCAGACCGGCGGAAAAGCCAAAAATGCCTGTCATACCAAGCCCAATTTGCGCCGTCCCTGGCCATTGATCGAATATATGAAGCTCTGATATTGATAAGAGCTTTAGAAATGGATGGATATTTTGTGAGATAAATCTCCTTAAAAATCTCAAATACAGTGAGCCATTGATCTATATCATTAATTTGGCGAACCGGTTTGGGAACGCAAATTGGAGGTGAGTCTGAGAACTGCCATGATCAAGCCCATACTTTTCTTTTCAATTCTGGGGTAACATGGGCTGCCAATGGAATTGCGGAATTCACCACCTTTGAGGGGCCAGCTCCATTGGCCAAAGACGGCAGGCGTATGAAAGAAGAGGGGCCCGCATTGGATGTTACTTCCATTATAGGGTCCTGGCTACCCGCGGATATCAGAGAGGGCATAATGTCCTCACCAAAGTCAACACCTGTTGGCATGGACTGCATCTGGATCAACTTCTGCTGCAGCTCTCCAATCACCTGCTTCGTTTGGGCTGGCGACAGAATGTCTGGTATGCACACTAAATTGTGTGTCTGAGTTTGCCTGCCTGAGTTCAAGGTCATTGTATGGTTTGCCTGATTTTGTCACTCTGATTACATGTCATCTGTGGTAGGCCATCCTCGATTGTGTCGGCCGCACTAGCACTGTCACTACGACCCCGTCTGCCAATCACTGGAGGCCGGCCTCGTCCTTTGCGCACAGGGGTGGTCATCGTACTGGATTGCGGGCCACTATCAGCCCGTTTCGCTGTAGCTTTTGGCATCTGAAAGCAAACAAGAATGAAGCGAGTAACAGAGTTCTGATGAGCCAGCGCTCCCTGAGTGGATGAGAAATGTTACGCTCTACATCCTATGGTATGTGCTTCAATTCATTTGTGTATTTATGATGTGTTTAAATAAAATACCTGTGTACCTTCAATGCCTTATGACATTGACTTGAATAAATAGAATTGAATACCATCATATGCCTGATTTTTAAGCATAAGATGAATAAGAAATTGGAATTAATTTGGTTTCTAGCAAGTATAATTTCCGGTACATGTACATGTGAACATGACGTTCCATCCAGGTTATTTAATCAAATTCTACATCAACGCAGATGTATTAATGTACACCGTTGCACACCGGAACAGCATGGAAATTGAGTAATACGGCATATCCATGTCATGAAACCAAATTTGGCACTCTCTACAAAATGTAGAACGCAAATTAATAAATGAACCGTCAATTATCTAGATTAAACCAAAATATGCCCTAGGAAGATCAGGATGGTACCCCAGACACCTCACCAACACCAATTATTATTTATAACAGCCGAATTAACCCTGCATGGCAGAGATCAGTCGCAATGGAGATTAAAAGCCTTCTAATGAAATATAAACGCTGTTAGAATTGACTGACTGATGAATAATGGCAGATTTTGCAATATTAATAAAAAAAATTACACTGAAAGCTAATAGTTCATTGGAACCCTGTATCAGGGTTGGGGTAATTGTAATTTGTAATTGTAATTGAATGTAATTAATTACATTTTCCCAAGTAATTGGATGTAATTTGTAATTGAAGGTTTTTTCAATTACATGTAATTGAATGTAATTAATTACATTGAGAAAAGGGGTGTAATTTCAATTACATTTCAATTACATTTTCAATTACATTCCAAAAATACAGACCAATATAACAAGTTAACACATCAGCATTTGTATCTGAAATGTGACATGACTATGATATGTTAATAGTATCAGGTAAAACACTTGGTTACTAACTTACTTGACTAGTGTTATACACATGGGGTCATTATCCTCATATTTTCCTTCTATGTTAGTAGTTTCATGGATACATGTTCTAAATTAAAACTTCAAAGATGGAGTCATGAAACCCTCTCACTATAGAAGTCACACAATGTTTTGATAGTCTAAATGTGGTTTGATTTAAAACAACTCACAAGTTGTGGGTCACAATAGAATTAATATGAACAATGTTTTGATAGCCCCCCCCCCCCCCCCCCATAATGAGATGGTCTCATCATTTGTTGTTACAAGTTTGTATATAACTGCATCACTGACTATCAAGCAATCATTATCTCTTTGCCTCTATTAGAGTCATTAGCGATGCCTTCTCAAAGTTTTTCATTCATGAGGCAACATTTTACCTTGCCCAATGATATTTCTGACAAATTCAAAGCTACATGTAAACATTGTCCAACACTGATTTCGGGTTCAGCAAAAGCAACTTCAAATTTCATCACACATCTAAGGGTAAGTCATGTTGAATTTTATTTTATATTATTTATATATGTTATTGTTATTATTATATGTATATGTTTTAATACACCTACAATAATGTGTATATCATCATGACAATATGTACATAATTAATACAAGTACATGTATTGGATTTAAAAAAAAAAAAAAATCATAAACATTATTGTTGTTTCTGAACATTCCCGGAATATATCTTAAAAAGTAATACATTCATTTTAAAACAATAATTGTTTTATAACATTAATAATAAATGCATTTTGTCTTCATAACAAAACCTAATTTAATCTATTTGTTTTGAGCTTAACTGTATTCACCTCCATATCTGGTCAGTGTTGTGCACTTAATCTGTGTTGCTGTCCTAATTATATGACTCCACTCCAGTATTTTATCAATGCGTTAATCCCCTAACAAAGGCAGCATTAGGCGCACCGGTGGCCTGTTTTACTTCATAATCCTGATTATGTCATTGTGTGTGATTTACAACCCTAGCTGGCTTGATTGTTTTAATCCCTGCTATTAATATGTAGGCAAATTATACATAATGATGTATCTTAATGTTAGTTATTTTTGTTTCAGCGGAAACATAGGGATCAATATGAGCGCCCTCTTCATACTGGCGACTTAATTGTACAAACTTTCCTGGGTTAAGCCTGCTAGCTGCAAAGCACACCTCTGTGTCCCTGCCTCATCAGCACCTGTTGAGCGGCTCTTCAGTATTGCAGGCAAAATATCCAGACCCGACAGGTGTCGAATGACAGATGACACATTCGAAAGAATGATGATGGTCAGTTGTAACCACCACATCAAATGAACAATTTGTGCTCGACATGTAGTTGTTGTTTTATTGTTTTGTTTACATTGTTTCACTGTGTTACATTAATTTGCTTTTATATTTTATGTATATCAATAAAGTTCATCAAACACAAATGACTTTCCTCCTTGAAGCTCTTCCCGATTTTCATTAACCAAAAGTAATTGTAATTGTAATTGAACCAATGTAATTGTAATTGTAATTAATTACATTGCATTTCCAATGTAATTGTAATTGTAATTGACATATTTCAATGTAATTGTAATTGTAATTAATTACATTGCAATGTAATTGACCCAACCCTGCCCTGTATAGCACGGATCAGTATCATTATTACTCATATCAGCCAAACTACCTCTGCATGGCAGGAATAAGTCCCAATATTAAGAATTATGGCATTCTAATGATGTGTTAGAAATTACCAGTCAAAATAAATGGCAAAGTATTCAATATTAACAATCATAACCCCAAAAGCACACTGAAAGATAACAGTTCATGATAACCCTGCACTGCAGAGATCAGTGACACTACTCATATCAGTGAAAACTGATACATATAATTGAAAAGTGCACTGAGATATAACACCCCATGAATAACCCTGCAGCAGCAGAGATCAGTGGCACTAGAGGAGAGGTGTTTACATGTTAGAGAAACACTGATCATGACATTTGACCCAGGCATGGAATCAGAACACAAGCACACTGACAGATAACAATATACAGCTATGCTCTCATTAAGCGACCTGTTTAACAAGGTTATGGGCCGGTACTTACCGCTGTGATACCACCAAAATACCACGGTAATCATTCTATACCGCGTCGGAAGGCGGTTGACCCGTGGTACTGGTACGGTATTTCTACCGTTGGTTACCGCAGGTCACTGCATTACTGGTGTTCATTACCGCCGTACTCCGCGTTATTTTTTTCGTGACCACGTTCAATTTACCGCTAACGGCCTTCCACCGCGGAGAGAGAACATGTTGGAAACAAGGCCTCACATCGTGGGTAAATGATTATGAATAACTTTTATATTGAATGTATACGTAATGAATATAACTGAATAATAATGCAATCGGAGTACATATGGGCAAAGTACATGAACATGTCGGGTTTACATGTAACATATTACAAATTTACACGTACATCACGTATAATCTCGTGTCATGTATATATATGAAATATTTTTACCAGAAAATCAGATTATTATAATATTTTTTAACCACGTTGGTGGTTTTTGAACTCGGCTATAGTTGCTTACGGCGATTACGCAAAGCATCGTGGAGTAATAGTATTGTTGCTGGCATCTATCTTACATATCGTCAAACGATTTACGCATCCGATTCCTATATAGGTTTCCACTAATGCGTAATTTTTTGTTTTGTTTGTGTTTCTGAAATCTTAATTTCTTATAATATGGGAGAAGTAAATCCTCCATTTATCTGAATGTGGTCGAAACCAGCGGCGACGGTACATTAGTTATAGTCCGATTTTAGTCTTAGAGGCAAGGGCGGCGTTCATTGCAGAAATATTCATATTCGTTCAAATCTATAGTTTGTTCAAATGCCAAACATAATCGGCGCGTAAATAGTATATTGTCGTCAAGACGTACGATTGTCCGCATGTGTGAAATAGTAAAGCAATTTACAAACATTTGCGCCTCAAGATTTCTTGTCGGTGGGAATAAAATGTATAACTAAGAAAGCGTGGCACATGTCATGCAGCAAAGTTGTTATCATCACCAATGTGCGCGACAAAAGACACACGCAAAACACCAAACATTGAAAGACACAACGTTGTCAAATCAGTCTTTGATTTTGTTAGTGAACATTCATTGAGCTCACGAGTGTGTGTCGGGCGGCATTGTTTGATGTGAAATTGCAACTTTTGGCGAGGGCGTGCACTTGTAGTTCTCGGTGGGTCGCAGTATAAATTATATCACATATTCCTATCTAATTGTGATTTGGAAGAAAAACATTCATGGTGTTGGAAAGTTGACCTCTAAATATGTTTGTTTGGTTATATACAGAGGTTAACATTGTAACATAATTATTTTAAGTGATCGAATTCAGTGTGTTTTAGTCCTTGTTAGTTTATTCCCGATATGGTAGCAATAAAGAGCGTTTGTCTCACTTTTGGGCGACAATTATTTATAAATAGCTATTACGTGCACAACATTTTAACCCTTTGAACCCCAGCGGCCGGAAAACCGGCCGCTGCGTGAACCTCCAAAGACCCTAGCGGCCGGTATACCGGCCGCTGAACCGGCCATTATAACGACCGCCACGTGTTTATAGTTTATAGCTATGCGATTCAATAACAAATCGACGTCTAAACTCTAGTTATATATATCAAATATAAAAAGCCTGTTAAAATTATATTTATCAAGTTGATTTCTTCACGCATGCGCAGAGCAGCGAAATGCGAAATAAATGGTTTATAGTGTACTTATGCACGACATACCCACTAATATATGTTTAAATCGGCGGTCAGGGTGTGTATATGGAATGTCTACCCGCTATAGTATCGGGTAGGAATATATGCGCATGCGCAGAACATAGATTGTATATGACAAAAACATGCGTTTTAAGCAAAATGTGGTGTTATATATAGGACATATAGCTGCATCATAATTGCAGTTTCTTGCTAATGCCGGGTAGTTGTCTGGTAACCGTTATTAAGGAGAGATTGGGTGGCAAAGTGTCCTTATATTTTAATGATCATAGAATGGTCCATGCATAACATACATATGTATGCACAGTTTCAAACAGGTGCCCCCATTGAACATATACAGCATTATGCGACTAGATATTGTATAAATTAAGGGAACACTACCACTTAATGGTTAGTTCAGTGGTGTCATCCATTCATTTGTGGTACTTGATTAGCAACCGTTGCTACCCTTAAATAATTAATTTCATTCGATCTCTCTTAAATTCTTGTCGGATATATCTCAAATTTCACATTATGGAATTATTGTCATCAAAAACGCAATCACTGGCATTGAGTTATGACATACCATTCTATAATGGCCTTTTCGAGTCAATTCGGGGTAGTTGCCTAGCAACCGTTACCAAGACGCTGCCGCGTGGCAAAGTCTCACGATTTTATAATGATCAGTGATCAATGGGGGGGGGGGGGGGGACCTGCAAAGTTTCATACCTGTGTCACAAATTAAACATAAACCAACATCATCCAACAAGACACTATAAAATTTAAAGGAAAATCCCACGAGGAGCCCAGGGTCAGGGTGTCGGTCGTGGTAGGGCGTCAGGGTTCAAAGGGTTAAAGCCGGAATGAGCCTTGTCTGCTTAAAGCCACATGGTGGTTTGCTCCCCAAAATACACATATTATTCGCAATACCAAAATAGATCGATAAATATCTGAACTACCTTCTACGAGCATGCATTATGTAAGCTAAACAGACGCATTGAAGTAATGAAAATACAAGTTTCCAAAACACAAAACAGCCATTCGCGCGTCACGTGTGTAGTTTTACTGATAGCACCATCAACAAAACACAAATATTTATTTCACCCATTGAGGCCAGTTATAAAAAGACATGACGACATCTGAAGTGTCCCGTGTCCTATATTAACAGAGTCTATACCAGCTGGAGTATGACGTAATCAGTGACACTTGCTTTTGCACAGAATGTATTTGTTTTCCCTGGATATACGACAGTTCCACTATGTGTCTTTTATTGCTAGGACAACAATTCCCTTTATACGAACAAATGGTGTTTGTGATTTGAAGTTAATGAATGTCAATAAAGTTAACGTTACAACTATATTTTTTCTGGGAACTATTTAAATATTATCGTTATCATTCAATTTGGGGATCACGTACATCTGAACATTGATATAGACTATATATACGGGATTTACCGAGCTGTCTAAAATGGCCGACATTATTTGTTCCGTTCCCGATAACCCACACTGCTCACAAAATAGTGTCATTCACGGGGTTTTTGGGCAATAAAACAAGACTATAGAAGTGTTATTATAATATTATAATATTCACATTTAATTTAAAAATTACTTTCTCAAAGTAACTTATACTTACTTTTACTTAATCTGGAAGCCGGTTATATTTCCCTGATACTCGGCTTTCATCTATTTCAATATATTAATAATACACTTCACATTACACAATCATGGACGGAGATCGTGAGAACGGCAGTCCTATTTTGGAAGATTGACGGTCAGACATCGAATCCCGTCATTAACCTCGTTACAAAAACGCTACTGCGTAGCGGTAATGTCACCGCGTTTGTCTCCAAAATATAAACGACCGCGGCCACTTTAGATTATCAATCATGCATCAACCGACCCTGTATACTTTGCCAGTTAACAATGTTTAATCTCAAACTGTATAGGTCCTGGAAATAATTCAGACCTGATCTCATTTAATACACTGGGGCTGAAAAGAATTCATACCCGACAACTAATAAACACTGCATGAGGCTGAAAAGTAAAACATATTTAATACTATCACTGAGGCTGGAAATTATTCAGACCCAATACGCTATGTAAATAATTACATTTCTCTTGAAGAATTTAAACGTAGAGCTGAAAATAATTTAGACAAGATAATGGTCATACATTGATTAGGACTGAACATTACTCAGACCAGTCTGTTATGTAAATAATTACATTTGTGTTATCGATTACCTAAGTAGGCTGCAGCTGAAAATAATTGAGACCAGACACCCCATATGCACTGGGGCTGAAAAGTATTCAGACCAGACAATTTTATGTATGCAGAGTTATACTAGAACATAGTTAATACAAACGCTGGGGCTAATAAGTATTCAGACAAGACAATTTAATATATACAGTTTCATATACTGGAACATAGCTAATACCATCACTGGGGCTGATAAGTATTCAGACCAGACAATTTTATATTCACGCATTTCATAATAGAACATATAAAAACTAGCTGGGGCTGAAAAGTATTCAGACCAGTCTGTTATGTAAATAATTACATTTGTCTTATTGATTACGATAGTAGCTGAAAATAATTCAGACCAGACAACTCATATACACCGAGGCTGGAAAGCGTTCAGACCAGTCAATTTTATGTATGCAGAGTTGTACTGGAACATAGTTAATACTCTCTCTGGGGCTGAAATGTAGTCAGACCAGGCAATTTAACATAATCAGTTTTATACTAGACCATAGCTAATGCCATCACTGGGTTCTTGGGCTGATAACTTATTGATAAGTATTCACAAATTTCATACTGAACCATAGTTAAGATTATGCTGGTGCTGAAAAGTATTCAGACCAGTCTGTTATATAAATAATTACATTTGTCTTATTGATTATGATAGTGCTGAAAAGATATCAGACCAGACAACTCATACACTGGGGCTGAAAAGTATTCAGACCAGACAACTTTATATACTCACGAGTTTTATACTAAAACATAGTTTATACTGTGCTGGGGCTGAAAAGTATTCAGACCGGCCTGTTGTGTAAATAACTACCTTTGTCTTTTGGTTACATATGTCACTGAAAATTATCTATCTTTACCTTATCTGGTGATGTTTGTTTTGCTCACATGCTATTTAATAATTCATTCTCAAATGCTTGTTATGCTTATCATACATAATCATTATGGATGCTATGAAATGCTTTTTCCAATTATTTTATGTTTAATATCAGTATTACCGCTGAGCGAAGCAGTTGTGCAGTGCTGTCTTCATAATGCCTAGTGATCAATTACTCACTGCTGTAAAAGGTTTTAGTTATACATTTGTCTTGTAATAGTAATCTGCAATTATGACAAACAATGTTATAGTGCCAACTAGCATTATCATTTACAGTATTACCGGTTTACACATCACCTGTTTGCATGTTGAATATACTGTTCTGTAATTTCACAGAACTTGTTAACCAATATGATTAATTTTATCAACATTCACTCAACACTTATTATTAAGTTCATGCATCTCTTGCTGCTAGCAGGGCTATGGTGGGTTATCATGTTATGGCTATCCCTCTACTGGGCACTTGTCGGATTCAGGTGGGGGGGAGACATCTTGTTACTATAGTATATGATAGGGATGGTAACTTCGTTGCCTTGTGGCGGTTATTGTCCGCCACCTTTTTGACAATATATTTTGTTCACGTTGACTATTGGTTGTTTACGTTTATAATAATAAACAGCCCATTTGAATCTGAACTTTGTGTTTGTTGTCAGTGAACAAGCTTATCCCTTAGTGCCTCTCTTGTCCTTGTGTATAGCCATACTTAAGATTCTGAAGAACATAAAATCACGATTATAAAAATAATCAAAATTTATGATCGGAGAAATCAATTAAAATAGATTTGGAGTACCCCCCATGTTACAATGACGTATGTTTTAATACGTACATGCACAGTATTAAGATTAGGCCATCTTTAATTTGAATTACGAAAATACTTTGTTTTTTTGGCAAACATAAGTCCAAAATTTCTTTGATTACAAAGATTCATTTCCCAACCTCCCTCCCCATTATTCTCTTAGCAGCTTGAGATTTATGTTCCATCTCACACTAGTTAGTTTTCTTGAAGTTCACAACTTCTTATTATAGCTGTGATCATTGTAATTAATGCAATATGTTATTGATGCTAGATATGTTTATTGTTCATAGTTACATATTATAAAGTGGGAGAGGCGGTTATTGCTCTCCACCTTCTTGACAATATATTTTGTTCACGTTGACTATTGGTTGTTTACGTTTATAATAATAAACAGCCCCATTTGAATCTGAACTTTGTGTTATTTGTCAATGAACAAGCTTATCCTTTAGTGGACCTATTGTCATTGTGTATAGCCATACTTAAGATTCTGAAGAACATAAAAACATTATATAGATAAAACTTTTGTATTGTATAAACTATATGTATTTTTTTTTATTTTTTTTTATTATCATTTCATTGGCTGCTCGGCAGAACATTGCTATTGACACTTTATTTATGACAAAAATATTGCGCAAAGTCACAACACTGAAATTGTTAAAAAAAACAGGAAGTAATATCACTATTTTCATTTATAGGCATCCGCACCACAATTTTCTCTTCTTATATTATTTGGACAGCGTTAATCCTTCCCCCATTATTCAACACCAAACATGAAAGTAATGCTTAATAATGTTTTTTTCAGATACGCCTAGTCAACATTAGCAGTAATGACATTGTGGATGGTAATGTGAAATTAACTTTGGGTCTTGTATGGAGCATAATTTTACACTGGCAGGTGAGAACAACTAACAGTTTTCGTAAAAGAGCCAATACTATGGATGTGGAGCAGGGGGGGGGGGTCGGAAAAAAATTCCAGGCACGTGTGATGGGGTGGGTGGGTGTCTCTCGGGTCCGAAAAGCCGTTTTTTCCATGTGCCAAATTTTTGTTCCATTTCTGCTATTGAGTCTTATTTTGATGTGTTTTGAACAGAAACAGGTCATATATAGTTAATAGCAATGCTATTCTACTATATATTTTGAGAACTACGTATATAAATATATATGTGTATAAATATATATGTGTATATATATATATACTTTATAGAAACGGCTGCACCGATCGAGACCAAACTTCCCATCTAAGGGTAAAAACCCACAGGAATGGTCGTCGCGGCATTTTAGAGAAGCTCTGAGCACCCGTTCTCCACTCCCAGTCACAAAAATGATCGTCCTTGGCACTGTGGGGTTAATCGCATTGATAGTTAAAGAGCGTTCGTATCTGCAGTGTCGTTGATAAAGAGCGTCTATATACACGACGAGTATAAATACGGCTCCATTGACCGTCTGGTGGCAAAATTTCGTACTTAATTTCGTACTTAGGGGTTCCAAGGAACGGGGGAATTTTTCATCGGGTCAGTTTTTCCGCATGAGGTGACCTGGATCTAGAAACGGGTACCCACAAATGATATATATGTGTGTTTCCTTTATAGACTCTAATCGATTGAGCTCAAACTTGCTACCTAGGGGTACTTTTGTACGGGAAGTGTCATGAACGGGTCAAATTGTGACCCCGACCTGACGTTGACTTTGAAAATGATCAATTCAAGGTCAAATCGGGTAAAACTGGCGGATTTCGACGAAATTTTACACCTAGGTGCAGCACACTTGTCTTGGAAGCTGTTGCAATTGCTTTTTCGAACAAAGCCATGAGACGAACCACGCCAGTGGTGGGCTAACCTGCTAGTCTAAGGTTAAAACCTGTGGGACGCATCGTCGCGGCGTTTTGGAGAAGCTCCGAGCACCCGTTCTCCACTCTCAGTTACAAAAATGACTGTTCTTGGCACTGTGGGGTTAATCGCGTTGATAGTTAAAGAGCGTTCATATCCGCAGTGTCGTTGATAAAGAGCGTATGCGTGTAGTGTGATTCTTACGTATGGGTCTGGACGTGAGCGTGACTGCATCATCGGATTTTCATCGGGTCAGTTTTTTCGCCCGAGGTGATCTTCACCTTGAAAGGGTACCCACAAATGATATATATGTGTGTGTCCTTTATAGACTCAAACCGATTGAGCTCAAACTTGCTACCTAGGGGTGCTTTTGTGCGGGAAGTGTCATGGACGGGTTAAATTGTGACCCCGACCTGACCTCGACCTTGAAAATTATCAATTCGGGTAAAACTGGCAAATTTACACCTAGGTGCAGCATACGTGTCTCGGAAGCTGTTGCAATTGCTTTTTCGAACAAAGCCATGAGACGAACACCGCCAATGGCGGCTATTTAAACCTGCTAGTACTATATATATATAGAGGTTATCAGAAGTTGGATCAGTTGCACAATGGCCAACAATAACCCAAATTCAACTTGATAGAACAAGAAACTGCGCTATTGGAAAAATAAAATTTAATCAGGATTCCATCTACTGATACAACAAATTAAGAATAACAATGCAGAACTCAGCTGAAAATAAGCAATAAAATGAAAGCTATGGCCCTTTTTTTTACAGTTTTTCTCGATTGTTTTTTTTTAAGAAGATGCGATACAAGTGGGATGAACCCAATGGACTGGCGTATCGCGATACATCAATGTACTGTTACACCCCTATTCAGAAGGAGAGTTCAATCGTTTTGCTTGGGTTTCCCATTCTAGAGATATTCATCTTTGTTCTGTCTGCCTGAATATCTCAGCCATGGGTTATAGGTATGCCCACAATAGGCAGTACCGCATGGGGGTATACAATGTGACAGCCCAGCTCTTGTTTAAAGTAAAACATCAAGTTATCAATATTGACTTTAAATAACTATTGGAGCTAATGTAATTTCAATCAAAGCTCATGTTTTGTATAGCCAACATCTTGGATGTGATTCTTCTATCATTATTACTTGGCTGACACTTTTAAAACTTGCATGGATATGTTTTTGCAGAATTTTGCTGCATAGCCATTATGTTAAATGTTTGCGGGTATACCCTATAATCTAAAGACTTCCAAGTACATTGATATGAAACTTGGCATTCACACTTTAATAGTAATCTGTTTCCCTATTAATACCTCCTCCTTTTGCAAGGAAGTTCTAATCTGGATAGTATATAATAATAACAATGACACTATTATTGCATTTTCAGATAAAGGATGTGATGAAAGAAGTGATGGCTGACTTGAATCAGACCAATATAGAGAAAACTCTGTTGGCATGGTGTGCCAAGTCAACTGAAGGGTTTGTATTTGCTAAGTTTAACTAAATTTTTCTATTCACACCATGGTTATTTTTTGGGCAACTTGAATGTAAACAATCCCAGAAAATGCAAATGTTTACAATCATATCAGACATTTTTCATCACAACCTATATGCCAATCGAAAGAATTGTTCTCCTACAAATGCATATATTGAATATCGTCACGGAGTGTCTCAGTGTTTCAAATTTCCTCTTTCGATGCAGGCACCCACTTCGAAATTACTGTCCGGTTAGTCCCGAAAATTTAAATCATTCGTCAAAAATCTGTCCGCTAAGTCGCGATTCGACAGAAAGCTACCCTCATCCATTTATTTTTGAAAAAGCTACTTATTTTGCATATTATAGGCTCTTCATGTTATTTTTGCATGGCAATGATGGTTAGTGAGTCCAGGATTCTGTATAGGTCTCCTTGGACAATATGACCTCTAATCGGTGTCGTATATACGTGCGTGAAACTGAGATGCAATCACGAAGTCTGGAAAACAGACCATTTCTGTTGTATATAAGATTGTTTTCTCGTATCATCAATTTCCAAAGGCCAATGTCCAATTTGGTCATAATAGGCTGTTTAATGGGTCATCGAAACGTAGTTTGACGGTTAGGGCTCTTCATATTCCCATGGCCACAACTTCATATTTTCATGGCCACGACTTTCTTCTCATGGACACAACTTCATATTTTCGTGGCCATGACTTTATATTCTTGTGGCCTCGACTTTATTCTCGTGGTCACAGCTTCATATTCTCGTGGCCACGATTTCATATTCTTGTGGCCATGACTTCATATTCTCATGGCCACGACTTCATATTCTTGTAGCCATGACTTTCTTCTCGTGGCTCCGACTTGATATTTTCGTGGCTACGACTTCATATTCTGATGGACACAACTTCATATTCTCATGGCCATGACTTTATTCTCGTGACCACGGCTTCATATTCTTGTGACCGTGGCTTTCTTCTCACGGCCATGACTTCATATTCTCGTGGTCATGACTTCATGTTCTCGTGGTCCCAACTTTATTCTAGTGGCCACGACTTTATAACAAAAAATTGGATGTCACATCCACGGGGCTCCGTAATATATAAACTGATATTATTGTGTGATTCCATGATATATAGTATTACAACATGCCTTTCTTCAGATGTGACCATTTTGTGGCACAGTGCTGACAGCTTCGACAATGGAATTTTACATCATCCAAATAAACATTTGCAACTAAAAGTTTAATAGCACAACAAACCAAGAAAATATCACAAATCGATTATAACATCATTCCTCATCAAGACAGTGAAATCCACAGGTTCTTTCATCATTGGAGATGCTGAAACACAAACTGTTGAATTGTGTCAGTTTCCAACAGAAGACCGGCATGCATCCACTCCCTGGTCCCAGACAATAAACCTTTGTTTTGATTTGGTTTCCATGTATTTAATCAGAGTTTCTTATCTATAAAGAGTTTGGTGGCATAATATTCAATATAGGGCCAATGACCAGCTTCAAAAGTACGAGAAATTCCATTTGTTCCCACTCCCAGTCGGAATTTTTCAATGGCTATCTTAATTTTTAAAACTGTTGGAATGTTCCAACCTAACACCACCATATGGTTGGAAATTCCAAGGCCAGTGGTCCATCAGCCGCGAGTACAAGTTTTTATTACTCAGCTAAACAGATATTTTACTCAAGCCTTTTACGCAAAAAGAAGTTATGATAATTTACATAGCATAGTACATGTGGCTTGCTTGGCTTCAAAATCCAATATTGTACCCTCCAAATGTATGGAATCAAAGAATGCACCACTATTTCTTCCGCTATGCATGTATCACACCAATTAATTCTCAATATTGTAGACTGCAATATACCATGATGTCCATAATCGCACATTTTGATCTTTTATTTAAACATATTGATTTAAAAAACAAATAAGTTTCTAGATTGAACTCCTTGCTCAATTTAACAAAACATTTTTTTTTAATTTTCATTTTAATGAAAATTTGGAGAAAAAAAAAACTAACACTGTGATAACATTCACCAGGGTATTAAACCCGAATCACTACTCCAAATTTGTTGAATTGGTGAATGGTCTCGGAGAAATATCGTTAACAGACAGGCAGACAGACAGATCCTACTATTTTATATATATCGACAAGAAAATGAAATGGAAATAAACATCTGTACATTGGATGGCTCGATGTATGTATCAGCGAAAATGTCTTAAGCATGCGTACTACATTTTTGGAATAAAAATAAAGGGGTGGGTAGGACCACCCAAAAACATGTAGTAAAATATACACTTACAAAATAGTCAAACATTGGGGTGAGTCCCGAAGTGGCCACGATGGAAAAAATAACCTACGTGTCCGGAATTTGTTTCGGACCCCCCCCCCCCCCCCCCCCCCCCTGCTGAGTACCAAATTAATTTAAATTAAATCTTGTTTAAAAGTATCAAATTAAAATTTCACACTAATAAATACTGGTAGAAATATATATAAAAAACTATTGAAAATCTATCTACACCCCATCCCATGGGGAGGACATTGTATCATTTTAGCACTGAAAATAGTTCCATTGACTTTCTTTATTTAATGACCTTAATGAGTCTGAAGCAATGTTGTGAGAACAAATGTGCATGTATGCAGTATACACGTTGATACCAAGAATCAGTAAGCCAAATACGTGTCAATGTTGACGAAAGGCAACCAACCAATCTAGTTCGACTCTGGGGAGAACAACAATAACTGTCTGCCGGGTCTGGTCAGTCACGACTATATTTTGCGGTGTACAGGACTAACCGGACAGTGTGTACCCATATAGAAATAGTAAATTTGGAATACAGAGACACTCTATGACAATACTCAATACATGCATTTGTGGGAGGAGGAGATGTCTTTCAATTGGTATAATGGTTGTGGCGAAACTTTGAAAACAAAAATTCCTCGCCTCGGACTCTTCGTTTCTGTCCGTTGATCCACTGTGAATCATATGCCAGGCAATAGGAAGAAGTCGTTTTGCCAATTGCGATATAGTCCAGTCAAAATACGACATCACTCAACCTAGACAAATTTTTTACAGAATTAATTTTATTCTTATTGTATTCAGGGGCTTCTTTTTCATCACATATCAAAAGCTCGCTAAGAAATCTGTGTACAAAATTTTGAATTTGCCATCGTTTCTCGCAATGACCAAAGGTGTATCTCTGTCAAAGATATCTTCGAACGAATGGTTATAAACTACCTACAGTACGTGCACAGTCAAACCTTCAGACAGACCATGTGACAGTCATTTTGTTATAAAAGCAATGACAGCTGAGTCTGCAGTCTTTTCAATTTCTTCTACCTTGCAAGATAAGTCGCTATTTTCATCTGTTCACATTTAATGAACGTTATCTTGATGATATTGATAATGACAACGCGATGTAGTCGCTGCCTCCACAGCCTCTGCAGAGAAGAGCAGCAATGGATGTTTTGCTGCAGCTACCGCTGGTCCTGCCTCAGTCAATCTGGGTTCATTCTATCGTGGCACATTCCAGTTTTCAGAACCTTTCTTGCCATGGCTACCCCATTGTTACTTGTTGCAGACAAGGCGCTATCAGTAAACTGATTTTTTGCATAATATTACCTCCGTTATCTGTACTAGCCTACCAATGAACCAGCTAAAGCCATTGCAGGCACTGCCCTAGTAGGATCCGATCATGTGCTTCTCACAGGTATTACAAAGCTGACTTGCATGATGTGGTGACTTGTGGTGAGACGCTTAAGTGCACACGACCTTTCTCCAGGGTCGGACCCTGGCGTGAGACCCTGGCACCCAGCCTTCTCTCAGACTCTGGGATTTCCTCTGTCCACCTGATTGTCCACCATGTCCAATTACTCTGCCCTGTGCCACAATCAAGGACTGCTCATGACTCATATTTCAGTTGCCTCCATTCTCTCACCTCCCTTCATATACCGACTGGGTATTCAAGGTGTTTTTGAGACAAGTTCTGGTCTTCGAATCTGTTCAATTTGCTGATGATCGCAATAGCGCATTTATTTAGCCGCTTTCACATGAATAATTTTAAAATAGTGATTCTAATCATCATCAGTTTTACGTCATGGATTGCATGATTCAGTCCCTCTCTATCAGCCGAGGTCTCGGTCAGTCCTCCTTCTCTACTCTGTTCGGGTATGGTCTTCAATCCCTGGGTTCTGATCAGGAGTTCCTCTAGTATCATCTCCAAAAAAAACAAATCATGCCAACCCGACTAGTTCCCAGAGTTCTCATATCAGTGTTGTGTAAGATTCTATGGATCCTAGGGTCCAACTGGACCAACAATCAAATAGACACCACAGTGGTGAGTTTTCTTCAACATCTCCACAGTGAGACGTCGAACCAAGTCTACACAGCTCTGTGTTGCAACACCAGCAGTGTTCCGTCACACTATTTACCTTAACATTAGTTCAGGCCTGCAAATTTGAGGCGAAAGACTGTTCGCCTAGAGGTTATCTAAAATGAAAATGCTGCAAATAAAACACGGGTCTTGCCAAAGTTTTATGTCTGTCTCGCGATAGCTGATTCTCACCTTAATGTGAGACATTCAAAATTATTATGGTATTTCAATGAGTTGCTAGATGCCCTTAGGTGGTTATTAATACCAGTTGTTGTGATTATAACAGTTCGTGTAACTCTTCTGCTAACCTATGGTATAGGTTACCTAAGCACACACCAGGCAAACGAAAAATAGGTTCCACATACATGTGTAATTTTGAAAATGTGCAGGCCTGTTAGTTACATCACAGGTAGCCAGAATGTTCAGGCAGATCCATTAGCTGTATCTGTTAATCTCCTTGGTTGACAATACAATTCAAGTACCAGTTACTTGGCTTTGTGTACCAGAGGTGGACTCTATCTGTCTGGTCTTGGTCACATCTCTATGTATATGCTTTTTCTTCAATGGCCGTTATTCACAGTGTCCTGGCCATAATCTGCATAACTCCCTGTAAATGTTATCATGGTGTATCCCTGGTGCCCCATTGGTCTGTGACCAACAGGCTTCTCCTATTTCCCCTGGGCCCCTGTGCATGGCTCAAAATACATTTAGTTTTGCGAGCATCAAATGCTGAATCAAGTTAGTCATAAAGCACTGAAAATTGAAAAAGAGAATCATTACAAGAATCGATTCTGTGATTCTCATAGAATCTTAAGGCCTGCTCTGGTTCTTCCCTCATTGACAGATAGTCCCCTGGGGGTTGGGAGTAATAACTGTGTTTTCTGATAGGTTTGCTATGGTCCCCTCTTTCGTGTCTTGTGTGCCTGGTCAACATCTCCTGGATGTTGTTCGAGTGCTGCTTTATCCTCAGAAATGGAGGGTGGGGGTAGGTCTTTTTATCCTATTAGGTCCATGCATGAATGCGTTATCTCCCTTGCCTGTGACCAATATTTATCCTAGACACCTTCACTCTGTGAACATTAGGGCACGTATTTGCTGTTTCCTTTTCGGAGGCTCAGTTGCTTTTGGAGTTATGTGGGACACAATGGTCTGTCTTTACACATGTCTACCAAGAAAACTTTCAGTTACAGGATGCAAATCATTTCCGCTTCAGCAGGTGGGTTTCATAAGCCTAGTCTGATTATCTGTCTTGTGGCCTCCTATTCAAGAATTCTAATTATTCCCATTAGTTCATTCAGTGTCCAAGATATCTTTGACGGAGATATAATATTTTTTGTACCCAAAATATGTATCTCCTAATAAGTAACTCATAGGGCCCTCCCAGTTGGGATCAACATTCCCGCCCGCGCACTCGGTCAAATGCATCGAATACAGAAGGGAGAAATTTTAAAGATCTTAGACTCAGATGGCATTGCTTTTATAACAAAAGAACTGTCGCATGGTCTGTCAGAAGTTAAACCTGTCGGGTTTGACCGTGCACGTACTGTAGGTACTTCATACCAATAAAAAAAAAATTCTTCTAGGATCTTGCTAGCAAAAAGTATATAACCATTAGTCCAAGATACTTGTTAGGATATTTTGAGTAAAAAAATATTAATTTGACCGCATTTGTTTAATTGTAAGGGAAATTAAAAACAATGCAGTAAGAGGTAATTTTAAAGAGTGTGGTCATGTAATATTTCAAACATATATATAGAATATGGTGTTTTGTGATTATTATCCTCAAGGTCAAACAGGTAAAAAAGTCACAAAATGAAAAGCCGGTTCCTAAACCGATACAATTAGCCTAGGAGATATTGGTCGATCTTTACACCCACCAGGAGTCACATTGACCCTGCCCATTTTCTTCCTTTAGGGTCTCTTCTAATTTTTTACCAGTGACTCTAAAATAACTACATGTACATCTTGGTTCTTGCATTTAGATACAAAGATGTTGATATAAAGAATTTCACAACATGCTGGAAGGATGGTCTTGGGTTCAATGCACTCATCCATAAATACAGGTATTTAAAAAAAAATAGTTTCAAAGCTATTGGATTGATGATACAATTGGAATAGGGGTCGTGTCTTAATGCAAAACCGATAACCGACCGATAACCGACCGATAGCCGATGTACATCGGTTAAACCATCGGTCGATCGATGCGACCGACGTGATGTCGTCGTGAAAAACGCCCGATGGTTTGACCGATGGCGTCACATCGGTCGCATCGGTCGACCGATGGATTGACCGATGGCGACATTCACAATAACCGATGGTCGACCGATGCGTCAGCACATAAATTACAACGTCATATCGTCATAATTGTAAGCTAGTGCTATGCGTATTACTCTTGGTATCCAATCCACGAAGGGAGCGGGGCGACTGGACCGGAGAAACTCGCCCTGACAATGATTTTGTATTACGTGTTTGGGACGACTTGTCTCAGGTGGATGGTTATTTAACAATTCTTTGAGTTAATTTATATGTATTTATAAAAGATTATATTGAATTATATCTTGACATTCATTATCGCTTCAATTAAATCAATGTGTGATGTAATACAAGGATTTCCTTGACGAGACAGTGCACGTGCATGGCAAAATATGTTGTTTAGGCTTAAACACAATCAAAACTGTCTGCTAATTACAGTGTTTTTGTCCCCCGAAATTTTGTTTTCGGCCGATAAATTTTTTTTGGGGGACTATTAAAATAGCCGGTGTCCGTGCGTCCGTCCGTGCGTCCGGAAATGGTTTCCGGATGATAACTTTAGTTTCGGTTATTAGATCAAAAGCAAATTTCATAGGTGTGTTTATCAGGCCAAAATAAAGGTCAAGTTCGAATATGGGTTTTGCTCCGCCCATTTTTGCGAGAGTTATGGTCCTTTTTGGACTTGGAAAACCCTAGTCCAAGTCTTCTTGTACTAAAACCAGCTAAGATATTGGGATGGCGATTTGCTGTTTTTAGTCCAAGCCCGCTTGCATACCAATCCTATCACACGAGTTACGCCCACGATCTGTGGCGGGAATCTGTGGTGTATTTTACTCGATTTACCTAATGAATCAATACATGATGCTATATACATCGGAAAGAGAGACATCTTATGGTCATATTGGTGTATAATAATCTAACTTTCATGTTAAATTACGCATAGAATATTCCGGTTGATTGTCACCAACATCGCTGTTTTTTCTGTTTGTTTACTTAACTGAAAGCCGAACTCAGGTTCCGAAGAACTTCGGCATTGTCCGGTGTTTGTTCTGAGTATTCTAGTTTCCGTTTCTATATATAGCGCGGGGTTTTCCGAACAAAATAGCGAAACCCGATTGCCGCAAAGTCCAGTTTCCAATGTGCTTTGAGAACAATTCCCGCACTAAAAACTTAATGACATAATGGAGGATCAGAAAGGTAGTTTTGTTGACAATTTTCGCAAGCAACTTATCAAAATTGGAGCAAATTAGAACTCTTGTGTCTGACTTGCCATGCGTGTGATTTTCATCCATGTGCATTTTGACTTTTGTGTTGATAAAATAATCGGAGAACCGAATCACACAGTTTCGAAATATAGTTCTTCCGTTTTAGTGGGACTTTTCAAACTTAAGGTTAAAAATTTATACAAATTTTGTTTGATTTTTTGTGTGCTTAACAAGAGCAGTATATTGCTCTGTTCGCTTAGTATATATCTTAATTTCGCTGAAGTCCACCAAATGTGGGAAATGTAGCACCATATTATTTATTCTAATGGTCGTTGTGTTTACACTGTTTTAAACTTTGAGAGGGTTGTAATTCCCCGTAATTTATTTAATGTATTACATTTATATCTTCAATGTTTAATTAATCTATTTATTTTTTATTTATTGACACACATAATTACGATTACAATGGAGAATTCATCGTAATTTGCGTGGTCAGTCGAAAATCTACGGAATATTTTCAACGGAAAATGCCGAACACAGTTCGCGAGGTCAACTGAGTTCGCATACTTTTAAAAATTTGTAAACATTGCGGTAAATGTCTCTTTTCGCATTAAATTACCGCTTTCAATTCACAACTGATGTGGGTTTCAGATCAAATAGCATGTCTTCTGCGGAAAATATCCGTTTATTGTCGCAATTGTGATATTTTATTTCATATAATTGTGGTTTTATTTGAGCGGGTCACAAACGCTTAAGTCGTGTCATAAGAATGCATGGGCCTGGAACTCGGACTAAAGACCGGCACCTCCATCCCAATATCTTAGCCGGTTTTAGTACGAGAAGACTTGGACTAGGAAAACCCCTGAAAGTTGGTTTCCGGATGATAACTTTAGTAGAGTTAATCGGATTCAAACCAAATTTGGTATATTACGTTCTCCCCGCAAAACACAGGTCAAGTTCGAACTTGGGTTCTGCCCGACCATTTTTGGCAGAGTTATGCCCCTTTTTCGACATAGAAAATTAAGTTTTTCTTCTGTTTTTTCGTTTCCGGATGATAACTTGATTTTGGATTGTTTATATGCAAAACCCGTTTTTTTCTGGATTACTTATATCAAAATACAGCTCAAGTTCTAATTTCGGTTTAATCCGATAATTTTTGCGAGAGTTATGGCCCCTTTTTTGTCCGCCGACCCGACATATAAAACCCCAAAAGTTGGTGTCCGGATGATAAGGGACCTTGTCCAATTCCGACGGAGTTTCCGTCGGTGATCGGAGCTTTTAATCGGATTTTTAATCGGTAATTTCTCCCTTCATCATCGGAATTTCTCAGATCGGAGTTTTTTCTCCGATCAAGAACTCCGGTGAAAATTCCGATGAACACTGAACAAAAACTTTTTCTCCGATATGAAAACTACGATGTTAAAACTCCGATTTTATCAGATTTCATTGGAGTTTTCTCCGATATCAAAACGATGTGATTTGAGTTTTGTATAATAATTTCTCCGATTTACTAAATCTCGGATTTGGTTAATGTCGGACAATTCAAACTCCGTATATTAATGAAACTTTTATAAACAGAAGATTAAATTAAGTCCCAAATAAATGTCCCCCCCCCCCCCCCCCAGACCAAATTTATAGTATAAGGCAACTCATGCTATTTTCCGTGTCATATTTCAAACCTGCGTTTTGATGTGGCCAATGTCTGAATTCTCGTAAAGCAAGTGCTATTAAGGGGCAGTTCAAGAGACCATGTTTGAATGGGAATTTCCATGCAAATCTCCCCAGCAAAAGTAAAATATGAAGCAGTTATATGGGCACTAAAGCAGCAATGTGATTAAACGGTCTACACGGCTGGGCTTTTTTGCTATAAATTTATTTTTGAGAATTGTTTTCTGGAATCAAAGTTACAACACGACCAAGTTTGGAAAAATCAATAAAAAATAAAAAAAATAAATACATCAACTTTCTAAAGGAACAAAGTCTAAGCCGACCTGCCAAATAAATGTGTATTGTTTTCAATACCGCACACAGTCACACCCAGAAATGTTTGCAACTCTGACTTTAGCTGCGGAGATTTGCCAATTCAGTATTGGTCACTTGACCTCTCCCTTAATTTGTTACTTCGTCGAATTATAATAAAATTAGACGGTACCGTAAAACAGTGCTGAGTGGTGCCGTAAACAATGCAAATGTTTATTTCGTACAAGTGTTTTTTGCGATTAGGTAACATGTCCTCATTTGGATCAACGGTCACCATTTAATATGCAAACCATCATCAATAGAAGAATAAAGACCCAGTAAGTTATTCCCCACCACACCGGTTTATAGTATACATTCTGTGTCGCGTGGATCATCTAACATTTGCAATCTGCCATTCTATATCAAACCCACGTTTAAAATGTACTCAAAACGTGGGGTTTACAGTAGTGCTTTATTTTGCCACATCGTCGGTTTCTGAGAATACTGTAAACCCAGTGATTGTGGTATCGTAAACAATACAATTCTTCATACGTGCTCCCAATGATACCGACAGCTAGTGAGTCAGAAGTGAGACAAAATAAGTGATTTCTCCTTAAATTCTTGTGTCCTAACCTGTCCTTATTTAAGTATATTTGCAGCACTCATCTGAACCAGACTGTGTTTTCCAAATGTGTTATATTCTATTTGTAACACTATATTGGTTGTAATTTCCAACAGGTACATGTAGGCCTACTTCAACATTCGGTTTTATAACTAGAGGATTTTCGCTTAGGGGAAAGGGTCCATGGAATTTCCGATTAACTGCAACCCCCCCCCCCCCCCCCCCCCCCCCCCCCCCCCCCCCGGTGTCCTTTGAACCTGTGTCCTGGGAACTTGGAAGTTTTGACAGGGACCCTTATGAAGTCGAACAAATAACACGGGGGAATAAATGATCATATATATCTCATAGGCCTACGTATTCTTTAATAATGTACTTCACTGTAGGCCCTATACATGTGAAGGTCCCAACAAATTGCACGATTAATTTAAGTGACTTCGTGAGCGAGTTTGCTTTGCGTCGCTTAGGGAGCGTCTCAAAAGTCTTTGCGGAATTCCGAAAGTATTTTCCGAAAACAAATGATGTTATGAACACTTTGCGGAAAACTGTTTGCGGAAATTTTTCGGTAATTACGTTCCTTCTTTCGGAAAATAGCGCTAAGGTTTGCGGAAAGGAAGACGACGTTTGCGGATTTTTTTCGGAATACGTCGGACGTTTTCGGCATTTTAGTTTCCTCTTTCGGAATTTGCGGAAATAATTGCGGAATTCACCCCCAACGTTATCGGAATTTGAATGCATGCGGACCTCGTTCCGGAAAATTTGCGGAATATATTCATGGGTGTCGGGCCGGTAAAATCGTAAACATCACCGCATACTAGAGTATATAGGTCTATTGCTATTGGGTTTGTTTATTTATTAGGTTTGCAGTGTTTATTTACTTAATAACGAGAGGCCGATCACGATCGGCAGATGTTAACCCATCCCTTGGCGATAAAAATTTAATATGATCGGATAAATGAGAGTTTTGGTGTTGAATTATAGAGTATACTGTTATGCACTATTATAGACAAATGTACATAACACAAATTATTGGAATTTATGGGTCACTGGCATTTATATAAGAGAATGCACTGGTACAGGATCTATAATGCTAAACCGCCACAGCCAGCAAGCCCATGGGTTAAATGTGTAGGTGTGACCTGGACATGGAATACTTGGGTTAAGAGAGTCCAATTTAAGTTTACAATAATAATGTGTCCTAGTATACAGATAAGCAACCTCACCACTGACCCATTAATATCAATTATATAGCAGAGCTGTCAAAATATCACAGGAATTGTTTATGTTGAACACTGACCTCTCTATTGAACCAATAACAATTATAATGATATCAGACCATCTGAAGATATAACTCTGCAGCACAGATGTCCAAGTCTACTGTTAATATCATGTGATGTTTATTGTTGAATCTTTATTTTAAATTAGATGCCATAGCCTTATGTATCAGATTATTTGCACATTGGCATAAGAGACATCAGAAAATAATATAGCCTTATCAATAGCTAAGTTGTCCAAAGGCAATTGGTGAATTGGATTTAATGTTGCTCCAAACAGATTTACCAGTACATAACACAAGATTTTGGACCGATTTAATCAAATTTTGTGTGGTGATTCGGGGTACCCTTGGCAGAGTTATAATGGTGTTAGTTTTTCAATTTTTTTTAACTTATTTAAAAAAATTAAAGGGACACATTGGAAATCTTTTTATCATAATCATCAATATCTAAATGAAAACAAATGACAATGTCAATGACATTTTTTTTATTATTATCTATTATATATTTTGGAAGATCTGTTTGTTTGTGTGTTTGTGTGTTTGTGTGTAATCGATGGACTCGAAAATGGCCCAGCCGATTTCGATGAAACTTGGTATGTGGGGGTATTTTCGGGTCAGGACCAACATAGGCCTATTAATTTGTCCGTGCGAGGTCAACTTTTCACGTGCCGAGGTCAAATCTGTTTTTACGCCGTTTTGCGCTAATATATTTCAGTTCGGTGCTTACAAATCGATTCGAAACAGCGCGAATAATAACATGCCAGTCATAATAATGACACTATGAGAATCATTCGTGTTTCCTCTTTCCAACGATATATAATATGTATGTATCCGTTTTAGTTATCTGCCTCAATTATTAAGAAGAAGTGGTACGATCTTCTATCAGGGTAAAAACAATGCGTAACTTCTATGACGTCGTTAGAGGTCATAAAGTTAGATCACGTTAACTCTTAGCAGGCCGATGCATTTGACTGTTTCAGACATCTTGGCGATATCTCGGGCACCGATGGTAATTTATCTTTACGTTGAAACTTGAGGCGCGTTTATATACTTCAGTGGAAATCAAATCGGGTTAAACTGGCGGATTTTTACGGACGAAATTTGATGCATAGGGTATCTCGGTATCCGCTGGGCCGATTTCCCGGTATCCGCTGGGCCGATTTCCACCATTTTTGGGGTGTTGGTGTTTGACCCCACCTGACCTTGACCTTCAAAATGGTCAATTCAAGGTCAAATCGGGTAAAACCGGATGGATTTCGACGGGTACTTTTGTCGGGTACTTTTGTTCGGGCACTGTGTTTTGGACGGGTCAAATCGTGACCCCACTTGACCTTGGCCTTCAAAATAGACAATTCAAGGTCAAAGCCCGGACGAAGTCGGGTCACCTTCTAGTTATATATATAAAAGTTAAAAATAAATAAAACAAAAAATCAATTTAAATTTTTTTTTGAAAAAGGGTCATAACTCCTTTAAAATTAATCGGATCAAACCCATATTCGAACTCGATCTGTATTTTGGGCTGTGAAAATCACATACCAAATTTGGTTCCAATCAGATAAAAAATGTTTGAGTTATGGCAGAATGCGTGAATTCTAAGTTGAAAAAGGGCCATAACTCTGTAACAAATTCGAACTCGATCTGTATCGCATTACTCGTAAAGTGTCTACGGACAGACAGACGGACAGACAGACAGACAGACGGACGAACGACGAGTGGTCAATCCGGGCAACGACACTATGTTTACCATACTATGGTATGGGTAAACATAAAAACAATACAGCAATTAAAACACTTTTCCTTGACGATTCTTGGTATGGCTCCATCAAGCAGTCATTGCCACAGCCATATAGTCAAAACCTGTTTTAATTCACAAGCACGAATCATGTATATGGCATGCAGGGAGTGAGTACCGGTACCCTATATAAACCTCCTGACATGTACTCAGATATATTTGACACGAGAGTGCGCAATTATCGCTCCATGTATAACAAGTTCCATGACACTGAAAACGTTCACGGCTGACCTAGTTAATTATAGCAATGATGTCAGTTTGACACTGTTTGCAATGTCAACACTGTCCTCCCCGTTGAAGTCCGTGCAATGCGTGTACTGACTTCTTTCATTAATAGTCGCATTGTGATTGGTTAGACAACAAACAAACACCGACGTCAATCATAGTATTTCAGGTGTTGTTCCCACCCTCTATCCCAGTCTGAATGGAGTTACCACTGATTGGTTAAATCGAGCTCTGCCCATGCAAAGTGCATGTCTTTTGTGGATTCCGTTTTCGTTAGCTAACGGGACCAGAATATGCGATGAGGTGTGACTGCATCCTTCATATTTCACTTAAAGGTACTCAATCCGATAAAACTCCTCTCAATTACTATTTCAATGGCTTCGGGGGTCAAAAATATTTGATTCGAGTCGAGAAAGTCACACATCAAAGCTCAGATTTGTTAGATATCGATTTTAGAAATCTATTATTTTTCATTATCGGGAATACTTTCTGGCCCAGATCTCGGTCAAAATTGCGTTATTATTACCACTTGGTTTTAGAGTTATCCATCCTTGTCTGTTTGAATAGAGTTTTGGTGTACAAATCTCGAGCAGGAAACAAAATTGACGGCAATTATTAGTACTCATCTCGAGAACATAAGAATTTTCAAAAATCAATATGTAATAACTCTGAGCTTTGTTTGATGGGTTCCTCGACTCGAATCAAATATTTTTTTACCACCAAAGCCAAAGAAATAGTTATATAGGACCCTCTGATCGGATTGTTGTTGTTGGAATCTGTTGAGATGGGGACCCTCTGGTCGGATTGAGTACCTTTAAAGTATATGATATGTGTTGCCTATTGTGGACCCCCCCATCTTTTCGCAAGTAGGGGAACCTAATACAGTCGTAATAGCATATAATACTGCCAATTTTTGAATCTAGTTATCGCCATAGAATGACATATTTTTTATCTTCCGAAACACTTTTTGCATATTGCATTTTAGATACATTGGGTCCCGGCTTTAATTCGGCTTTACTCCTAACAATTTAATAAAGAGCGTTCCGTAGTGTTTTCATGAATCCTGATGGATGGTAAAAACTAAAGAGCGCAGGAAATTTCGATACAAATCTCCAGTGCAAAGGTTATACGCGAAGCAGTCATATTTAACTTACTAGTGTACACGTGCATATATGGGCTACTAGTTATAAGTACTGTAAATGAATGTTGTTTTCTTTAATACGGCTACACTTGATTTTTTAAAAATTATTGAAAAATAGACCAACATTTTATTATGTATCTTCAGCCAGATAAATACGTATTGTTCCCAATACTGCATTATTAAGTCACACCCAACTATATTTGCAACTGTAACGTTTACTCAGGCGATTTGCATTGGAAGACATGTCCATTCAAATTAATCCGACCACTGTTTTTCTGGACATGCTGTGTGAATTCAACTGCGAAAATTAATGTGACCTTCAATTAATAATTCCGTCAGAAACGGCATTGAGTACAAATCTCCGTATAAGCAGGTCATATACACTGACACACTTGGGTAACTTTGACAAGCCAATAAAGATTAGGCCTACCAATGTGGTCAGTTGATGACCTATATCATATATTTATATCATTAAGAGGAGGTAAACCTATTATATATGCCCATTTACTGTAGTAATCTTACGAACATTGCCACAAAAAAAGAAAGTGAATAAAACCCATGACTGGGAACTTGTTAATCGCCGTTATTTTTGCGCGCATCTGTATCTCTCAAATGCCAGGTGCACGCGAATTACGTCAGCATTAATTATTCAGAAATTGGGCACGAGGAATGTGTAGCAATGAACATGGTTTGCTACATCGTATACCGTTGTTTGAGTGAACATGATTGTATGTCACTTTCTCGGCGATATTCTCTTTCAAGTTTAATCAAAAGTCCACTGGCACGATGCCCCGCGACTTTGTCTTTATAGTAACTATTGAAAAGATTTGAACATACATTCAAGAATGTACGTGGTCAACAATGCTCGATTTCACCAATTCCCATAATACACCGGGCGCTGGGTGGTTCCGGTTTACGCTGTACAAGCAGATTCGCATTTTGCAGGATTATAAAGTCAAATTTGAACGAGAGAATTACCTATATCCCCACTGATATCCCCTGATGAAAACAGAGCAGTTCACAATAATTTAGCTTTCCGCACTAGAAACCACAAACTCCCAAAAGAACTCGGCGCTTGGACGAATACGGATTATTCGGACAGAATATGCACTCTCTGTTATCTCGAAATCGGCGATGAATACCACATGGTACTGAATTGTAGGGAACTCAGCAAACTAAGAATAAAATATCTGAAACCCTACTTCTATCAGAGACCAAACACTTATAAATTAACCGCTCTATTTAAAGGGGTACTGTACGCCAAATGTTGTTGTTGGTTTCTATAGTCACCGAGTCGGAGAATAAGGTAACAATTTTTTCATTATTTGAAAGTCTGTTGAGTACGAAGTAGTGTTACGGATGACAAATTTACCGGAATGCAAAAATACAAATTGTCGTTGTCGAGTAATTTTTGTACAGTTTTCAACCAAATGAATCAAATAAAAGTTATATTATAGGCATACTAATCCCATATAATCATTTAAGTTATTGGATCGTCGCTAGTCAGTGAGTGGCTTGAGTGTTCTCCTCGTATCATCATAATATTTTAAGCGATCGTGTGTGCGATCGGTTTAACAATCCAGTATCCCTCAATTACTTTGTTTGATTACGGAAATTCGTAATTTAATTGATGCCATTTTATGGCTCCAGTCATAAATTCAATTTATATCAAATTATTAACTTTTAAATTATTAAATTTTAAGATAGCCTATTCAAGTTAACCTGAGCGTTTACAGAATACATCTTCGACTCAAATTACTTATGTTTCTATATATTATCGATATTAGATCGTTGTTGTCACCGGAAATTTAATGAAAATGGCGTACAGTACCCCTTTAACTCCCGAAATCATATATATTGTATATATGTATACAACTCTTCTGTAATCAGCTGTAATGTCTATAATTGACGACCAGAATAAACTTAATTGAATTGAATAACTCTGTTAGCCGGAACAACTTGACCGGTCCATGTAACAGCATAGATGAAGGAAGGATTTTTATTCTATGCTAACAGCGAGTCATCCCGGCTAGACATGGAACGTTACACTAGTCCAGGAGATCGGGAGGTACTGTTGCTCATATTGACGGACAATCTGCGACCATGTTATTTTTAATGTTTTAGGTATGGTAATGAAGAAAAATTATGATAGCAAGAACAAATTTGTAGCCTTCTTTGGTTTTTGAGATTTTTTGGGCATTTTTCTACGTTTTTAGCCCAAATTTTTCTTTTTTTTCAATTTGTAACCATTTCATTTTAGTATGATTTTGGTGATTAAGTTGAATAGTAATTGTGTTAATAATGTTAAATTACTAATCGTGCTAAAACAAATTGAAGAATTTTATTTTTTTTTATTTTTTTTACCATTTAAAATTTTTTTTTTATGCAAAATCGTCCAAATTGCAACCATTTCACCTTAGTATGATTTTAATGGTTAAATTCGCCATTAATTGTTTTAATAGTGTTAAATAATTTACAACTTGTCTTCTACAATGTTTTTAAATGGATTTAAGAAGGTTTCTACTTGTTTTCTAAGTTGAGGGGGGTTTAATTCAAATCCAATTAAACATTGTACTGTTCAAAATTAGATCAATTTCTTAAGGCGTATGGTAGATATACGTAACTAGTTTTCAAAACTTATACATATGCCTTTCTATCATGTGCGTTATGCACGCGAGTCGGATTTTACAAATTAAATTATGATGAAAAATCCTGAATTTTGGGTGTGATCACATTTGTGGCCATAATATTCCCATTAGAGAGCGGATGGACATGGGGCATGCGACACTGTGCAGCACTGTGCAGTATATATGTATATGACAAGCATGACATGAGACATTAGTATCTTTCTACTAAAGTATCGGTGTTATTTCTTACCCAAATAAATTTTAAAACGGGGTATGTGGGTTAAAGGACCACTGGGAGATAATAGGATGTCCAATGACTCCTATATTTCTATCGTATCACAGTAAAGCTGTTTTGTAAAATTGGCGCGGTTTACACGATCAAAGTTAGATTTTCTTTACAATATGTTACAAGCAACTAATTATATAGAGTTACGCTTCTTGAAGTTGTGTAGGGAAACTCGAGTCAGCATAACAAAAACATCTGGCTGCTGATTGGTTGATTATCATTGAGGGAAATATGGAAGGGGTCTGGATATTTTTATGCTGCTGATTTATGTGCAGTAAATGGGGTAGTTGTAGAAATGCAAGATTATCGTTTGAAAAAAAATACCGAGGGCGCGTTTGTTGTCACATATATACTGGTGCAACGGATGACGTTCTAAGAAAAAATTGACCACTTGAAGTTCAAATAGGCTTAACCCATGGCCGGAGGGACTTTTAGTTAACACTGTCATCTATGGAAAATAATTAGGTGTTTGTAACCTATAGATACGAAGCTTCGGTACATTAATTATTATTCATATATTACTATATTTAAATCAGATGTATGCAACTATGCATACAGTCGGCGTCGAAACAAAAACACGAATGTACCGATTATTCGTGACATTCAAGTTAAATGTTCAATAATAGAAAATTATACTGTGACTGCTTCATTCAACATGAAGTTAATCAAGGTGTATCGTTATTAATAACAGTATACAGTAATATCGAAATAAGAAGAATCATGTGGCCCTGGGTACTTATCCCCCAGCGCTGTGGCAAAAAAAATTGACAATGTATTCTTAAACCCAAACCTGTGGCCGTTTTTCATCCAATGTACCGAAGCTTCGTGCCATGTACCGAAGCTTCGTGACGTGTCAGAACTCCAGGAATATACCACCACCGGACATCATATGACACCGATAACAAACGTTGAATGGTGACCAGAAACCCAGATATTAATAATTTCAGATCATAATTAGCATCGATATTAACTCATCGAGGAATATGTCATAATGACACACTATATTACACCCACCCCTATATAACTGCTCCCTCTCTGACACAGGGCTACATGTAAGAAGATTATCGATGTCTACTTAATGAGACTATACAGTTCCGTCAAAATCTGGTGAAAAATGTGACCTTGCATCGTTAACCCCAAATCTGTGGCGATTTTTCATCCAATTTACCGAAGCTTCGTGACACGTACCGTCAAATGGCATCAAACGTTGAATGGTCATCATAAACTTCGATATCAGTCATTTCAGATCGTAACTATCATAGAAATATATATTAATCCATGGTGTAATTATGTCAAAATGACACACTATATTACACCCACCCTATTTAACTGCTTTACTTCAGCCCTGACACAGTGCTACATACAAGACGTTTATCCATGTCTACTTAATGAAAGTATATAGTTCTGCCGAAATCTGGCGAAAAATGTGACCTTGCATCATTAACCCCTAATCTGTGGCGGTTTTTCATCCTATGTACTGAAGCTTCGTGACATGTACCGAAGCTTCGTGACATGTCAGAACTCCAAGAATATACCCATCGGGACATCAAATGTTGAATGGTCACCAGAAATCTCGATATTAGTCATTTCAGACCATAATTAGCATAGCATTATATATTAACCCATCGAGAAATACGTCAACATGACACACTATATTACACCCACTCCTATATAACTGCGTCCTCCCTGACACAGGCTGCATATAAAAAGTTTATCCATGTCTACTTAATGAGAGTATACAGTTCTGTCAAAATCAGGCGAACAATTTGGTCTATAATTACCACAGTGTGACACATTTAAGATAGACCAAAACAATAAACACCTTTCAACCCAAAGATAGTTACATATTAATTGAAAAAATAGTCCAAACATGAAAAGTTAATTTTTGCCGATATTTAAGTCAAGTTTTTGAGAGAAAAGTCCAATATTTTTGGTGATGTCAGTTGTGACAATAGTAACAATTAACCATGGTACATCAGACATGTTAGTATTCAATGTATAGAATGCAGAATAGCCAATTTTGTACATCATCCACAACTTGTAATCGATTGCAGGACATGCTGGGGCAATATTTACCATTTTCCATATTTTGAGCCAAAGTAAGAATTGTGGGTACATTGAGTTGGAATATTCATAGGTAATCATGTGCATCACTTACATTACAAAGTTATGTTCATTTCTTGTTAAAATATGACTAGAATCCCAATTGTGATGTTTTTGTGTGAAATTTTATACCGCATTCTGTAAATTCGTATTTTTGAGGGAACGGAAGGGGTTTGGACCCCAAAAAGTGCATATTAAATTGCCCCAATGATCAGTTAATATAAAAAATACAAAATAAAGTCACATTACTCAACCAGTTCCAAACAGCATGAATCGATCTAGAAGATATTTGTAAAAAAAAGTAATATTTTAAACTTCCGGCAGCCATTTTGGTGGCCATCTTGGATGGTGAGTTTCAATTTTGCCCCAAAAAGTGACATTATGTTTTACCTTCACGAAAATATATACATTGGTATACATTTTACAAGATTTTTACCGCTATAATTTGCATAAAACTGACTTAGAGTCTGGTCTGAAAAACAGCGGACATGATGGACGCCATTTTGTCTGGAGTCTATATGGCCACTTTTTTTTCTTGTTAACATTGCTTAAAAGTTGAAGGACATAATAAGGAACAAAATGAGTGGGGAGAAGTTAAGTCCCAAGGGGTGCAAGGGTACCAATATTAGCTCTCTGAATACTAGTAGTACTATGACGTCGCCGGAAAATTCTTCTATTTTCGGTCGTCGGGTAGGTCAATAAAAACATGTTTTTCGTCAATTAAGCTACAAATTCACCACTGCTATCATGGATTTTCGTAATCTACATATATTTTACTACAAAAATAGACTGGATAGCACTTGTCTGTCAAAATGAGCAACATTTGTTATTTCTTGGGGTCGATCTCTTGGACTACACGATTCGTTGTGACTTTCATGACGTCAGCCAATAGAATGTTCGCGTCATGTGAGTGGCGTCTAATGACCACCCACATTACGCCGTGACTCGGTGATTGACAGCTAGTTTTGTGCACGTCAACCGAGTAGTCCCGGTTGACCGAGTTGTCTCGACTCATTTAACAGCGCAACCGAGTTGTCCTGGCAGACCGAGTTGACTCGGCTAGCTGAGTTGTCCCGGCTCGTCGAGTTGTCCCGGCTCACGTAACAAGCCCCTTGGGTTCATAAAATGTTCGCGGGCGAAACATACCTTACCACGCACAAAAGCTCTTTATTTTTTATTGTGAAGAAAATTCTGGCCAGCAGTAAATTCCAAAAGGAGGCCCACATGGACGGATGTAGTCAATGTAATTTCAAACCAAATAATTATAGTTTAAATTAGTGTAATTAAATTTAGTATACCGGTAGGACGTCGACTATATACTTATAAGATTATCACACCTTGTCGCCTGACGTAACAGATCTCCAACACACTGAATAGATCGTATGGCTAAACAATGTGCTCAATCAAACCACATTTATAGTGCACTCTTTGTGTTTTTCAACATCATTCTAAAAACGGCAAGTACACCGCGGCCAAAAGGCAAGTATACCGCAAGTATACCGCGTATCGAACAGCAAGTATACCGCGGCCGGACGGCAAGTATAGGCCTACACCACGGCCGAACAGCAATTAAACCGCTGACCAACTGCAGTTAGCCGGTGTGGCCGCGGTGTTGTTGCAGCTCGGCCGCGGTGGAAACACAAATTAACCGCACCGCGGTTAAGTGGACACTTGTTTTGTCCAGCGTGGTAGCTAATTGCTTATTATGGTAATCCCTCATTTAGGTGAGAAGCACCCCAGTATATTGGGTATATAAAACGATAATAGTAAAACTATTCTGATAAAACTATCGTAATGATAGAAGAGTTTATAAAACTGTGGATACAGTGTATTGAATGATCATATTAAAATATAGCACGTTTGTTTGTTGATTCGAGCAATTATATTTACAATAATGGTCAAAATAAAATATGTTTAAACTAATGTGATGTTGATTATTGAGGAACAAGTATATATAGGTAACTTCCAGGTTTGGTACTGGTGGAATTTGGAACATCTACGGGCGTTAGCCAAATTCGAGTTTCGTGGCATGATCTACGGTATAACAGTAGGCCTATTCTTTTTCTATATCTAAACATTTGCAAGAGTTGGAGAAATTTTATGGGGCGGGGTGAAAAATATATTAGATATAGTTGAGTTATTTAATTTATCTTTTACAAACAATGCAAACATACTTATCCAGAATATTCACACTGACAGCAGAACTGGGGTTAACCAGCCATATCACTTGCGCGCGCATCCAGTCCAACGACTGCCGTAAACCCAGTAATGTTGAACACAATGGAATGATTCTTTTTGATTAGCTGAGCGGTCGATCAAGCCAAAATGTTTAATGGTATTTTGTTTTTTCCTAATTCCTATTCTGAGTCGTTTTGAGAGACACACTGTAGCATACACACGGCACTCAAAAGCGACCTGTCGACAGGGAAGTGGTTGGAAGGTCTTCATTGGGGTGTCTAACTTGGAATTTCAAACCATTTCTGAATTTTCGGATTATTTCGTCGCATAAAATCAATAAAAATACGACTAGCAACTGGAAATATTTTTGAACATTCTGGAAAGGGTATATATGTCCCTGATATATGTTTAAAATTTCACGCGTAAACTATGACAGATAACAAAGTTATAATTAGTTTAGTTTTATAGACCCACCCTAAATCCCCCATAGTAAACGCATGCGGCCGTAAAGCACATGGCTTTGTTTGGATACTTTCATTCCCAGCATGCATAATTCTCGCAATTACTCAAGTGTTTATTTGCGTGTACGAAATGTCTTATTGTTGATTATTCCTCATCGAAAGTTGCAAAGATCTGAAAACCTAGTAACCTGACCTCCACCCATGCAACCTTACATTTCAAATTTTTCATTTCATTTCAAACCAACGTTTTGATGTGGACACAAATCAATGGGTTTACAGTAGGCTGTCCTAAATGTGACACAGCTCTGAATATCATACGAACTCGGAAGCATGCACGTGCTATATTTGCAACATCGTCGGATTCTGAGAATACCGTAAACCCAGTGTATTTCAAATCTTGTATGCACCTAATAATATGTTTACCAGTAGAGATCATATTCCACCGGTTCAAATCCTGCACGCATATAGGCCTATTTTAGCATTGCGCGAATATGGTTTCTATTTATGTGGAGGTTATTTCCTGAGCGAAGCGGAAATTGCCGAGTCGTTTAGAATGGACGTAACATGTTACATGTTTTATTAAAACGATTTATTAAAACGATTTATTAAAAGCTCCCACGAAAATTCACGGGATCGGAGTTTTCCAAAACATACCGCACTTGAAGAACGGGAACTCCGATATAAAACTCCGATTGAATCGGATGATTTTACCGACGACACCGCAAAAAATCTCCGACGGAATCAGAGTTTTATACCTCCGTCGGAATTGGACAAGCTCCCTAATTTACTAGAGTTAATCAGATTTAAACCAAATTTGGTATGTGTCTTTCTCCCAGCAAAACACAGGTCAAGTTCGAATTCGGGTTCTGCCCGCTAATTTTCACCAGAGTTATGTCCCTTTTTTACTTAGAATTTTTGCCAATTTGAGGTTTCCGGATGATAACTTTAGTAAATGTGTACTGAATGAAATTAAATTTGATATATGTAGGTTCACTAGCACAAAAGACAGATCAAATTCGATTTCGTGTTCCGCCATGCCAATTTTTATGCGCAAACAACGGTTGTATCTACCGACCTTTTATTCGACTTGTTTTACTTAGAAAATTTCTCATTTTTTCGGTTTCCGGATGAAATATCAAGTTTGGATCCTTTAATTGCAAATACCGTTTTTATGTGGATCAGTCATATCACGATACAGGTCAAGTTCGAATGATTTTTCTCAGAGTTATGGGCTTTTCGACTTAGAAAATTAAATTTTTCTTGTAATTTTCTTCATTTTGTGCCAATTTGAGGTTATATTTTGACTTTAAGAGTTTTTTTTTAAGATTTGGTTATTTGTATGCATGTCAGTAATGAGACAATGCACAAGTGTCTTATCCATATAGTATACTTCTACAAAGCCTCCGCTCCAAATGAAGCCACCGGTTCGGGGGACACTGTGGCCGAGCGGCCTTTTATTTTTACGACAAAACATTGTATAAACACAATTAATTAACGTCCTATACTGTCAATAAATCAAGGTGTCATAATCCATCCTGATTAGAAGAGATCCCCCTGGTTATTATTAGGTGGTACGGATGTGTGATGACGCTGACAACAAGTTCCCTATAGATATGATAGCGCGTGTCTATTTGAGAAGTAGCATTGGAATGTCTGTGCACAAGGGACGGCTTCATCATTGGAGAATTGACCATCAGCCTGCCATTTAAGAGCCTGTCATTAAAAACTGATTATAAAATAAGAATTATGGCTTGTTGTCGCATACTCCTTTGAACTGTTTGTTTGTCCATGTTTGAATATTTTAATATGATGTTCTGTTACCTCTTGTTCAAATATATTTTTTACAACTAATTTAAAATATTATTTGGTTTGAAATTATACTGACTACATCCACCCACGTGGGCCTCATTTTGGAATTTACTGCCGGTCATTGAATGTCTAAAAATCGGGGGCAGAATTTTCATCAGAATGAAAAATAAAGAGCGTTTGTGCATGGTATAAGGTATTTTTCGCCCACGAAGATTTCATTAACCTAAGTATTTATGTTCAAATATTTTCAATAGTTAATGACAAAGCCGCGACAGCATGCCAGCAGACCTTTGATTAAACTTGAAAGGGAATATCGCAGAGAAAGTGACATCATGCTCACACAAACAGTTATGATGTAGCAAACCATGTCGATTGCTACACAGTCCTCGTGTCCCAATTTCTCAATAATGCTAATGTAATTTGCGTGCACCTGGCATTTTGAGAGATACAGATGCGCGCAAAAATAACCGTGATTAACTCATGGTTTTTATTATATTTTTTGTGGCAGTGTACGTACGTAACAGTACTGTATGAATATTTATTTTTGCACGTGGTCTGGTTCTCCGATTTTGATATTGGCGTATATACTGCAGAGTTAATTTTCTAATGATGATGGCTGAACATGCCTTGATAAACACGGTGCCGCTGTGTATTCTAAGGTTTATTTATTTAGGAAACTATGTCTCATTAACCCTTGGATGAAGTTCTTTAAACAGTACACATGTTTGTTGAGATACTATACTTGTCAATATATAATGTCATCATTGTCCGTCACATGTTTTTAAAATTCAGATTCCTACATGCATTATATACCAGGAATACGGACACATGCATGCGTGACGGAATGACCGCATGGGTTTTTTTTGTGCGCAGAGGTTTTCCCAAATTATCAGGGCTAGCTGTTTTTATAACTTGTCAGCATGACAATTTGTATTCTAATATGATGACTAAAATCTTATCTAAAGGAATGTTGGTAGAGAATACAACAAACTGATGTAATTTTGACTACATTATGCGACAATTTAGTTACCGATACAAAGGCTTCAGATTTCAATTGCTTGTTAATGCATAATAAAACGGAAAAATTAAGTAAAATGAAAACCTTGCCGCCCGCCCCAAATTCTGGGTTGGCGTTGTCTGAAACGCGTGCATTATTCATTTTGGCCTGATACACAAGTTTTTAACACACAATTATCATTATATACTACCAGCCAAACGTATTTGTTGTTTGTGTAATCTTTATTCAGTTCATCCTCATGCATACTGTGCATAAAAGTAAAAGAAAAAAATCGTAAAATATAAAAAAAATCCAGTTTCTGGCTCTCGCAGTTCGTTAATTTTCACGGGGTAATCGATTTGCCACATATGGATTGGGAATATTACATTTTTATTTAATATGCTGATTATCCCATAATTGCCACTGGATTAAAAACACTAATACAACATTATGTCGCACATTTTGGAGTCTGGAGCAAGCAATAGAGTGTATGTTTAAAAAGGCTAGTTAAAGGCAGCTAGAAGGACTGGCTGGAAATTATCTATAGAATTATTCTGTGTTTCCAGCCTCCAAATCGTGAAACATGCACAACCCAAACTACATACTCCAGTTCATTTTATGTTGACAACTTTACGCAGAGAATGGGAATAATTTAATTTACTGATTTATCAGTTATGATGTCAACGTATACCACATTAGAACAAAATATCGGTAAGCTCATCCCACAGCCACGTACCAATTGGAGCAGAGAATAAAATCTCACAACCTAATCCTCAATGATGGACAGTTGATGCCGATCTGACAGCACAAGATGCAAGAATTATTTTTATAATTGCCAACAGAGTTCCAATAAAATCTGCGTTATGGTTGAAACATTGGGTTCACAGATAATGTGGTTAGTCATAATGACCACGAAATCGAGATTATGTACGGACATTTATATTATTATATTTCTTTTAATTAAAAATACTAACCTTCGTATATTACAACATAAAATACTTGTTTTAAATTGAAAAAAAAGGCGATACAAACCAGAAATCTAACCCCGGTGTACATGCCGTTCGGCCACGGTGTACTTGCCGTTCGGCCGCGGTGTACTTGACTATCGGCCGCGGTGTACTTGTCGTTGGTCGCGGTGTTTAAGTACACCGCGATGGCAGTGGACACTTGTTTTGTCCAGCGGGGTATATATTAAACCAGGAAGCGTTTAGCTTTCTCATCACTTTATTATTAGGGAGAATATTTTAACAATAATTTGTCGGGCGAGTTGGGACTCCAACTTTCGATAGTTGTGTATGGGTAAATGTCTAATTACTGATTTAGACATAGGCCTATCAGACTGGGCTATAATAATAAGTGACTTCTCTCATACAACCCTGTAACTTGATAAACTACAGTGCATGGATATATATGTATATTACGCTCAGCGCGATAGTCATTCGAATTGACTATAAAGTCAATTTACGAACGCGATTATATATGCATGATGTACACCTGCCAGTGAAGAACTATCGAGATTTTTTTGGCGACGTCACTGTAACGTCGTACGTCGTAATATCAGTCGCCGATGAATAACCGATGAAACGACCGATAGAATGACCGATGAAACGACCGATAGAATGACCGATGGAACCGATAGAATGACCGATGGAACTGATAGAATAACTGATAGAACCGATAGAATGACCGATGACGTGAACTTAATTTATTACAATCGGTTGGGATCGGTTATCGGTCGGTATCGGTTTTTAGCTCACCTGAGACGAAGTCTCCGGTGGATCTATAGTCATCACTCCTTGTCCGTCGTCCGTCCATCGTCCGTCCGTCCGTCCATCCATCCGTCCGTCAACAATTTTAAAAACATCTTCTCCTCCCGAACCGATCGGGTTCATATTTGGTGTAAATGTTCCCCAGGTGACTCACAATCAGATTTGTTCAAAAGAGGTCACCAGGTCAAACAGTTTCAATAATAGGGCCATTACTCAATCCTTCCATAGTAATTCTTAAAACGACATCTTCTCTGAAGTCGTCGGGGCCGAATGGGTTCATATTTGGTATGAAGGGTCCTTGGGTGTAGGTACCTGCGAATATTCGAGATTCGATTCGATGTCGAAATCGGGCACCCGATTCAAGATCGACACCGAATCGGTCTGCTGATTCGGATATTTTCGAATCGGGGTTACTTTGGTGTAGTCGCAACCCATAACGGTGATCAATTGTCGCATACATTTGTTATCAGTATCAACACTATATAAATTGTCTACACGGTGCATGATCCCTAGATGTGGAACTCAATTGATTACCTGATGTTTAAAACTTCAGATATCCAATTCAGATTATATGAATAAAATTCAGACGATGTTATGTGCGACAAAACATAGATTGGAATGAACAGAAACCTCAGAACAATTGGTTGATTACGTTCTTAAATAGGCGTCATTATGTGCGACTAGTTATCTGCGACACTAGAATTTCTTGAAATTTCCTACAATTCCATTTCTGTTTCCTGGGAAATCGAGCGTATGCATCAAGTTTCGATCCATTGAATCTTGTTGATAACATTGAACACTTGTAATTTATGCCTATTTTCTGGGACCCCCACTGCGAAGACAACTATTGTGAATATGTGATGTATGTGTTTGACCTATCGTGGGGTAAAAAGTTTAAGAGACTCAGATAACTACCATTGGTATGGACTACAACTACAACAATTATATAGCTGACCGGTGTACCCATGTCCAAGTTGATCACATCTAGATTATCTTTAATAAATAATGTAGATAAGTGACTTCCGGGCCTTGGGTTTTGTGATACGCGGATTGGACTGGCTTTGTGTCTTACGGTCACTTCTTGTGTGTCATGTTCGCCATGACAGTGCTAGATAGAAATTCAATGAAATGTACCCCAAACCCTCCGTGAGACTGAGAGTGACTTTAATACCTATGTCATGATTTTCCTTTAAAATACACACAAATTCCAATGGATGTTTCAGGAGATTAACATTGTTGATAAAGTATCTACCGGTAGTGCATTTTGCATTTTTTTTGTCATGAGACACTGAAATAAACACTGGTAAACAATGAAATCACTAGCTGATTCGATTCGATGTCGATATCGGGAAGGAGATTCGATATCGAGATTCGATTCGATGCAAAATCCCCGATTCGCAGATCCCTACTTGGGTGACTGGGGTTCAGATTAGTTCAAATGAGGTCACTGGGTCAAATGTGGGTGGGGCTATGGCCATAAATCTGAAGAAAATATTATTTTTTTTTAGATTTAACTTATTGCTTAATTTAACAAACAAACAAAATTAAATATATATTGTTTAATAAATAATTTTTTTTTATTAAATAAAATATTTTATTTTTAAATAAAATAAAAACAAAATCATTAAAATCTTTAAGAACTTATGACATTACATCTTCGGGAGGGGGAGGGGAGGTAGATCTAGTCACTCCACTAAATTTGGTTGAAATCAGGGTTTTCGGAGAAAGCATGAACAGACAGATGTACAGAAATGTTCAGTAAGTTACTTTAATATCCTTGTATTCCCACTACAGCAAGCCATCCATGTACTCTGATGGACACATGTTTATAAAACAGTGCCAGATGGATAGATAACAACTGCTATGGCCATAGTACTCTCCATCCCCAGAGAGTGTATATTCATGTCATTCATAATGTAAATGAGATTAATAGTGTTGTCAATGAAGCACCCTCATTGTTTACATTAACACTCAGTGGTCATTAAAATCAGATTAAATTCATTTTCTCTAAGCTTGAATTAAGTGTGTCTGGCATTTGTAGAATGAGGTTCCCAGAGGGTGAATTTAATTATGCTACCCCACACGGCAGGCTAGCATCACCAAATACACCCTCTGAGGACCTCATTTTGCTTAGGCCTCATCTTCTGGGAAGTATCTAGAGTCTCAAATTGACATTTTTAGCTGCTTTTTTTCCTTCTGTTCAGATTCTATATCTCCTAATTTGTAGAAGATAAAATGCATAAATGAGGTGCCCAATGGGTGCACATACGTCGCCAACTTCAGCTGGAGAATTTCTATCTGTCCCTCTGTCTCCCATAGCAGTTGAGGATTAAGTAAAATTAGGTTCCCAGATTGTGAATTTGGTGATGCTATCCCACCTTACTGAATAGCATCACCACTGTCACCCTTTGGGGACCTCAGACCCACAAAATTCAGGCTTGGCTGTTATTATTTTCTTAACAACCACTTATCTATGTGAACTCATTATACCTGACTATGGACAAACAATGGAGGTATATTGCTGTTGTTGGATTGAAACTGTCGGTCTGTCAGAGTGTCCTTCCATCCATTGGTCTGTCCATCCATCCATCAACAATTGTTTTCTCTAAGCTTGAATTAAGTGTGTCTGGCATTTGTAGAACGAGGTTCCCAGAGGGTGAATTTAATTATGCTACCCCACACGGCAGGCTAGCATCACCAAATACACCCTCTGAGGACCTCATTTTGCTTAGGCCTCAAAAATTAGTATATTTCTGCTACATACATATATTATTGGGTAATTCTCAATGACTTTTGTATATGCAGGGGTACGGTATATTCCTGAAACTTGGTATGCAGGTATACGTAGGTATTGGTCTGTGGAATGGAAAACACTTCCCTTACCAGGAGGGTCACGTAACCGCGACCACTTAATAAAAAAACAAGATGGCCGACATCCCGAAATTTAAAAAAGAAAATAAACCGGTAGTTTCTCGTTACAAAATTTATTACATCACGTACACTATTTTCACAGAATAATATAGAGTTACTCCTCATGGATTGATGTTACGGGACGAATGTGTCCGGGTTCGACTCAAGTCGCGATCGGCAGTGTATGGGTAATTCGACTCAAGTCGCGATCGGCAGTGAAAGAGTTTAGACATGACCCCTTAGCTTGCTAATTATTCAGCTGTTGTTTATAATTTTATTTGGTCATCAATTCAGTTCTTGTAACCTGATATTGTTGTTATTGCCCTATTATTGACTTGTACACAGCATTGTACACCATTCTTGCAATGTAGAACATTGTATTATAATACTATAAAGGAATAAAACAATATATACACAGAATGACACGATGTGTAAATGGGTTTGTCGATACGGCATGAGTGCTGTCGCGGAAGGATAGAACGAGAGGTGTTCCATACTTATTTGTAAATATGGAACAGCAATAACACTATACTTCTGGGAACAAGCGTGTAATGAAAGAGAATATCTCAAAACTACTATCGTGATCCTGAAAATATTTCCCGATAAGCTGTCAGGTCGTCAACTAATTATTCTGATTAAGGTGTGATTTAGAAGCAGCTCAATAATGTATGCATGCAAATAAATTTATAGAGGCCTACGATGATGTGTGGAAAAGAAAATAATTCATAATCAATTCATTTTAGGATTGCTTCTCTCATTTCAAAGAAGTCTTTGATAGATCGACTGATCACATTACTTGTATTTGGTAGTTTGTGTTTCCTTCCCCCAACCTCTCTTCATATCAAAGGACGATGAAATCCGATAATTAACACCCGAGTTCAAGGTATGGAAAACAAAATAAAAAATTGATGTCAAACAATCACTATCAAAGAAAATTGGCTATCAGGGATAAAGTTCAAAAATTTAAAAAGGTGATCAAGGAAACTAAACTATGGTTATAATTCCGACGGAAATAAAAAGAATTGAATTTTGTAAGTCGAAAAGGACCTAACACTGGCAAAAATCATCGGGCCGAACCCAAATTCTAACTTGACCTGTATTTTGGTATGACCGAGCCACATACCAAGTTTAGTTGTGATCAAATAATCCAAACTGAAGTTATCATCTGGAAAACAAAATGTTTTAGGACAGACGGACTGATTACATAATAATTACATTAAATGGGCGTATTAACTGAATGGACGAAACCTGTAGTATGCAACCTTGGTATTAAGGAAAATTTGCCTAGGCGAAAAAATTGCCTACTCCTAGGCAACTTTCAATAAAGTGTTGTTGTCATTGAATTATGATAAATTATTGCTCACAAGGTAAACTAGCATGTAATGATAGCTTTATTGCAGAACAGACTTCATTATTAAAGTTATATTCTCTCTGAGTATCATTCACTTCATTCAATTTATGTGTCCCTGGTGGTGGGGTAAAAATATTAGATCTATTACTTGGGCTGGGCATATGGGGTTATCACTCACTGATCTGCAGTGAATTTGATTTTGAATGACCCATCATGGTTTGACTGCATGAGGGCCATTTTCATCAATTATTTGTGTGTTTTTGAACTGAGTATGTGTTTTAAAGATTTTAATTACGAAAGAATAAGAAAAAGTCAAATTAAGCCTGTCAACCAAGTCACAAATGGATTGACTGGGTGATTCAATTATTATCACCACCACATGACATTTACTGGTATGATATAAAGGCTATTGGTAGATTTAAGGTGAAGGGACCTTCAAAATGCAGTCCGACCATCCTACCTGCCATTCTGCTGGAAACAACTCAACATTTGAATAACAAAATTTAACATGAGATAGGCAATGCAAAGACAGTTGCTGCATGTACTGGTAAATTTTATCAGCATGATTTGATGTGGGTTATTAGAAGATAGAATCATTCAATCAGTGAAACTCAAATATTTTAAAATGAAAATTTCTCAACTGGTACTACTACTAGTAGTTACTCAACTTTACTTCTAAAGTTTGAGCTATTGCCATGGCTTGGTATCCGTTGTCTGTATGTGTACGTGCGTGTGTGTGTGGAGACGTCCGTCAACAATTTCCATTAGCACGGGCTACAGGTCCTACCTTTGGTCGAATCATTATGAAATTTGTCATGGCTGTTGACATTGACATGTAGATGGGAAACGAGTCACTTTGGGGTCATTCGGCCAAATAAAATGGCTGCCGGTGGCCATTTTGGATTTCAAAATGCAATCCATTAGCACGGGCTACAGGCCGTACTGTTTGTCTGATCATTATGAACTTTGTCATGGATGTTAACATTGACATGTATGGATTTTACTCTTTGCATGACTAAATCCTTTGGCATGAGCTTCAAGTTGTATCTTTGATCAGATCATCATGAAATTTGTCATGGATGTTAACATTGACATGTAGATGGGAACGAGTCATTTTGGGGTTATTCGGCCGAAAAAACATGGCTGCCGGTGGTCATCTTCGATGTCAAAATGCAATCCATTAGCACGGGCTACAGGCCATACTGTTTGTCTGATCATCATAAAATGGATGTTATGGATGTTAATATTGACATGTAGATTGGAACTAGTCAATTGATTAGCATGAAATTTGTCATGGATGTTAAAATTGAAATGTAGATGGGAAAGATTCATTTAGGAGTCATTCGGCCATAAAAAAAGGCATCTTGGATTTTACTCTTTGCATGACTAATTCGTTCGGCACGTACCTTTGGTCGGATCATTGTGAAATTTGTAATGCTGTTGACATTAATATGTAGTTGGGAATGAGTCATTTTGGGGTCAATTGGCAAAAAAACATGGCCGCCAGCAGCCATTTTAGATTTAAAAATTCAATCCATTAGCACGGGCAAAGGCCAGAGTGTTTGTCTGAGCATCATGAACTTTCACCGATATTTTGGGTATGAAACAGTTTGTCAACAGGGAAGTCAGTTATTCGCTAGTCTGCTCCTTTCATTCCAACAGGGGCGTGCTGATCACGCTTATGGACTGTCCGACATGGCTCATTTCCATAAAGCATTAGATGAAAACAGTCCCGATAAAGGCTCATTCGGCCATAAAACATGTCTGCTGGCAGCCAACTTGGATGACTAATTCCTTTTGCATGCGCTTCAAGTCATACTTTTAGTCTGATCATTATGAAATTTGTCATGTCTGTTGACATTGACATGTAGATGGGAAACGAGTCATTTCGTTGTTATTCGACCATAAAACATGGCTGCTGGCAGCCATCTTGGATTTTACTCTTTACATGAATAAATCCTTTGGCACACCCTAGTCCACTTCATACTGATCTTGATATTGATCTACTAGATGTCATTGACACTTTCATCTCTATTCGGAAATAGTTCACTGAATGTGGTCTCGGGAGACATTCGCTTCAGTTGTTTGCATGCTATCTTTTCATCTGATACCACAATCACACACATAAATATCTCTGCCATTTCCCCTTATCTCCGAAACAGATTTCTGTGTGATTACAAAACACAGAATTCACCATAGTGAACGTTATATGATGCAATTTCGGAATGCGTTTATGTTGCAATTTCCAAATCGCAATGTTTGATTAGTTCTTCTAAAATGTATCAGACACAACACAATTTGTTTTTTATTTTAATCGTTATATATTGTTTTTAAAATAGGTCAACGGTTATAAAAAATCTGAATTAATTTTTTTTTCTAAATGCTTATTTTGGGTTGTTTATAACAAAAAAGGCCTTAGAAAGAACTCACAGATTCTGTCTGAAATTTTTTATCAAGGACTCCATATGAGAACAGCTATGGTCATTGCACAAGGCCTAATTGGAATAGGTTCTTTACAATCCATAATATTACCCCCATCCGAAAGATGGGTGGTATAGAGCATTACATTCGTCTATACAAATTGTATGTTTTTGGGACTTTTTTCTGGCTCTTAACCCTTTGAACCCATAACACCAATATTTCGGTGCAAACGAACCGTGTCTATATCCTGTAACACCGATAATTCGGTGCAGCGATGACATGAGGCAATAGCAAGTTTGTATATAGTATAACCAGCGCCAGTCCCACTGATTTATATGTGAATGGCCCCCACATGTCAGCGGTAACCATGGTGTGTATGGAATGGTTGGCTGCTACTATTGGGTAGAAATATATGCACATGCGCACAGGTTAAAATCTACAAAAACAGATGATATTTTAAGTGCAATGTGGCGCTATATTTACGGCATATAGTTTCATGTTCCACATATTTGTAGAACAGACATATTAATTTAGACAAATATTTTCAGTTTAATTTACGTTTGCGTATATTAGTCAGTGTTCTACCACATTTGGGGAAGGGTCTATCACATATCAAGTTGATTTACTTGCTCATGCGCAGAGCAGCACAATGACAAATACATGGTTAATAGCGTATTTATACACGACATGCCCAAAAATATATATTTAAATGGTCCCATACAAGTCAGTGGCGGCAAGGGTGTGTATATGTGAAGGTTGCCCACTAGAATCAGGTTGGAATATATGCGCATGGGCTATAATTAAAAAATAAAAAGCATGCGTTTTAAGCGAAATGTGGTGCTATATACCAGGCATATATAAGCTATAATTTCATTTTCCTGCCAATTCCTCCAGTTGGCATAATGCCTGAATACTAACTTAACAGTTTAACGCACTCGAACAAGTCCATAATACGTCTTTAAGTCTCATAAACATGTTAAAGGATTGCTATCCTGATGAATACAACACTACCGGAAAGCTACCCCTATTATGAACACAATTATCGTAGTCCAATAACTATCACGTAATAAATAAGCCGAGAAATAAATAAATAAATAATACCTCAAAGGGTTGTCTGGCCAACGTTGCAAATCCTCATATGAAGTCATATGAGTAGACTAATTAAAAACACTGAGTGGCGATGTGTTGTTTTAATTTTCCATATATATGCCCAGAGTGTCCCGTATATTCACAATATTTTTTTTCGTACTTCATTCCTCAAATATGGCAAATAAATGCAGTGTTTTCAGCCATGGTCGGTATACCGACTCTCAATTAGTTATTCATTTCCAAATGGAATTCGTTTACGTTACATTTGTCGGGATTTCTGTAAGAAACCTGTTGTGCAAAATCAGAAAGTGGTTGCCGACGAAATGGTTCAGAATTCGTTCCACTTCGAAAAAAGGTGTTTTGAGCACAACGTGAATATACTTGGCCCCAACAGCGGCTACAGATGACAACTCAGATCAAACGAACCACATTAAACAAACCAACCACCGACGAGAATGCCATCCCAAGAAAAAACGTCAACTACCGTAAAGAATATAAATTTGCAGGAGCGTCCAGTCGTGACTATATCCAATCGAACCTATCACAAAAGTTAATGCATATACCAAATAAAGAGCATTTAATTTTACGAGTCGGGCATGGTTACGATTACATAACATTGCAGTTAAATTGGGGAATATATTGATTTAATTAGTAATTATTCACAATGACAACTATTCTAAGTTGAGTCCCCACTTTCCTTCACCATGACTCAATAAAGAGTGTTCCCTAGCTGTTAGGCGTAATCCTAATATGGTGCAAATTCGGAGCGTTTAATAAACCGGAAATTGCTATGAATGGTATATAAAGCATTTTTAATCGAAATTTGTTTACATTTATTTACATATGTCCCTCCTTCGAAAAGTGTTATATATATTTGGATCTTTAAATGATCACGACAAATGTTTATATTGTCGTAAGTGCACGCTTTTATAATGCTATTTGTTATGCTTAACCCTTTCAGTGCCAAGTCCGATTTTTGTATCAACCCATATTTCCTTGATCATTTTTCAAATTTGTTGATTATAATAATGTGATACATTGATGGAAAGAGCTCTATAAGAGCTCTTTCCATCAATGTGTCACATTATTATAATCAATAAATTTGAAAAATGATCAAGGAAATATGGGTTGATACAAAAATCGGACTTGGCACTGAAAGGGTTAATTGACACCAAGAGGTCGATAATATATGCCCAAAGCCATATACAGTTAAACTTCGTTATTAAGTCGAACGTCGGTAACTCGAATACCCCACTTAAGTCGAAGCCATCGCCTGGTCCCGGCTGAGCTTGTGAGCAAAGCCATTAGAATAATTACGGTTAAGTCGAAGGTGGATACTAGTAAGTCGAAATTCCGCTTAAGTCGAAACAAAATTTAGTCCCACCAGCCAGATTATAACACTAATTACTATGGTTAAGTCGAAGCGCCGTTGGCGACGCATCGCCATGTGACAAAATAAGCGATCAAATACAAGATTATTTGTGCAAATTGGACATTTTAATTATATAATATTGGTATATTGAAAGAAAGTACTAACACATTTTCAGAATAATATTCCGATAAATTTGGATTGAGACAAAAGTCCCCATATCCTATGGACATCATTTCATATGAACATTTTTGGACGCTCCTGGACATATACCTTCATTGTGAGAATTTCAAAAAGTCCCATAAACTGGAAAAAGTCCCTGAACATTGTTGGTCAATTTCAAATTTTTCCCTAAGTATCAGGATTTATGGCCCTTTTTGGATTAGAATGCGGTATTTTTGGGTGGTTTTTAGAGTATAAAGTCTGAATTGAATGGAATGAAATTTGGTATGTGACTTTACTAGTTCAAAATACAGGTCATGTTCGAATATGGGTTAATTCTGCCTGCCAATCTTTTCTGGAGTTATGGTCCTTGTCGACTATTGTTTCTGACGATTATCTTTGGTTTCCGGGTGATAACTTTAGTTTTAGTTATCAAATTGTTTTTAAATTTGGTATATGAATTACTCATGTAAATACAGGTCAAGTTTGAATTTGGGTTCCTTCCACCTGTTTTAAGATTTATGGTCTTTATAATTTGACGATTATTTTAGTTTCTGGGTGAGAGCTTTAGTTATAGTTATCTGTATGTTTTCAAATTCGGCATATGGATTGCTCGTTATGACCATTTGTTGAAATTACCATGGGTGTACTTTGCCATGCCCTAGTGATGTTCTAGTTTTATCTTAAAATGTTGGATTTCCCTCTGTTCCCTCATATATCTCAACCATGGGTTATCGGATTAGAGGTGCCACGATTATTGATTTGATAATCGATAGTCAGTCGTCAATAATCGACTATAATAGATTAATCGTACCTCATAACATCAGTGGAAGTATTCCGTAATATGGCCTATTGGCTGGGTGCTGGTTAACTGCACTGTCGCTGGTTGATTGAGGCATCGGCTGATGCAATTTTTACGTTGATAAAGTGCATCATAAACCACTGTTAACTCTTTCATCCCTGAATAAACAGATACAGATGTCCCAGAACCCTGGATTATCAACTTGCCTAAGTAAAATTATGTGTCCCTGATGTTTTGCTGCAACACTACCTTTAGAGTGACGTTGGGTATGGCAAATTGTGTGTTTTATGATCGTTAACAAGTGACCTTCAATTCATGTGATATATATCAGTTGTGGTTTCACATCTAAATCATATATCAGGTGTGTGCAGGTGAGAACCGAGAAGGGACATTGAACCCCAATATATGCTATAGTGGCACGGATCACCTGTATCTGGGATATCCACTTCGCATATCAATGTTTTTCACAAATACATACTCTGTACATGTATGTGTCATTCTTTGCAAATGTGGTGTATAAACGTGGTTGTGATGACACACTGCATGGTGTCAAATGTTTTACCAATAGGTTCATTTTAACATAATTGCTTTATCAAAGGTAAGAGCAGACCAGTATACTACCCTAGCTAGTACGTCTAAGAGATGCCATTTGACCGAAACAGACACATACTCCCACATTTAGCAATTTTAGACTCACAGAGATTTACTTGTCAGTAAGTTGAGGAATTATGAGTAACATTCCAAATAAAACAACTGCCAATGTCCTGATTGGATTCCCAAAATGATTATGAATGTCGATGTCATGTTTATAATATGCACGTGCAGCTATTTAAAAGTCGTGCCGTTGTGCGGCACGGTTATTTCCGTAACATTGTGTCGAAAATAGGAGACATCAGACGGATACCACAAATAAAACATCGTTAGAAAGCTCAACATTATCTTCTTTATTTCATAAACGTAGTAACAATAATCTTATCGGTATGTTTTTGTGATAAGCAATAAACCAATATCAAATGTGACTCAAAATACCACACCTGTCGGCAGTACATTGCGTCATCGTTTTTAGGCAACCCCAAAATAGTAATCGTGACTTCATACAGGTGCTGTCTATATTTAGGCCCGGAAATTCTCTTAATGGCGTACATGCTAGGTATTCGTGCGCTCCAATAAATTAGTATTGATACCGAATATCACCCAAAGGATATACAAGTCACTAACCAATAAAATAGTTTGTAAATCTCGGGAAATATTGTATTATTCCCGAGAATTGCGCTAAAGCTGGCTGCCGGGGTGAACGTAAATTATGTCGTGCCCACTTTAGCGGGCTGCCGGGTTGAAAGAGTTAATGACCAATGAACACCATGTATTGAATACCAGCAAAATATACCGTAATTTCAAAATTGAAAAAGTTCATATTTAATATAAGACGGCAATTATATAGTACAAATGTGCGAGGCTCTGAGCAGTATTCCTGAACATATCCATATCAAAGTTTGATAAGTGTGGTATAAGTGTTGATAAATTTTTCCAAAGTTCCATAAGTGTACCTTTAAGTGTGGGGCAGTGTTCCCAAAACATTTAAAAAGTATAAGTATCATCAGTGTGTCATAAGTGTAGAGAGAACTTTTCAAAGTACCATAAGTGTAACTGTAAGTGTGGGCAGCATGCCCAAAGATTTTCAAAGTCTCAAAAGTGTAGAGCAAGTGTACACTTATTACAACACTTACACTACACTTACGAAATAAGTGTACATTTCGAAAAAAGTGAGTGAACTGAATTAAAAAAACAAAAGCTACAAGTGTACTATAAGTGTATACCTGAACTACACTTACAATGAAAGTGTACACTTAGAAAATATAAGGGTTATCCCCAATAAGCGGGCCTTAAGCGCTTGACATAAACATGAAATATACACAATATCAAAGTCATTTTCTGAAACGCCGCGCAAACAAGTAAGTTTTCAATGACTTTTTAAAGTCGTCAAGAGATGGTGACTTTTATGTTCAATGGCAGAGGATTCCATGCATTTGCGCATATTACTTTGAAAGATCGGTAGCCAATCATGATCAAATTAGCACCAGATGGTGTCAAAAGAAGTTTGTCCTCTGAACGAAGTGATCGGTGTGGGACATACGGAACAAGGATATCACTGAAGTATGCTGGAAGAGCTTTTGAGTCATGGGTTGCTTGATATGCATATGTAACAAGTTTATAAATAATCCTATCTGTCACAGGTAGCCAATGTAATTCTTGCAACATTTCATCTATGTCGTCAGATCTTTTACGACACAGAACTATCCTTGCAGCAGTGTGTTGCAGACGCTGAAGCCTGGTAATTTGGATAGATGATATACCAGTCAAAAGAGAGTTGCAATAGTCAAGTCGACTGAGAATCAGAGATGAAGCAAGTTTTTTAGCTGAGTCAGTGTTTATGTATTTCCTCATTTGATGCAGTTTTCGAAGTTCAATGTATATTGCCTTGCATATCTGGCTAATATGTGATGTCATAGAGAGTGATCTATCCAAAAATACACCAAGGTTCTTCGCGCTATCTGAGAAATAAACTTGGTTACCATCAATAGTCATAACATCTATGCCCACCTTTTCTATATATGACGGCTTAGACACCCACATTACTTCAGTTTTGTCACTTTTTAATTTTAGTTTATTAGCCAATATCCACAATTTCACAGAACCGATTCAGTTTTCCATTACAGTGAGAAGAAAATAGGGGTTATCACCAGAAATGTAAAGCTGAATATCATCAGCATACATTTGCGCAGAGACACTTTGTCTCCTGATGATCTCACCAAGTGGTATGGTGTAGATTAAGTACAAGACAGGCCCCAGGACAGATCCCTGAGGGACTCCATATTGCAGATGAAAGGTTTTGGAAAACGCACTGCCAATTTGAATCCTCTGAACATGATTAGAGAGATATGAACCGAACCACTTGAGCGCGCTGTCAGATATCCCAAAAGAAATTTCCAATCGCTTCAACAGTATTTCGTGATCAAGAGTATCGAAAGCTGCGCTCATGTCTAGCAGGGATACTAGTGAAAACTTGTTATCATCACTGGCAAGAAGAAGGTCTAAAGTGATACACAGCAATGCAGTTTCAGTACTGTGACCAGGTTTGTACGCTGACTGAAACTTTTCCAGAAGCAAATGTTTCTCCATATAATTTCTCAGTTGTTTGAGGACAGCTTTTTCTAACAGCTTCGAGACGAATTGAAGGTTTGAGATGGGCCTATAGTTCTTTAGCAAGTCGGCATCCAGAGAATTATTTTTAATCAGGGGAATCACAACGGCCTCCTTAAAACAGTCAGGAACAACACCTTCAGACAAAGACATATGCAACGACGTCGCCATAAGTTCAAAGCTGCAGTGCCGCCAATTTGTAGAATATGCAATGACCCGAAGAGTAACCATGTCGCATCATCAAATGAACTGCCGACTGTTTGCAACATAAGTTAGTAGTACTCATGTTGTAGGAATCTCTTTGATATGCGATGAAAGGTTGTTAACCCTTCCGTTATATATTAAACTATGTAAAATAAACACGGTATTCAATAATACCTGGAATTTTCCGACGTCCGAAATAAATAACGCAGATTAATCGACTATGGAAATGATAATCGATTATCGGCTTTATCAACGGTTAATCGATTATACGATTTAATCTAGGCACCCCTATATTGGATCTCGATGAAATTTGGTATGCAGGATTGGCATTAGGAGGGCTTTCAAAACTGTTCATTGATGTTGCTCTGATTTCCGACCTGCCCATATATCAATTTGTCACCATATCGGTATCCCAGCAACCGTGGTGCAACCTCTTCTTGATAAATGCAAACCTTTCATTGGATCATTTTGTAACTTGAATAATACTGAAAAAAAAAAACTGTCATAAAAGTGTTTCTTGCTCATCTTTTTCAGCATTACACACCTTCTTTGTGTTATCGTGTGGGTGTGTCAGTGCATCTTGGCCATCGATGTGTACCCCTGGTGCATGATAGGGATTGAGTGTACTGCACTGAAACAGCAAGCTGTCTGATATATAGATGATATAGGCCATCTTGAAACTAAAATAAATATTCAATTTTGTTTCATGCTCCCGTATGTTCTCATGCTCAATTATATTGCACACCTTTTTGTTTGTATATGTATTTTATGTATTCTAATATAAATCTTCGGACTATTTTGAAAGAACATAAGAATATATATATATTACGATAAATGATTCTTTTAGTTCATAATCAAATTTCGCAAATTTATCTATATTTTTTATAGACCTGGATTGTTTGATCATCATCAGCTTACAAACAGAACGGACACAGAGAGACTGCAGCATGCCTTCACATTAGCCAAAGAAGAACTAGATGTTGAGCAATTACTAGATCCTGAAGGTTAGTGCTAAACTGGAATAACTTAGATCACCTTAACTTCATTCTGTCTTTTATAGTTTTTAGCTCACTTGAGACGAAGTCCTGTGGAGCTATAGTCATCATTCCCCACCCGTCGTCTGTCGATATGTCCAGCCTTCAACAATTCTTTAACTCTTTTAGTGCCAGGGTCACATGACATTGGACGTGCTTTGACATCAGATATTTCCAAGTTCGATGATATTAAGCCACACGCAACTATCGGCAATAAACTAACTCGAACAATTTCACCATCGAGAGTCATTCCATTTAATTAATATATAACAATGATGGTGTGTGTGTGTCAATTGGATATAATATTTGCAAACATAACTACTTTAATCAAGATTATTTTCCATTTCTATTTGATCACCCTATCGGAGTGTTCCACATCACTTTAACTGGTTGATCAGTGCTTGCGAAGTGTCACCGGCCATATTACTGCATGATATTTTCTTGAGCTTGACCAGTTGTCAATTATTGTTAGAATTTAGGGCTATAATTTTGAACCATCCCCATATTTGGTTGACTGGGTGCACACTTAGCATACACTGCTCACCTGGTTAACCCATCAACACACAGTTCTGTTGAGCGTCAAAGTTGAAAGTGTGATTTTCGTTAAAAACAAAAAAAACAATCGGGTGAATAACATAGGAGATACAGGGTGTCGAAAATTGTAGAAATTCCTTGAAAGTCCCAAAATTTTGATTATTGTTTTAATCGCGAAACTCAAATATTGCATGCCTGTTTAAGACTCAAATGCAGTAATCTTAAACGAGACCTTCATGAAAACCACTTACGTGATTCTGACAATCGTTTATGCGGGGAAGTAGGGAATTCCAATGCAAACTGGAAAACACCAACGAGCATGACGTAATTTGGTGGTATTTGAATTCGAGTCGACGATAGTGCGACGTTTGTTTCAAATTAAATGCGAGTAGACGCACTAAATAAATATTTATTTCGTCTGGATATACACGCTATACTGCATGTGCATGGACGTGTGCAAATTTCACATCAACGATGGGTTGAAATTGTTCTTGTAATTTGATTTTCTCCAACAATGAATTATTGGGGAATTTGTTGTTTTTAGACCAATATTTGCAACATTTTGACTGAAATGGCCATCAGTCGGGAAGTCTGTGTCCTGGTCCCTCATGACCCCCGTAGCCAACCAAAAAAAAAACTACTAATTATTTTCCTATGGTTTTGTTAAAAATTATGAACTTAAATGGTCATTAGTTGGAAATTTTCCAACATTCGTGGGGGTGTCAAATTGTAAATTTTCAACACTTGGAAAGCTTGAGGCCAGTCTAATGCTATGGATTTTTGGTTGCGGTTTTCATGTTCAAAGTTTTTCTCCCGCTGTGCCCAACTATGATCGGATTTTCAGGTTTAGATCTCTGATTTGTCTTCTACTGGCAGAACCATGGTCCGCCCAGTGCACGATCACAAGATTATTGATCCATTCAGTCATGCATGTGAAAGAACAGCCAAGCGGGTTGCAAATTGAATTACGCAAATATATTACCCCTCCCCCAATGGAGACTCTCTAGCCATACGTCCCTGTCCGCTATGTTTATTTTACCACGTGGTTTTAGATAGTCATATTGACGCAATATAGTGTATATCGCGTTGACCTCAACTTGCTATTAAATTGTTAAAAAGGTACAAGTACATGTCCGACCTAAAATATGTATAAAATACCTACGAAATAGCTATATAAAACCAATAATTTCCACTCCTCAGAATAGTAACATTAATTTCGTCGCTTGGAAGTCAAAAGCCACATGTTCTCACTGAATTTTACGTTTCAGAATTGATATAACACTTCCTATTTTAGCCGTTTTGACCAAAACCCTTATGAACGCTTTATGCCATTTTAAGAAATTATTTAGATTTATCTTGAATTAAATGCGACGTTTGTTCCAACAGACGAATTATGAATTAAACTCGAGTCTAATTCTAATTGAATTCGATTCGTCGATAGTGCGACGTTTGTTCCAAGGGTAACAATTCAACGGCATAGCACAAATATCCCATGGAGTTCTAGTTTGTTTTATAAGTTAGTTTCAAAATTTTCAGAACAGTGGTACCGACTTTTCTTTCACATATACACACTCTTTCTCTCTATCCATATCTCTTTCTATATTTGTGAGGGGTGTTCTGTTGGAAACTTCATGGTGGACGCAGACCCTCTAACTACGTCCCTATTTTTAACTACTTGTTTTATGTTCTGGCTGTTGTTGTCTTATAATAAAAAACTCACTGTATTTCGTTCTTGGCACATACACACAATGCCTGTTGTCCAACCCTTGATGACACAAACCAAAGAAAGTTTTTTATCCAAAATTGCTAACTATATATTCAAAACTATTAGAGTTAACTGGCTATTACCATTTTACAGGAACTAAACACCTCCACAAAAGTAAATCCCCCATCGTAAATCCCTGTACCTCCTATACTATTCATCCAATCATTTTGAAAATTTGATTATTATTATGAGTCCCATTTATCTCTTTTGCAGATGTCTCTGTGGAATGTCCAGATAAAAAGTCTATAATGATGTACCTAATGTGCTTATTCCAAACCCTCCCTCATGATAATCTCACGCAAGGAGATGTCAACTGTATCAAATCACCAGCAACAAACATGGACAAATCTGATATGTCATTTTCATTTCAAAATGCAGAGTTCTCTTCTGATAAACATGAACTTTCTGAGGTAAGTAGCAAATATTTACACAGGCTTTCATATCTTTCTTTCTGGGTGGCTGTCAAAGTAATGTGGTCAAGTCGCAGTCAATTTTGGAACAAAACATCCTGCATTTTTGTATAAGATGCACCGACTTTGATGGGCTACAAAGGGACAGCAGCATGTAGTCCAGGCACATTAGGATTCACTATGGAACAATAATCGGGGGGAAAGCTGATTTTTTTTTTCAGGGATCAATAAGAACATGTTTATGAACAACATGGCTAAAGTCCCCTATAATCTGAGTTGAGCTTTTTGAGATATCTTTGATTCTTCCGAATTGTTTAAATTCTGAAGCATTTCCATCAGGTCATATGCGAATGCAGTTATGTGTAGACAAGTCGATAATGCGAAAAACTTTTGACGTAAATGTGCGAAAATTAAATGTCGAAAATGACGAAAAATAATGCGATAACGTCGAAAGCGACTGGCCATAAAAATGCTATAACGTCGAAACCACAACAGACTAAACATTTGAGTAAAATGTCGAAACTTTCGGCAACGCGATAGTCGCGACGTCGAAACATTGATCGATATTCACAAATGACGAAAAGTTAAAACATCGATGCAGTGTTGATACACTTCATAAATTCGTGCATTTATTTTTGCCTTTTGTGAAATCAGATGCCAGCTGAATTTTGTTTGGCTGAACAAACAACTCTATGTGGTTAACACACATGTACAATGACTTGACAGTTTGACTGTATTGATAGCTATGAGTTCGCATAAGGCCTAATTAAACAATAGCCAACTCATTCCAAATGTGTGAAGGGGTGACATTTAGCAAAAGGCTATACAAACCTATGACGTATACCGATCCCTCACAATTATGCATGAACAGTTTTGTTGTTGTGATGTTGCCTCAATTAGTGAACAATGGTTTAACTCGTTGGTCAATGCAACACATTTGATATATAAAATCCCAAATCGAGCGACTTGATGTCATAATAATATCAGTTCAATCATGGCTATGAAATGTGATGAAATCGAATACAAAAAAAATCGGAATAGATCTATTGTTAGCAGACATATACGCAGTTGGGAAATTATTACACCAGCAGTTTACACAGGTCGACATTGTAAAGAAGTTAGGGTTTTCACAACCCCAGGTATCACACATCCAACAGAAAAAAGATGAAATCACACAGAAATTTGAAACCAGCTGCACCCACCCACAACGGGAGCGACAGCCGTCCATCCAGCAAAGCATGGATCTGACATGGAACAAGCCCTCATCATGTTGTATCAACGCCAGACATAGAGCCATATCCCCTAGGTTCATTGTTTTATAATGGTACCCCGCTGGACAAAACAAGTGTCCACTGCCACCGCGGTGTACTTGCTGTTCGGCCGCGGTGTCAGAGTTTGTAACCGCGGTTGAACACCGCGGCCGAACGGCAAGTACACCGTGGCCGAATGGCAAGTACACCGGGGTTAGATGTCTGGTTTGTATCGGCTTTTTTTTTCAATTTAAAACAAGTATTTTATGTTGTAATATACGATGGTTAGTATTGTTATGTTTACCCATACCATAGTATGGTAAACATAGTGTCGTTGCCCGGATTGACCATTGGAACCAAATTTAGTATGTGAGTTTCACAGCCCAAAATACAGATCGAGTCCGAATATGGGTTTGAATATGGGTTATGACCCTTTTTCGAGAATTTTTTTTTTTTTTTTTTAAATTAAATTTGGGTTTGATCCGAGTTTTTGTTACAGAGTTATGGCCCTTTTTCAACTTATAATTCACGCATTCTGCCATAACTCAATCATTTTTTATCTGATTGGAACCAAATTTAGTATGTGAGTTTCACAGCCCAAAATACAGATCGAGTCCGAATATGGGTTTGAATATGGGTTATGACCCTTTTTCGAGATTTTTTTTTTTTTTTTTTAAATTAAATTTTTTTTAGATTTAGCTTCTTGCTAAATTTAGCATATACAAATATTAAATTTTGTTTGAACTTTAAATAACAATAAAAAAAAATATTAAATAATAAAAATAAAATGACATTTTCATTTATTTTAGTTTTATACGATTAATTAGGTGTGATATCCTGTTTTGAATATATGAAGATTTTATTGCAATAGTTTCATGTAATATAATGATATCAATAAATTACCATGTGATCATCCAACATCCAGAGTATATGAGAGGATTTTTATAGATGTTGTCATTCCAAGTGAAATCTGTTATGACATGAGTGATGACATATGATACAGAGCTCTGGTGGGTCAAGCAAGATAAACAACACTGGTGGCTGGCTGTTTGTTTATTCTAACTGTCAAATTGATTAATGGCAGCACAAGACTGGTGTTTTTCCTATTCTTGAAATTTCATTACAGGGTGATATAAGGGCCCCCTCACCTATATAAGTGTCTTCTAAATTCCATTAATTTGCTTCAAAAATAATTAACCCTTTCAAGGTTTCCATAGACAACATGCTATAATGTACATGGACTCTTCCTCATATCTCTTAATATCTATTGGGTATCTTTGCACACTATTCACTTCTATCAATTTTGGTATTGACTGATTAATTGATTTTTGAAAAATATATTAACCCTTCAGACACGTGCTTTCAATTTGAAATTAAAACAACAGCTGATAGCCAATATGATTTATCTATGCAATGGGAAACAGGCAGATAAATATACATGACTTTTGTAAGTGATGACTTGTTTTGAAAATCAATATGGTAGATGTTAGTATTTCCAGGAACTTTATTTTCCCATTTGTTCACATTTTCATGGTTGATTGAATTTTAGGGGCCACAGAGCACTTAGAAGATTAACATTGAAGGTTGTGGCTTTTAGTGCCCAAGCTACTTGTAAAACATTGTAATGTGTGAAACCATTCAAATGAGGGCTAACTTACTTTCTTTTATATGAACGATTTAGTGGTCATAGGGGCCAACATCCCCATCATATTATTTCTGTATAACATTATATAGATAATACTTTTGAATTGTATAAACTACATATATTTTTGAAAACCATACACCCCTGTTATGAAACACTTAATCTTATTTAATACACAGGTCAGATCTGATCTTATATCTGTCCATATTTGATAAACAAATAACTGGGGAGAATGGGGGAAGGGGGGGGTAATTAAAGTACCATTTAAATACGAGATGGAATCCCCTACATATATGTCGTTCTAAGCAATTATAATTTCTCTTTAGAAGTGAATAATAAATTTTGAATATCTGGCATGTCAAAAGTGGCAAAGATAGGGATTTATCACTTTTGCTTCTAATGAGTTAACTTAAACTCCTAAACATGTCTTCCGAAATCACTAAACCATTGGATCTCACAGTGAGAGGTCCTTGTGTGAATAGGGACAGAGTTATGAGATTTAAAACTACTCCTCCCCAACCCAAATACTTTAACCCTTTCTTAAGACAAATTATTTGAGCTTTTGATTTCAAGTTGGGTACTGATATATGGATTAATTCCTGTGATCATATCTTTGACAAATTATCAGTTATGGCTAGTCGCTATCGCCAAGGTATGGGTTAAACATCTGCTGATCGTGATCGGCCTCTCGTTAATTAAAGGAAATATAATAATATAATTGCCCGTACATAATCTCGACTTATTGGTCATTATGACTAACCACATTATCTGTGACCCAATGTTTCAACCATAACGCAGATTTTATTGGAAATATGTTGGCAATTATAAAAAATAATTATTGCATCTCGTGCTATCAGATCGGCATCAACTGTCAATCATCAAGGATTAGGTTGTGCTATTTTATTCTCGGCTCCAATTGGTTGACTGTGGGAGGAGATTACCAATATTTTGTTCTAATGTGATATACATTGACACCATAACCGATAAATCAGTAAATTAAATTATTCCCCTTCTCTGCGTAAAGTTGTCAACATAAAATGAACTGGAATATATAGTTTGGATTGTACAACATTCACGATTTGGAGGCTGGAAACTCAGAATAATAGATAAATTCCAGCCATATGTGTGACACGGGCTATCAAATCTATAGGGAGCTTGTTGTCAGTTAGAGTGCCATCATATTCCTTAGTGATTAACCAGTCCACGTGCTTGCTTTCTGAAACACAAAAATAAATATTCATACAGTACTGTTACGTACACTGCCACAAAAAAGTTAATAAAAACCTTATTATCACAGTTATTTTTGCGCGCATCTATATCTCTCAAAATGCCAGGTGCATGCAAATTACGTCAGCATTATTGAGAAATTGGGGCACGAGGACTGTGTAGCAATCGACATGGTTTGCTACATCGTAACTGTTGTTTGAGTGAGCATGATGTCAATTTCTCCGCGATATTCTCTTTCAAATTTCATCAAAGGTCTGCTGGCATGCTGTCGCGGGTTTGTCACTAACTATTGAAAATATTTGAACATAAATACTTAGGTACATGAAATCTTCGTGGGCGAAAAATACCTTATACCATGCACAAACGCTCTTTATTTTTCATTCTGAAGAAAATTCTGCCCCCGATTTTTAGACATTCAATGACCGGCAGTAAATTCCAAAAGGAGGCCCACGTGGGTGGATGTACATGTAGTCAGTGTAATTTCAAACCAAATAATATTTTAAATTAGTCGTAAAAAATGTATTTGAACAAGATAAAACAGATCATCACATTAAAATATTTAAACACGGACAAACAAACAGTTCAAAGGAGTATGCGACAACAAGCCATATAATACTTATTTTATAATCACTTTTTAAATGACAGGCTCTTCAATTTAAATGGCAGGCTGATGGGTCAATTCTCCAATGATGAAGCTGTCATTTGTGCACAGGAATTCCAATGCTACTTCTCAAATAGACACGTGCTATAATATCTATAGGGAGCTTGTTGTCAGCGTCATCACACATCCGTGCCACTTAATAATAACTAGGGGGACCTCTTCTAATGAGGATGGATTAGGAAACCTTGATTTTTATGACACAAAAGGATGTTAATTAATTGTGTTTATACAATGTTTTGTTGTAGAATAAACACTGTAAAATTGCCATGGTCATTTGCCACATTTTCCCGATTATTCCTGACCGAGAAGAGCGGGAATTTATATTTGACCCACTTTTTCGTACTCAACCCAATTTTAGCGACAGTTATGATTGTGTTTAGGCCTACACAACATTTTTGCCATGCACGTGCACTGTCTCTTCAAGGAAATCCTTGTATTCCCGCACACATTGATTTAATTGAAGTGATAATGAAAGTAAATATATAATTCAATATAATCTTTTATAAATACAAATAAAATAAGAATTATTAAATGACCATCCACATGAGACAAGTCGTCCCGAACACGTAATACAAAATCATAGTCGGGGCGAGTTTCTCCGGTTCAGTCACCCCGTTCCCTTCGTGGATTGGATACCAAGAGTAATACGCATATCACTCGCTTACAATTATGACGATATGACGTCGTAATTTAAGTCCATCGATCAAATGCTGACGCATCGGTTATTGTGAACGTCGCCATCGGTCAATCCATCGGTCGACCGATGTGACACCACAGTCGACCGATGTGACACCATCGGGCATTTTTCACGTCGGTCACATTGGTCGACCTGTGGTTTAACCGATGTACATCGGCTATCGGTTGGTTGTCGGTCGGTTATCAGTTTTGCATTAAGACACGACCCCTATTAAGGGAGGTTTGTTATTCCCAAACATATTCTATTTAGAGATGCACTCCAGTGGAACATGCTAGTATCAGTAGTTATACAATATAACTAATAGTATTACTTCATAACACATTGTTTTATTACTTTAGAAGGAACTTGATCCAGTGACCATTTTATTTGAAATTGAATTGATGTGGGTTAAAAGTGCAACACGAAATATTTTGTTCCTTGCGGAAATAAAGTCGGTACTTTGAACTGTAATTATTGTAACTTCATAGTTTGTTTCACGTATGTTTTCACTTCGCGGTGGATGGCGGTTCGCGGTAAATTGAACACGGTTGTACGCGGTCATGAACAAAATTACGCTGTGTACGGCAGTAACGAGCACCAATAACGCGGTGACCTGCGGTGATCAGTGTTAAAAATACCGATCAGTACCGCGGGTCAACCGCCCTCCATTGCGGTACAAAATGATAAACGTGGTATTCTGGTGGTATCACCACGGTAAGTACCGGCCCATAACCTTGTTAAACAGGTCGCTTAATTAGAGCATAGCTGTATATGGTGGCAATGTTAGAGACAATGGGAGGGAGTGTAGAGGGTCATTGGGGGTCAACATTTTCAACAGATGTAAAGTTCATGCCTGATACAACATTAGTTGTAAATTTGATTTTCACACCAAGCATAGGTTAGAATTGTTCTCATTGTTTGATTTTCCAACCACTATGTTTTTAGACCAACAGTCAATATTTTCTACTTCCTGTTAAATTGTTGGAACGAAATTAAAAATGACCACATTTTTTAACTTTATGTGGGGCGGGGGTGGAAGGGTCGGGTTACCCATAAATTTTAAATTTTTGGGGATGTCAGATTGGCCACAAATTTTAACTTTATGGGGGATATCAGGGTGGAAATTTCCAAAAGTTGGAGAGCTTGATGTACCAGTTGCAATATTCCAACCTAAGAGGAATGTGCAAAAGTAATTTTGTGAACTCAGGAGTGTGGTCTGTCTTGTTTAAAAAACAGTTGGCGGTTGAAGATTTGTCAGTGGTGTGCAAATATAAATTTCAAGGTGAAGGCCTCTGCTCAACAACAGGGTTCCCACGGGTCCTTGAAAACCCTTGAATACCCTTGAATTTAAAAATCATTGTTCAAGGGCCCTTGAAACCCTTGAATTCCAGTACCAGCCCTTGAAAACCCTTGAATGTGAACCTAATATATAAACACACGATAGAAGGTATACACCAGGTTATAACGCAATGCGAACGCACAATGTCAATTCGCATAGAAACATACGGAACACAGTGACCTAACGACCTTGACCAACTGACATAGAATGTAAATAGTGGCTATTACGCGCTATGAATTTCACACTGTTTACAGTAGTAACAATCGATCAAGTAATTATGTATTGCTCATCGTGATTGGTCAATGACTATCCCCTCCAGCTATTGACAAATCAAATTGCGTGTAACATATCCGAAGTCTGCTGAAAAAACAGCGTGTTACCAATGCTCGAAATAGAAATATGACGGGAGGGAAATGCAAATTCAATAATAAATGGCTCTCAAATCAAGAGTAATCTGCGTGGCTACGCGCAGTAGCCGACAACAAACACAAGGCAAGGTGCTTATTCTGTCAGAACGAATATAGACCTCTCTGTCATGGGGGAGCATGCCATTAAAAGTCATACTAAAAGTGACAAGCATAAAAAAGCTGTCAGAGAGAGGGGGAACTTAATAAGCATTTCCTCTGCCTTGAATTCCACTGCCAGCTCAGACCAACAACAACAAGAGCAGCGCACTACTAGTACTACCCAACCTGTAACTATTAGCACTGTGTCGTCCCTGGTGACCAGCAGTGATGTAGGCTACTTAAAAGGCTGAACTTTTGTGGTGTGCAAACATGTGTGCAAGTCATTACAGCTACAACAGCTGTTCAACTGTATCTAAAGTATTTCATCAAATGTTTCCTGATAGCCAAATAGCTAGGCAGCTGAGTATAGGGGAAAACAAATCCTTGAATTTTTAGCATATTGAAAAACCTTGAATTTTGACCCCGAATACTCCTTGAAAACCCTTGAATTTCATATGAAAATAGCTGCAAGAACCCTGAACAAAGATCCTCCAGCTATGTCCCTGTTTAGAACTACTTGTTTTTAGTCTTTTGACAAGTACTGACTGTTGTAGTCTTCAGAGTCCCGGTCTTCTCAGTCTTTGCAGTCATTGACTGTCTTGTTAAGAACACTGTCTGTATCTTTTATCCTCTACATTCAAAACTGTTACGGGAATATCAAATGAGAGACTTATAATCGGGTTATTCTGCAGCAGATACAGAGTGGATAGATCCTGATATTTTTATGTCATATGACATCTCTTTCCAATCATCTTCACTTTTTGTGCACAAGAGTATATTCAGTTCCAGATTGGTTGTTTCGATTGTACTAGTTAGTATGTTTGAAGATAAGGGTTAAACATCTGCCCATCACTCGATAGGCCTTTCGCTAAAATTGGTTGGAACATTTAAAGTATCACTACCCCTATAGAATAGGTACATCAGAGAATAGCCTTGTTTATACAGTGTATGGAACATTTTGATAGGTCGATCACATGCCTGAGAATATATGATGTTACCATGCCCAAGAGGTGCAATACTTAACCATATTCCTAAAAACTATAGCATCCGTTTTAAGGTATCAGGCCTCCTTAATTGACCCTAATTTATAAAAGAACAGTTTCAAACTTGGACTTTTAGTTTGTTGAAACGAATTCTGTACTAATTTTATTTCTAGCTAGAACCACATATTGACTTGATTATAAATATAACTAATTAATTGTTTCCATACTGCTGCTATTAACCTCTGAGCGATTGCAGCATATTACTGCTGTGTATAAGTTAAATTATTGGTAGTAAATACCATTAGGTATTGTCTGTAAGATCTGGCTGATGCAAAAAAAAATTCTTTGTATTATTGCTCCTGCCGATTCTCATACAAGGCTTGAACTTTAAATTTTTATACTCATAAATAAATGCACACAGAGGTTGTTTTATGAGTTAAGGAACTTATATGAAATGAGTTCAGATATAATTCACAGATATTTGTCTTATCAGCCTTCCTCCCGGATAAGAACTCACTTTTATAAGGTATATTGTGTTTTATTCTAAATAGATTCCTTATGTCTTTTATAGAAGGTACTATTTAATTAGCTTGGAATGTTTTCCAAGAAATAATAATCAATACTAACAGCTGATTGGCTGCCCTCGATTTGTATCATGTTTGAACCATCACAGAAAACCCATTTCTTAAGTTTAATACGTATAGTCCGGGCGTTTAAAGTCCAGATGTGATTTCACAAAATAAACCTTTAACGGATTTTGTGTGGAAAACTGGTAACCTAGTGATTTTACATAAACTTAGGTATGCACAGAATTAGCCATGGTGCCAGTCCGATTTTTGTGTACTTGACCTTCAAAATCGAGCAAAATGTCCACTAAAATAATCAAAATTGCACATGAATATAACAATTAATCGCTACTATATTAAATATAGTATCACATGCTGTTTTATTTTCCACTCGATTGGTTATGCCACAATACCCTCTTACAAATTAGCCAAAATTCTGACACCAAAATCAAATATGGTGACCAAGATGGCGACAAAATGTGAAAATTTTGACATTTTTATACGCCCGTCAGGAAAAACAGACATATTATGTAAATGGGTTGTCCGTCGGACGTCCGGACGTCCACTTTTGGTTTCCGGATGATAACTTTAGATTGAATCGAGTGAACTGAACCAAATTTGGTATGTTAGTTTACCACACCAAAATACAGATCAAGCATGATTTTGATTGAGTTATGTCCCTTTTTCGACTTAGATTTTACCTGATATGCAGTTTCCAAATGATAACTTTAGATTGAATCGAGTGAACTGAACCAAATTTGGTATACAGATCAAGTTCAAATATTATTTCGTCAAAGGTTTCAAACAAATGAATTAAACCTTGCCCCACTCTACTCCAGAAACGGGCGTATTATGCCATGACCCGAAGGCATGCTCTTGTTGTATTTTACCACATATCGTCTGTGGAAAAAAATGGGCATCTTGCCATGATATTATACATTCATCTTTCAGAAGAGTCATTTACGCACATGATGGGACTATATTAAATACACATTCCTGGCCGAATATTTTTGCCCAATATCACTTTTTAGCTCAACTTCACTTGTAAAGTTTGAGCTATTGCCATGGCTTGGGATCCTTCATCTGTGTCTGTGCGTGGAGACGTCCATCAACCATTTCCATTAGCATGGGAACAAGTTATTTTGGGGTCATTCGGCAAAAAAAACTTGGCCGCCATCTGTCATCTTGGATTTCAAAATTCAATCCATTAGCACGGGCTGCAGGCCATACTGTTTGTCTGATCATCATGAAATTTTTCAGTTATGTTAAAATTGACATGTAGATGGAACAAGTCAAAAACCTGGCCACCAGTAGCCATCTTGGATTTTACCATTTGCATGTCTAAATCCTTTGGCATGGGCTACAGGTCGTACCTTTGGTCGGATCATCATGAAATTTGTCATGGTTGTTAATTTTGGCATGTAGATGGGAACGAGTCATTTTGGGGTCATTCGGCAATAAAACATGGCCGCCGGCAGCCGTCTTGTATTTTAATTTTTGCATGACTAAATCCTTTGACATGGGCTCAGGTCGTACCTTTGGTCGATCATCATTAAATTTGTCATTGAATGTTGACATTGACATGTAAATGGGAAACGAGTCATTTTGGGGTCATTCGGCAAAAAAAACACTGTCAACAGCAGCCATCTTGGATTTCAAAATTCAATCCATGAGCACTGGCTATAGGTCATACTGTTTGTCTGATCATCATGAAATTTGTCATTTATGTTAATATTGACATGCAGATGGGAACGATTCATTTTGGGGTCATTCGGCCACAAAAAAATGGCACTTGCTACAGGTCGTACCTGTGGTTGGTTCATCATGAAATTTGCCACGGATGTTAACATTGACATGCAGATGGGAACGAGTCATTTTTGGGTTATTCGGTCATAAATCATGGCTGCTGGCAACCATCTTGGATTTTACTGTTTGCATGACTAAATGTTTTGACAGAGACTACAGGTCGTATCTTTGGTCGGATCATCATGAAATTTTTAATGGATGTTGACATTAACATGTAGATGGGAACGAGTCATTTTGGGGTCATTCGTCGTTAAAAACATGGCTGGCAGTGACCATCCTGGACTTCAAAATTCAATTCATCATTCCATTCATTGCTCATCACAACAATTTAACTTCTTCGCAAAGTTGAGCTACAGTGTCATGGACCAGTATTATCCTGTCAAAGCTAAAATGCCATGTCTGTTTCCAATTAGGTACCATGTCAAAACTAAAATGGTAATACCACCGGGAATACCTACTGTAGAGGTATTACCAGCGGTATTATGATGGAAAATTGCTGGCGGAATTATCTATCGGTTCAAGAATAACTACCGATAAAATTACCAATGGAATTGCCAATTGAAGGCTAAAAATTACCAATGGAATTACCGGCAAAAATGTCCCCGCTACCAGTGAAATATTACCGATAGATATTACTGGTGAAAATTACTGATTAACGGGAATGAAATTACCGAAAAAAGTTACTGGTAAAATTACCGATGGTCAAGTAGCAAATTACTCGTGAAATATACCGATGGAATTACCGGTGAAAATTACCGATAAACAGGATCAAAATTACCGATAAATTTTACCAGTAAAATTATCGATGGTCAGGTAGCAAATTACCGGAGAAGTCATTACCCACGGAATTACAGGAGAACAACATAATTACTGATGAAATTACCGGAGAAATGTTGTTTTATGGTGCCCATAAATTTTCAGTATTTGTACGGAGTCTTGAACAATTACTTGTATGTGTCACTTTAGCCCCTAAATAAGTTTAGTTAATTAAATTGTGCTAATGTTTGTTCAACATATAAAGTTACCATTGGAGAAAGTTATGTGATCATGTACTTCAAATGCAAATCGTGCGCCAAACTCCGTTCATTTACATTTGTTTATATTACGGAGTTCACTTACAAAGCAATGAAAGCACAAACATTGCAATTATGAATTCCATTTACATTCCTGGCGAGTATATTTTGTTTATATAAATATTGGAGGTCATGTTGTTTGTTTAAATAATACAAACATACTGTAAAACAGCTCGGGAAATGAGAGCTAAATTTGGTGATGGGTGTGTTTATTTTACAACCAAAGGTTTGATATATCTGTTTTTGCTATTTGGCTCCCAAGTTTGACTTTAAGATACTTTATGTACAACATATCTATGCTCGAGTCACATGACCTTTCAGGCGATCTCACAGGTCCCCAGAACAAAAATTGACCCCAACCCAATAGTACTTAATCCTATAGGATTAAGTACTATTGGGAGTGGGGTCAATTTTTGCTCTGGGAACCTGTGGGTGATCTCAGATAGAGTTCTCCCGATCCAACCATTTCTGTGAGCTGTAAAATGTCCTAAAATGGTTGCATGTATTTAATATACCAGAAAAGTGGAAATCAAATCAATATTGTCAGATAGAAGCGTTTCTTGACAGGGGTTTTCGATTCATAGTTATTATTTTTAATATTTCATACCCAGGAAGCTACTGCAAATAAAACTTGGTTTAGGGAGAGATAGACTATCTTTAAACTGTAATTACATTCAAAACCAAGATTATTCCTTAAAAGATCATTTGAGATTTTCTAATCGTTCAACCCAAATCAAATCAACACATGTCTATCAACTTATCAAGCGATACTAGTATACCCGCAATTTATTACTGATACATGTAATTAGTAAGTGGTACAAGTTTGAAGTCATGAGTGCATTCTATTTACAACCACATGGGTACGGGAACTTAAAAAAAAATCATTATCATTATGGTGCAGATTAGAAATGCATACAGTGACGGTATTGGGGTCAGGGACAAAAAAAGTGAGATTGATGAAACAATTCCACACCACATTAACCTGGGCAATGATGGGTCACCTGCTACAGTTATATAATACATTTATTTGGAGGATATTACTTGGTTGGTTTGATATTAGGCCCGATATCAATCGGAGGTAAATTCGGATGTATTTGTTTTCACTTATGAACTAGAAAATCCATCCGATGTTCGAAATATAGAGGTAATTTTTAGTGAGAATGCCCTTTGGTGAATTCGGGACAGGACAAATTGTTCAGTATGTAGAGGGATTCTGTCTATACAGGGTCCGGTTTGGAGAGGTTTTACTGTAATTGACTAATTGGTTTTGATAATTATATTAACACTTGGTACCAACCCCATAGACACATGCTTTTAATATTAAACTCAAATATTGGCTGCTAGCCAATCTAATATATATTTTGGGACGTCTGTCTGTTTGTTTGTTAGCTATGGCCGGGAAAACTGCCGGACGGATTTAGCCCAAACTTGCTATCTAAGGGTAAGATTTTGAGAAGCTCCGAGCACCCCTTCTCCACTCCCAGTCACCAAAATGACCGTTCTTGGCACTGTGGGGTTAATCGTGTTGATAGTTAAAAAGCGTTCATATCTGCAGTGTCGTTGATAAAGATCGTATGCGTGTAGTGTGATTCTTATGTCTGACGCCAGACGTGAGTGTGTCTATCCAGACATGAGCGTGTGATTCTTATGTCTGTCTTCGTACTTAGGGGTTCCAAGGAACGGGGGAGATTTTCATCGGGTAAGTTTTTCCGCCCGAGGTGATCTTCACCTTGAAACGGTTACCCACAAACGTACCTCTTTTAGGGACGGGTACCATCATTTCTCTTGATTAAAAAGGCAGAAGATACTTTTGTCGGTGGAGTGTTTTCGATGGGTCAAATCCTGACCCCGACCTGACCTTGACCTTCAAAATGGTCAATTCAAGGTCAAATCGGGTAAAACGGAGGGATTTCGACGAAATTTTATACCTAGGTGTGCTTTTGTCCAGGGAGTGTTTTAGACGGGTCAAATCCTTACCCCGACCTGACCTTGACCTTCAAAATGGTCAATTCAAGGTCAAAGCCCGGATGAAGTCGGGTCACCTGCTAGTATGATATATTGTTTCAACTGGGCAGATATTAAATTAATCCTTCCACTTTGAACCAATGAACACTAATTAACACTCTATAAAACGCATATTGAATATCCTTATATCATTAATAGAGGTGATGTCCTATTGTGAAATTTCCTCCATTGCATTTGGGCTGCAGGATAATAACAGTGCTTGTATTCTTTGGCACCTGACTTATTTTATAGGTTTCTAAGACCAGTGACAAGCTTTTTATGAACTGTTTTTTGTGTTGGTTGGTTTGGGAAAATAACTCCCCCCCCCCCCCCCCCCCCCCCCCCCCCCCCCCCCCAGCCTGTATAGTGAGGGTCAGTCGGCTGATTTGATCTGGGGGGATGCGCGCATGCTAACAACAGTTGTTGTTGGTTAGGACATATATAATTGAGATCTGTGACAACTGCAATCAACTATTTCATTGTTTAATTAATTTTGAATGAATCTAATTTTGGATATTTCTTGCAGAGTGCAGTATCTCTAAGCAGTTCTACGAGTCAGGGGAGTTCAGTGAGCTCAGATTCAGGTGATATAGTATCATATCAGGATGCTCTCGAGAATGTGCTAACATGGCTACTTGAAGCAGAAGATATTCTAGATAAGCAGGAACCAATTTGTGAAAACCTGCCAGAAGTGAAAGACCATTTTAATATGTTTGAGGTAATGCATTTAGCAGCTTAAAGTCACAATTGGTGCACATAAATGTTGATGATTATTACATATTAGTGAAAAGACCATAGATTATCAGTCACAGTATTTCTTATCAGATGAAAATGAAAAAACAAATATTGTACATCTGCCACTGTGATAATGTGAAAAAAGATTGTCGAAATATTGTGTGCTTATTGTTAGTCATGCATTTGCAAGAACATATGAGTCTTCCTATTAACACAAAATATGATGGCAACATTTGTCTTATGTAATTATATCAGTATTCATTGGGTTGGAACAAATTACCATTTGTCACCTGCTGGAATTTCTTTCAAACTTGGTTTCAGAGATGATATATATTCTTCAATTTCAGAAATTCATGTTGGAATTAACTAAGCATCAAGATAATGTAGGTCATGTGATCAGGGAGGGAAACAAATTGATAACAGAAGCTCATGTTAATAGTGAGGAAGCAAATGAGATACGCGTGCAGCTCAGACTTCTCAACAATAGATGGGAAGATTTCAGACTGAGAGCGATGAAGCGACAAACAGAGTGAGTATGGCTATCCCACTGGTTGCTAAAATTTAGCTGACTTTATTATACCGCCCGTAACTGAGATATGGGGAGAACACTTGAATCAGCTTTCTCGTCTGTCTGTCCCGCTGTCCGTCTGTGGTTGCAACTTTGTCCTGTCCGAGCTTATATTCCTTCATTTTTCAGTCAATATTTTTTGAAACTTTGCAGATATTTTGTACCAGGGGAACTTGTGAATCTGTGATTATGAGGTCAATCTATCTAAAGCAATACTTTATACTGGGGGGGGGGGGGGGGGCTAAAACTTTGTTCATAGCAGTGGTCCTAACTATAGTTCTTGGACTATAAATGCAGGGTATTGAACAAGCTACACATTCTGAGTTTGAACGATTTCGCTACCATTCATATTACACCGCTATAAATATCTTCTGCACCTTTTGGTCTCATTTTCATGGAAGCTACCTGTTGAAATGTTTGGAAATTCTTATATAATTCAATTCTTCTTGCTAAGTATTATTATACCCACTTTAAAAAAAAAAGGGGGGTATACTGTTTTGCACCTGTACGTGCGTGCGTACGTCCGTCCGATGTCTGTTCATGTCATAACTTGAACAGTAGTGCTCAGATCCTAATGAAATTAGGTATGGATGTTCACTACTATGAGGACATTAAATAGAGGGTTCCTTCATTTCGTTCGGATTTTCAATTCTAGAGTTATTCATCTTTGTTTATATGGAAATGTTGGCTTTTTTGTCCGTCTGGTGTCTGTTCCCATTCTAGAGTTATACATCTTTGTTTATCTTGAAATGTTGGCTTTTAGGTTTGTCGGGTGTCTGTTCATGTCGTATCTTCAACAGTTGTGCTGTGATCTCAATGAAATTTTGTATGGATGTTCACTACTATGATGACATTCAATAGCGGGTTCCATTGTTCTGTTCCGCTTTTCCATTCTAGAGTTATTCATCTTTGTTTATCTGGAAATGTTTGATTTTTGGTCCGCCTTGTGTCTGTTCATGTCATAAGGGGTCATCTCAAAACTCCAATCGGTACCGATTGCCATTTACCGATTGTATTCAAGCCTTTTGAATCGGAAAATAATCGGTAAAGTCAGACAGCGTAATCACGTTAGTAGCGTCATTAACGGTAAAATCGGTACCGATTTTACCGATCAATATCCATGAGTGAACGCATTACGTCGCAGTCGGTAAGTCAATCGGTGAAATCGGTACCGATTTATTGAAACTTTTAACGTTCGATTTGTTGTTGTACATGTATGAAAAAGTTAACACCGTATTTGAAAAAACACTCGGTGAAATCGGTACCGATTGAGACGTTTTATGTTCGATTTTTGTTATAGGCCTACATAGATCTAGGGCACAGATGGTCGTGGATTTTCCATCGAAAAAAAAAATCAGATAGTGGTTTATTTGCATTCTTTTATGTATTAGGTATTATTAGATTAATTGGCAGTACCGGTAACAATTATTCTCATCGGAAATATTTTTTTCGTTTCCGAATCCGTACTTTACATATGCACATAAATTGATAAATTGTATGATGTTTACTCCACTTTCATCTCATCAAATTACACTTTAATCATCATTGATTGTCATATCAATTACCATTTTAGCATAATCTGCATACTCATTCAATTATTACTAATTGTTTAACATATTAATGTATTTTATCTGCAATGTATCAGAATGTATTGTGATATTTTCTTCACTGTTTATCTATTCGTTGCGTGATTGGCTGAATCCCGTAAAGCTCCGCCCATCGCATGTCGCTCATGTTTACCCGGCAGATTCAAACGTTTTCCTGGTGTGTGTCGCGTTTCTATAATCTTCATGTATCGACAGATCTAATGTTAATCTCCCCAAATTAATCGCATATATGAATCCAAGTTGCCATTCTATTCCTATGCGAATGGGTCTCCAGACAGGCTGGGGTGGGTTCTTAATTTGGTTTTTGCTAGATGATCGCGATCTCTCGTCGAGGTTGGGGGGGGGGGGGGGGGGGGGGGGGGGGGGGGGGGCAAAGGTAGTCTATGCATCCATGCTACCGGGCCAGACTGGAGTAGACTCTTTTTTTACGAGATCAATATTTTTACCCATTATATATGGGGTGCTCCTCGTGCAAAGGAGGGACTACAAGAACAGAACAGAATGTACACATGAGTACGTGTGCGGGATCTTGTAATACAGACACTCGAAAGCATGTGTTTGTCAAAACGTAAACAGATTCGTGGTACCTGGCACGCGCACTGAGTAGGTATCCGTTTTCGGAGAACCCCGTCATTTTCTTAAAAAATGTTCCGGTGACTCGCTTAAATTGAACATTTTATTCTTTTGAATCACTAATTATGTTTTAGTTTGGGTAAGGATATCTTTTCTCTATTTGATTTCTTTACAAATCACCGGTGCATGGATCTATTTTTTATCCCAACTAAAACGTGAGTGAGTTGGCTCTACGACAATTAGTTAAAACAACAGCTGTCGATCAAACTTAAAATAGGCGTGTCTTTGTCGCACGAAAATTACCTAATACGTAATTAGCTGATATAAATACTTCATTATCAGGCTATGATTGATTGAAACTGCACATTTGGCATAGCATTGCATGTGACTGTCATTTCGTGATGATTTATACCAATTACATCACAAATACCAGTCGAAAGATTTGACAATGAATGAATGGTCGCCTATATAACACAGGCGTTCGTGGTACCGGTAGGCCTATTAACTTGATAATATATACATAAAAAAACATGTGTTGCTAGACCAATAGGCTACGGCGATACCGAAGTACTCAGGCGCTGCGATCATTAGCGACGTTATTTTGAAACGTACGTTCTGATCGGTAGATTCGGTACCGATTGTGACCGTCACAAATTGACGTAATCGGAAAAATCGGTACCGATTTCACCGATCGACGCGTTGTTCAAAAACGTCGTTTCTACGTTGTAATCGGTATTTTATCGGTAGAAATGACTTCCACAAAGCGTTATCAATCGGTAAAATCCGTGTTTTTGCCCATTTTACCGATTTTAGTTTTGAGATGACCCCTAACTTGAACAGTAGTGCTCGAATCTCAATGAAATTTTGTATGGATGTTCACCACTATGAGGACATTTAATGGCACATTCAACTGTTTTGTTTTGGTTTTTTGTTCTATAGTTATTCATCTTTGTTTATATGAAAATGCTGATTTTTGGTCCATCTGTCTGAGTATAGCAGTCATAAGTTATAGATATGCCCACACTAGGCGGTATGCCTCAAGGGGGTATGCACCGGACGACAGTCCATCTCTTGTTTGTCAATGCATAGATGCTTTTTATTGTTTAATTATACCTGTCGGAATCTTATAAATTTGTAAATGCTTTAACTCGCAGCTTGTTAATTTATTTAGTCTCAATCAGACAGCGGTTTCACATAGGGCCCGACGAATCGGCAATTTCAAAATCGAATCGAATCTCGAATCGAATCAGGATAATTATTCGAAATTGAATCGAATCTCAAATCGAATCTTTGAGTAGAAACACTTGAGTAGATTCGCGGTACCGATCGGTGGGAGGTACGAGCAAAAATGGGTGCAAATGTATGATGATTTTATAAAGTCAATGAGATAAATCAGATTACGAAGAAGGTTCATTGAACTTAATTTATATGACATGATATATATAAATACAATATTTAATCACAGTTTAAAACAGTTTAATATATGAGAATGGCACGACATTATTTCATATTTTGTGCCACTGCCACTATGCATGAAGTTTATGAAAGTAAGCAGTTTGGAACTTTGGAGTCAATGGAGTATGATTCGAGTCATTGCAAACGGAAACTCTTCTGCGCATGAACGCTTCACCCTGTCGCGCACAGCAGGCACGCGCGATATCAAAATTGCACATCGTTACTTGGGAATAGCGAATACGCAAACTGGATTACAGAAAACTATATATATTATCCCAAACTTGCGCCTGTTCGTTGGAAAGCTGAATGGTTAACAATATTCCATTTCCCGGATAAAGATGTTGATCGGATTTGGAGATGACATGATGGAGCCCAAAATGTTTATTTAATATATTTATATCGTTTTAATTATGAATTAAAAAAAAATTGATATTATTTGATTGATCTGAGTAACGCAATATAGGCTTTTCTGGTAAGAATGTCAGATACCGACAAATACAAATATGTCCCACAAGAAATTCACTAACTTCAGTATCGCGACATTGCTGGTTTTATGTCGTGGAGGAAACCGTGTACGCTATGAACACGCAAACCATCACAGACCTACCTGCAGGTTGCACGAGTTGCACTGGCCTTCCACGAGTAACCAGCACTGGGACTGGTGGGGCAATATATATATATATATATGAGCAGTGAGCTTTTGGGCAACTTACCCTATACACATTGGACCATGGAGGTCACAAATGGTCGCGGAAGGAGACTTGTGTTAAGTATTGGGGATATAATGAATATATTTTATAGATAATGCAGTCTATTCATGGTGATAAAGAACTTGTATATATAATGATTCGAAATATCCCGAATGACCCGACTGCTTTCAAATCGAATCAAATCGAATCGGAACGTAAGAATCGAAATCGAATCGAATATCGAAGCTTCGTCAGGCCCTATTGCGTAATTTCATGATCAATGCTCTGGGTACCATCAACAGAATTAATGCACCCACTGAAATGATCAACTTGTGTAATATGCATAGCTTTGGATTTGTGAGTATCTCAGGTGCAAGGAAATTACTACTTTTCAGTGACAAATAGCCAAATTTTCTCCTGACGGGACAAACCATGATCACCCTGTTGCGATATTTGTTTCCCCAATACGACTCATTTATTTTCCCCTGGTGGAAACATTGCAGATATCAATGAAATTTGGTATGGATATTCACTACTGTGATGGCAATTAATTGAGTTTTCAATTGTAGGTTTATGATGACACACTCCTCAACTGTAAAGTTTTTGGTATCGATTGGTTGAACAGTTTAGAAAATAATTAACCCTTCACACAAATGCGATCTGATGCAAACAGTTTTCTTCTTACGCCTCATGTTTCTTACCTAGGTTTTTCTTAGCACGTTCTTCATCTGTATGGATTTTGGTATTGTTTAGGTAACCCTTTCCACTCTTGTTTTTAAATAGAATTCATCCAAACTGCGATTTTTCATCTAATCAGCACCAAATTTGGTACATGTGGTCCTCATCCCAAAATACAGATCAAGTTCAAATTTGGGTTTGATATGATTTATTTTAACAGCTTTATAGCCCTTTATAATTCAAGTAACTGATAATGTAATTAATACACTGTGAATTTCAAGAGAAACTCACATTCACACAAAGCAGTGAATTATTAGATTTTATATTTAGCTAGGGATAGAGTTTATTGACTCAATACACCAGTACATGACCAGTGTGTGTCTAGCATCACTTGTTTACAGACATTGCTGTACAGACAATGTATCTTATCTCAGAAAAAAAATTAACCCACTGATTCCGTAGTTCCATCATATGATGTCATTCAGGGTTCGTACGCAAATGAAAAGTCCTGGAATTTCGACCTCTTCCTTGAAAAGTGCTTAAATTCAGTTTGTTACTTGAAAAGTACTTGATTTCTCACTACCACCCTTGAAAAGTACTTGAATTTGGCACATTTACGACGTCGGCGGAATGGTAGAGAGTGCTGTTAAATCACATTCGAAAAGTGATAAGCACAACAAACTATCAAAAATGGGCAACTCGCTTCATTATTCCTTAAGAATGACAATGAAAAGAGCACAAAGCATTTTCCTGCACTGGACTTAGTGCCTTGTGTGACAACTGAAGAAAAAATGGGAAAAAATTCAACTGATGTAAGTGTTCAAAAATTTGTGTCCGGAAATCGTGTCAGAAATTCTGTGGACGGTACACTGCATCACAACACATTTATCATATTCCAGTAATGAAGGAATCAGTGATCTTATGAAAAGAATATTTCCAGACAGTGACATAGCTGCCAAATTTACATGTGGGGAGACAAAATCTCGATACTTAACAGTGTTTGGGATAGCTGATCATTTCAAACGGAATCTACTTGCAAGTCTCAAAGGGAATTTTGTTGTTCTCTTCGATGAATCTCTTAACAAAAAGATGCAGGAGAAGCAAATGGATGTACATGTACGTTTTTGGGATGAGCCACGTGGTGAGGAGGATGCCAAGGTGATCACACGACACTTTGGATCCACATTCATGGGCCATGCAACTGCAAAGGATATGATAAAACATTTTACTGAGGCTGTGTTTGACCAACTGCCGAATTCCAAAAATCTACTTCAAATAAGTATGGATGGCCCAAATGTAAACTGGGCATTCTTCAAAACTGTTCAGGAACAGATAGAAAGGGATTATAATCATTCACTAATAGACATTGGATCATGTGGGCTTCACATCATGCACAATGCTTTCAAGTTAGGAGCCACATCGACTGGATGGGACATCTCTGGAATCCTCAGTTCGTTGTATTACCTTTTTATGTTTACCCATACCATAGTATGGTAAACATAGTGTCGTTGTCCGGATTGACCACCCGTCGTTAGTCCGTCCGTCCGTCCGTCCGTCTGTCTGTCTGTCGGTCTGGCTGTCTGTCTGTCTGTAGACACTTTACGCATGGTGCAATAACTTGAACATTTTATATCTGATCGGAACCAAATTTCGTTTATGAATTTTTCAGCATAAAAGGCAGATCGACTATTTTTAACTGAGTTATGGCCCTTTTTCAAAAAAATATTCACTCTTAAAAAATAAAACAAAACAAATTAGATTTAATTCCTTCCTCAATCTAACAAAACAAAAACAAAACAAAATAAAATAATTAAATAAATAACTACTAGAGTAGCTCATGGTGGTTTTGTATGCACTTGTATGTCCAGAGCAAAATTCTTCATGAATCCACTAATTGAAGGTACACGAACAATATTTGGTTGGTAACACATTTCCTATTGACGGCGAAATGGGTGAAATGGCCACGCCCCTTTTTGCGCGAAGTACTACCACCCGTCGTGACTATATCTCCAGAACCGTTGGACATAGGGGGTCGTGTGACCACTCAAAATGTGCGGAATGGCCACACTATGGGGGGTCAGTAATACATGTTCATATCCAAAAGTCAATGGTTTTTAAGATAATTGCCAAAAACCAAAAAAAAATCCATTTTTGAGGGCCTGAACCCCAATTTTGGGATTCAGCACTTTTATCTCAATGTTGAGCCCCCAATTATAATTTTATTGACCTATATCCATCGGTGCCACATACAGGTATCATTTCTGATATTATCTGTACCATTATCGGATGGGATTGACCTTCAGGGAGCACTTGACCCTGAAAATAAGGTTTTTGGATGGAATATATTGGTCGTAGAATGAAAAACAGACATTTTCCCAATAACAAAGATGTTGAGGAAATCATCAATTACAGGGTATTTGATCAGTAACCTAAAATTCCTACAAAATGTTACCTGGTGATATAATTTGAATGTAGTTCATCTTTTGTTATCTAGATTTCATGGCCTTTGATGTGAGATGGTTGCCAAAATGGTTATAAATGGAATGGCATATACATGTATCACATTAGTAGTATACATGTAAATGAGTTCAATGTGTTCTTTTCTTTAAACGTATGGGAGAACAGGGTGTTTTTATGGTATTCTAATGTTGAATTGAATTATACTCAGCACACAAGCAGGTTTAGTGATGTTGAGTTACTACAATTTGATCAATCAGTATGATTCGGTAGTCGAGCAGGTTGTGTCTTTATCAGTCCCACATCAATTTTGATTGGCTGCATCACCATTTTGTATAAAGGTTCTACAATTTCCCTAACACTTACATTATTTTAGAACAAATACTGGCTAGCCTGGCATGATCGCCTATATTTATATCCTGATATATGTATATGTACACGTAGATGTATATTTGCCCTAAATTGTTTCGGTTCAAATTTGGGTTTGTAAGAAAATAATTCATAAGAAAGATGCAGTTGCAGTAATATTAAAATATATTGTCCTGTTCAAAACTAACAAATACATGTCTATTGATTATTGGTGTGATATCCAGTAATAAAGACTAAAATAATCCTTCAGATTATTTTATAAGGGCTTTAGTCCAGTTATAATAAATCCACACATTAAAAATATAGGGCTTCCATACATACAGAATATTTTCCAACTTGACAATCGTTCCTTGTGTTCAACTGAGTGAGTTCATGTGAGGTTAATGGAAATTTATTTGGCAAGCTTGATTCTAAAGTGTCTAGCTTTATAGGCTTGAAATTCCGAATGCAATCCTGTTGCGTTGTGAGCTCAGAGTGAGTTAGAAGAAAAATACAAGCATCAGTTGATATGCAGATATAAATACATACAAATCTACATTCTGCTGGTAGTAATGCATGCTATGCAATCCTCCCTCATGTTTCAACTTATCAAGGAAAAATGATCACATTACCAATGACTATGATAGTCAGATATTTTTGTAGATTTGTGGATGTTGTAGATTTTGTAGATTTGTGGATGTTGTAATGCAATATAGATCTCCATTATAGTTGCACAAATTTATTTTTCATTTCGTCCCTTTAAATTGACTTTTATTTTTTATGTATGTATATGTGCCACTCCAAAAATGTCAGTAAAAGTACTGTAAACCGTTTGGTTTGATGTTATAGGCACAGGAGATATATATATATACTTTACATGTCAAATATTGTGAACCCTGCATGTACGTGTATGTGTGTCAGTCACCTTATGTGTGTGATGTACATGCAGTAACTACATGTATATAAGGATTAACTGTCATGTGGACTGTTTTTATGGAGATGTAACGGTGAGGTAAGTGGACATAACTTGTGTAAAACCCGAAGGGTTTTACATACAAGTTATGTCCACTTACCTCACCGTTACATCTCCATAAAAATACTCCACATGACAGTTAATCCTTATATTTATATACATTTAGCGAGAAAGCCACTTTTGTAAATATATTTAAATCGAAAAGTGTATCGTGACAAGATCAGCCCAAAATACCCAATAGCACCCTTGCCAAAAGTTAATAGGAACAATTTCTCTTCATATTGAAACCCGATGATGTATTAAGTCAATCCTGCGCGAGTCCAAATGCGCCCAAAACATTACGCGTTCGTCTTTCCAAACCTAATGACGTATCGATGGTGTTATTAGCTTGGTGTTATGAGGCGTTACGCATTCACCGAGAAATAACTGCAACTAGCCACGTGGGCGCCGACCAATCAGAATGCTGGATTTAGTGATGACAACACTTAGTATGTAAATATATTCTAGTGAAATGTATGGTCTGCACTCTGCAGTATTTCAAAAACATGCTATGGCCATGCCTACATATACATATGTACACTGATTCTAACACAATGATTGTCAGGTTATAATCTATGTTTGAGGAAAGTTACTATGTATTTTTCATTTGTGTTGCATTTGTCAATATTAATGGGTCCGAGGAGCCCAGATGTTACTAGAGCAGAGCCCATTTAATTTTCATGAGACTGGTGGACTTCATGTCTATACTCCTAAATAAACATGACTCTGAGTCTTATCAGACCAAGACGGTATTGTGTAGGTTTTACTAGAATTATATTTAGAACAGACTCAACCATTATTTTTCCACTACCCTATATATCACAATATATTCATTTGACAGTATTCATCCCAAGTTTAGTGGTGATGCTAATAAATTTGGTATGATAGTCAGGTAGAGCAAAGCGATCTGAACATATCGAGGATAAGCCACTATGTGTAGTGTACATTAAAAAACATGTATATTGTGAAATATTTTAATAATGGGTGCTGGTTTTTACAAACTGGCCATAATTGAGATGACTATTCCTGTTGTTTACCAAACATCAGCGTACACATTAAATATTTTGAAGAAGTATATATGTTCTTGAATGTTTCATACAGACACTGACTTTTGCACAAATTGCTCGGATTAGCCAAACAATGCAAAAATAACCAACTTTAGGTAAAATGATGGTACTATTTCTTAACAGAATCGCTTTGACCTACAAACATCATAGCAATTCAGCAGTACCCATCAGCATAATATAAAATTAGCAGGACCACTTAACCTTGGGTGGTATTGAAAATGAAAATATCTTTAAAATGGTAAGTTATGAGGGCTATTAGCTATTATGAAGAATTATGTTAGTGAAATTATAGACCCTCATCTTCTCCAACCTGCAACCATCATGGCCAATCAAAACTAATGTGGGACTGGCAAAGGCTCATTCTACTATTGATTGAATAGTGATGATTCCATCATTTCCTAAAACTTTTTGTGAGATGAGGTGTCCTTTTGGAAGAATTGATTACTTCTGAAATATATACTGGTATATATGGTCATCTCTCATCTGATTACAACATGTTTTTACTACGCCCAGATGCAATACCCATTTTAAGATCGCAACATGTGGCTGCTGCATGAAGCAAACAGCTGGTCATTCCATTTAGTAAAAGTGTTTAGCATGTTTCATAGCTTGGTCACTTAAATCAGATCAGCTGTTAAATGTTGATAACAAATTTTGAAAACATGTTTTGTTCAATCTGTACATTCCGGTTGATTATAGCACAATTGTTACCTGATTTTTGGTAAAGCACACCAGTTTCCAAGGCATGTTCAGTCGGGAAGAGCTCATGTTGTGTGTCGGGGTCAACACATCCTCAGCAGCAATTTCCAGCTAATCCCATTGAGTGTGGTCAATTGTGCTCTTAAGTTGATCAGAGAATGCGGATAGTTCTTTAAAAAGTGTCCTTGTGGTATTGTATACTTGTGGTGCATTACATGCTGAAATCGGTTTTTGGCAATTATCTTAAAAACCATTGACTTTTGGATATGAAAATGTATTACTGACCCCCCCCCATAATGTGGATTTTCAGGGTCAAGAGCTCCTTGAAGGTCAATCCCAACCGATAATGGTACAGAAATTATACCTATATGTGGCACCGATGGATATAGATAAATAAAATTCTAATTGGGGGCTCAGCTTTGAGATAAAAGTGCTGAACCCCAAAATTGGGGTTCAGGCCCTCAAAAATGGATTTGTTTTGGTTTTCGGCAATTATCTTAAAACCCATTGACTTTTGGATATGGACATGTATTACTGACCCCCCATAATGTGGCCATTCCGCACATTTTGAGTGGTCACCCGACCCCCTATGTCCAATGATTCTGGAGATATAGTCACGACGGATGGTAGTACTTCACGCAAAAAGGGGCGTGGCCATTTGACCCATTTCGCCGTCAATAGGAAAGGTGTTACCAACCAAATATTGTTCGTGTACCTTCAATTAGTGGATTCATGAAGAGTTTTGCTCTGGACATACAAGTGCATACAAAACCACCATGAGCTACTAGAGTAAACCAACAAAAATAATGAATTTAAAAAAAAAAATATTAATTAAAAAAAAAATTAAATAACAAAATTAAAAAAACTAACACTATTATAACTCCGCCAAGGGTACCCCGAGTCAGCACACCAAATTTGGTTTAAATCGGTCCAAAAATATTGTCATGTACTGGTGAATTTGTTTGGAGCCATATTCATCAATTCCATCCCATGCCTTTGGACTACTTAGCTATTAATATGGCTATATTATTTTCTGATGTCTCTTATGCCAATGTGCAGATAAAAGCTATGGTATCTAATTTTTAAAAAAGTTTCAACAATACACAGCACATGCTGTTTAATAAAGGGTTTTGTAGGTTAAGTTACCAAAATGGGCTTTAGAACATTGCTAAAATCATTTAGCTAATCTTGAGATTCAAGTGTCTTTATGCAACTGGGGTTGAGTTATTTGATCAATTTAAATTTAAAGAGAATTCCATAACTTCTGATTTTATATGTATATCCTCTCTGGAATTTTCTAAACTAACTGCCAATTGGGAAAATTAATGAGACATGGGTCAGATTTTAGAACACTGTTTGATTGCCTGTTGATAAATGAAAGAAAGTGATATGTTTTTAATCACTTCATGTCATCTGCCATGTAGAGAATGATTTGTTTGTTATCACAAGAGCCAGCCAGTCAGTCATTTTCAATGCAAAGGCTATTTTAATAATAGGCATCTGTTATCAGACCCAACACATCACAACCTAACATGTAACTACCAGAGAAAGCTGCACAACTGAGATCTATAAGGATATTTTGCAGAGAACACTTGATCACTCTTGCTTGGATATTCTTGATTCTACATGTTAATACCTGTGTGCAGATTCTTGTCATGCTTGGATAATCTTGATCCTACCTGTTCATACATATGTGAAGATTCTTGTCTTGCTTGGATATTCTTGATTCTCTTGCTAGGATAATCTTGATTCTACATGTTTAATAAGGGACCTTGTCAAATTGCAAGCGGTAAATCCGCCGGAGAACGGAGTATTTTTCTCCGCTCTCCGCTAAAAACTCCGCTTTCCGGTCAGGTAAATAGCGTAAAACACGGCGGAGTTTATCGTGACGTTGAGCGGGGTTATAACGGAGTTTCCAATGGGAGTTTTTATTACGTTCATCGAGTTTTTGGCGGAGTTTCAAGCGGAGTTTTCTTCCGATGTATCCGCTCATGTTTGAGTTTTCCCTAAAACTCCGCTTAAGGGGTCATCTCAAAACTCCAATCGGTACCGATTGCCATTTACCGATTGTATTCAAGCCTTTTGAATCGGAAAATAATCGGTAAAGTCAGACAGCGTAATCACGTTAGTAGCGTCATTAACGGTAAAACCGATTTTACCGATCAATATCCATGAGTGAACGCTTTACGTCGCAGTCGGTAAGTCAATCGGTGAAATCGGTACCGATTTATTGAAACTTTTAACGTTCGATTTGTTGTTGTACATGTATGAAAAAGTTAACGCCGTAGTTGCAAAAACACTCGGTGAAATCGGTACCGATTGAGACGTTTTATGTTCGATTTTTGTTATAGGCCTACATAGATCTAGGGTCCAGATGGTCGTGGATTTTCCATCGACAAAAAAATCAGAGTGGTTTATTTGCATTCTTTTAGGTAATAGGTATTATTAGATTAATTGGCAGTAACAATTATTCTCATCGGAAATATTTTTTTCGTTTCCGAATCCGTACTTTACATATGCACATAAATTGATAAATTGTATGATTTTCACTCCACTTTTATCTCATCAAATTACACTTTAATCATCATTGATTGTCATAACAATTACCATTTTAGCATAATCTGCATACTCATTCAATTATTACTAATTGTTTAACATATTAACGTATTTTATCTGCAATGTATCAGAATGTATTGTGATATTTTCTTCACTGTTTATCTATTCGTTGCGTGATTGGCTGAATCCCGTAAAGCTCCGCCCATCGCATGTCGCTCATGTTTACCCGGCAGATTCAAACGTTTTCCTGGTGTGTGTCGCGTTTCTATAATCTTCATGTATCGACATATCTAATGTTAATCTCCCCAAATTAATCGCATATATGAATCCAAGTTGCCATTCTATTCCTATGCGAATGGGTCTCCAGACAGGCTGGGGTGGGTTTTTAATTTGGTTTTTGCTAGATGATCGCGATCTCTCGTCGAGGTTTGGGGGGGGGGGGCAAAGGTAGTCTATGCATCCATGCTACCGGACCAGACTGGAGTAGACTCTTTTTTTACGAGATCAATATTGTTACCCATTATATATGGGGTGCTCCTCGTGCAAAGTGAGTTGGCTCTACGACAATTAGTTAAAACTTCAAAGGCGCCAACAATTTAGAGCCTGAAAACTCTCGAAGTCCTACTAGAAGATGCATTTTCAGACTCCCATTCCCATGAACAAGGATTCGATAATTGATAATGTTCATAAATAATAACGGTTATTACAGGTTATTAGGTTATGCTTAAATATGACGTAGTCCCCGTGCAGGTGACTGATCATGCATGTTCGGTTTGTTTATCTTTGAGCACGTGCTGGTCGTCACACAGCGCGCGAGACAGAAAGCTCACCACGTCACACCGCGTGCATACAGGTGCGAAGTGTACAGTTGTTGAATTGGGCTGGGGTTATTAATTCGGGGCTGTATATATAATGTTATGATTTGCTCAGCTCAGCTTCATGGGGTGAAGGGGAAGATCTCTCGATCTTTTCGACCATCCGAAGCGCCCTTCTACTCTATTGCGAGTCAGCTCAGCCTCATCAACGTGTCGATCGCAAGCAATGGAACGCAGATCGCTTACTTTACATTAAAATTACAATTACTCATGATCTTTTATCAAGATTTCAAAGTACGTTACAATGTTAAAAATCGCAGTTTCAATATGTTGAATTTATATGAGTTAAGTTCACATTGAAATACCGCCCACCACTACAAATTTTTAAGTCCGCTTGTACATTTTGATGATATTCCAGATAATATTATTTTGAGAACTGATCTTGTGATATAGTATTCACTTGCCCCAGATATATATAGGCCATGAATCCTGACTGGGTTTTACTATATTTTACTATATCATATAACGATAAGCCAATCTGTGGACTTTATTTTATACCTAGAGTTTCTCCAGTAGGTTTAAACTAGCGGAGTTTTATACCAGAGTGGCCTTTCAGCTCTGAACCTCATCACTCTCGTCGGAACGGAGTTTTGTTCTGCAATATTAAACAGCCAGACAGCGGAGTTTACCGCTCCTCTTTCAGCATTGGGCTCATCGGAGATTCTGCTCTCTCCCAGCGGAGTTTTTATCTAATGACAGCGGAGTTTACCGCTGACGTCGCAGCGGAGTTTTTCACTGTTTTTGCAAATTTTGACGTAATGACCACCGGAGTTTACAGGGGAGAAAACACTCCGATGTGCGTTGCAATTTCACAAGCGGAGACGGGAGTTTTTAGCGGAGAGCGGAGAAAAATACTCCGTTCTCCGGCGGATTTACCGCTTGCAATTTGACAAGGTCCCTAATACCTTTGTGCAGATTCTTTTCATGCTTGGATAATCTTGATTCTATCTGTTCATACCTGTGTGCAGATTCTTTTCTGCAGAATGTTCTTCTTTCTACTCATCAATACTTAGGATGTATCTTGACAAGACTATGGCTTATGGATTTTCGCGTTCAAACTGAAAATAGCTGATCACTATCGCCAAGGTATGGGTTAAACATCTGCCGATCGTGATCGGCCTCTCGTTAAGGATTCTCCTGCTCGCAGAGAGGATTACAACAAATGTATTTCTGAAGCTGGTGCATCAGTCAAGTCAGCAATGCCATTGAAATATGTGAAACACAGATGGTTGGAAAATGTGCCAGTATCCAAGAGAGCCATTGCTATCTGGCCACATATACAGGCCTATGTGAAAAAACTGGAAACATCAAAGGAATTTACCAAACCAACTTGCAAATCATATGACACAATCAGTAAAGCGTGCAAGGACAGTTTACTGCTGGCAAAGTTGGAATTTTTCACTTATATTTTCAACATAGTTTATCCATTCTTGGTCAACTTCCAGACTGATAAGCCCATGGGTCCATTTCTGTCAGCGGAATTGTCTTCCGTTGTGAAGATATTGATGAAAAAATTCATCAAGCAAGATGTTTTGGACGCTGCTTCTACATCTGTGGACAAACTTTTCAATATTGAAATTGATAAAACAGAAAATCAGCTTTCGTACAAAGATATAGAGATAGGACTCTGCACTGAAGATAAGTTTAAACACTCAAAACATGTTGGTGACCGGCAGCGCATGGAGTTTCGGATGCAATGCAAAGAATTCATTATTAAGCTTCTCACGAAACTCAAAGAGAAGTGTCCAGCTACCTATTCTCTAGTGAGAAATATGAGTTCCCTCAACCCTGTTGAAATTTCTTCAGACACATCAGGCAGCATAAACAAATTCAAAAGGCTTGTGAAAAGAGTTATTTCAACAAATTGGATAACCAGCACTGAAGGAGACAATCTATTGATAGAGTATGGTACTTTTATTGACAATATTCCAACAATTGGAGTACAACAATTCACTGGCTTCAATCCATATGAGGACAGGTTGGACCATTTCTACATGAAACACATGAAAGGCATTAAGAAGTATACCAATCTTCTCCAATTTGTCAAGTTGATTTTGATTTTGTCACATCGACAGGCACAAGTTGAACGAGGTTTTTCCATCAACAAGCAAGTTGAGTGTGAGAACATACTGTCATTGCACAACGTACTATTTGTGACTATATATTCAGCATTGGTGGAATAAAAAATCTTGTTGTCACTAAAGATCTACTGCTGAGTGCCCAGTCAGCCAGACAAAGATACCATGCCTATCTAGATCAGAAAAGGGTGGAAGAAAAATCAGAGGCCCAAACAAGAAAAAGGAAAATTCTTCTAGATGAGATTGAAAGTATCAAATAGAGAAGAGAGCAGGCAAAAACAGACGAAATTGCTCTAGTCAATAGTGCAGATAAACTATGCAAGCAAGCTGAAACCCTTGGTAAACTTGAAATATTGGCTCAGGCTAATGCCAATAGGGAAAAGTCTGTACAAAAGCAGAAACTCTATGGAACCTTATCCAAGGAACTGGAGGATAAGGTTGTTCTGCTAAAACATGATTAGATGGAGACTATAATCTTCTGCATGTGTATATACTTCCAAAGACTTCCATGTACATTTGTATATACCTGTATCTGTGATGTGTTTCAAAGACTTTCTGCATATATAAACATTAGTTTCAAAATTCTGTTCTTCAAAGACATGCTTCAACATTAGACATTAACATTTGTTTTAAAATTGTGTGCATCAGAGAGGTATTTCAATGTGAGAGGAGGCTTGCCGGCTTGTTGTAAACTTTTGGTAAGTGTATATGAACAAGTTTAGAAGTCCTTGAAAATCAAGTATATGGTCCTTGAAAAGTGCTTAAATAGTCCTTGAATTTGATTTTGAAAAATGTGTGGGAACCCTGTCATTGAAAATTGTTGACCCTCTCCACACATCACATGGTTTTGATGGTTTTCATTTGATAATTCTCCTGTTCTAAGTCCAGGTTGATGGCGATCCACTTTTCACTTGCATGGATTTTGGGATTAAAATGAACTCATTCCATAGACACATGATATCCGATAGGCAGATATTAAATTATATCTTTCACCTTGAGCCAGGTTCAGTAAGGATTTATATAAGCCACCAATTGAATATTCATCATCAGAGGTAATGTATTATTTTGAAATTCCCTCAATTGCCTTTGGGCTGCAGGATAATAATAACGGTGCATGTATTCTTGATACTGACTTAAATACTGTATGGTGGTCAAATAGTTTTCACCCGATCACTTTTATAATCTCATCTAGGTTAATCATGACACATTCTTCACCTGTATAGATTTTTGTATTGATTGAATTGATTTGAAAATATTAACTCTACGTTTAATAATATTTCTGCTGTTTACAGACATTGTATCTTTCCAATGATCAGCGTATTAACTAGAATAAAATTAACCATAGACATACTGTATGCTACCCAATGTTTTTATGACTGACTCTAATATTTTAAATTTGACCATTCTCATATCTCACCTTTAGATATCTGATTTAATATCCAGGTCAAAACACCCCTCACTTGTATTGATGTTCAAGTATTGATAGGTCTCTAATCTCAATGATCCCATGACTTTTTAATATGGATCTAACACAACAACATAATATGTTATGTGTCACATTCCAATGTAATAAGTAGATAAATAGAGTTATTTTAATGTTATGTACTTAATTTCGTAACTATTATCATTAACAGCTATGCTGCATCTGTCTGACTATGGTTGGGCTTAATTAGCTTTATAACTCTATAATACATACATGTATCTGTGTTGGAGTGACCTATTATGTTGAAATCGAATGCAATATCCATGTTCCTATTGTGTTTATGTGAGCAAGTTGCCCAATAAGTCTGATTCCACTTGTGAATTATTAATTAATAGTAAGCTGTGAATTGTCGAAATTCTTGCACTCATGAAAAGGTTGGTGTAATGATTTATGAAAATAGCTAATCACTATCGCCAAGGTATGGGTATGGCCTCTCGTTTAATTTTCCTTATATTTCGTCCTCCCATTATAAACTGCATTGCATAATATTTTCCAAATTATACCTTCCTCAATCTGAGTTACTGTGTTATTAGAGTGTAAATAACATCCCTGTACCATGATGTTTTGTATATTAACAATGGAATGAAGTGTATTTACACACTACAGGTTTTGTTCAGTCATCACAGGCCAGATTAAGACAACTTCAAATTAAGCCACATCAGAAAATTAATAAACTTCAGTGGAAACTCAACTTTGTGAGGGATACTCTGTGCTGTGTACTTGTATTCACTCAACTGGCAGATTAGAAGAGCAGTTTATAGCACCCATTTTCAACGATATTCTGGTAGAGCTTCGCAAGTTGTGTCGATACAATAGGATAGCATGTGGGGGGTTTGTGTACTATGTCATCTGATGTAATTTTGACAGACCAATATCCTGCGAATGAGTGTAAATATGGCCTTTTGAAATTTGGGAACATGTTCTCAGGTTTGCTATGAACAATCAGCATGAAATTTGGTGAATTGACACACTGTAGGACATGGTATACTTTGTGGAGGGTAGGCTCTTGTTCTTTTTGTTTTTGTTTTTTTGTCTGACCATAGTCAATTTTCTGTTTTAAATTACACACAACAGATTACAACAGATGTTGATGAGTTTGCAGCAGTTGCATTTAGATGAACTTGATTCATGGCTGACTGTGACTGAGCAATACATGAAAACACATAACAAGATTGGGTCATCACTACCCATGATCCAGAAGCAAATAGAGGAGCACAAGGTACATAATATATAGAGTCCTGCGACTATTCCATGTTCGGTTCGTTATTCAATTTGGTCCAAATATATGATTAAAATTTGGTTGGAAAATTATTGTTCGTTTGAAACGTTCGAATATTCAAAGGTGATAGGCATGTCTAGGATATCTCGATAAATTTCAACTGATGCAGAACAAAAACAATTGCATGTTACGTGAAATCATGTATTGTGAGACAATTTGCTCAAACACTACCATGCATCGTAAATTATAATGTAAATTATAATGTACAGACCTTCTCAAAATAAGTGGCCCTTTTAACGCGGTCCTCAACGTGGTCGTAACGCCAACATAACGCGGTTTTTGCGTTGATAACGCGTTGGTGATACGTTATGACCGCGTTGACAATCAACGGACCGCGTTGAATTTTAACGCAGACTGCGTTGAAGTTTAACGCAGACCGCGTTTACGTTAAACACGTTGCGCTAATGATCAACGCAGTCGCACACGTTTTCAAATGTATATGTTTTGTTTTTAAATATTTGATGAGGACACATAAAGAAACTGAATTTCAGTGATTTAATGCTGGTGAGAAAAACAGAATTTAACTGAATTATTAAACTTATATATACTACTAGTACGGTAAAAAGTAAGTTAATATTTACCATACATGTATGCTTGCCAATAGAATAGCGGACAATTACTGAAACATGTAACGTCTCTTCGAAGCAAACGTTGAGTAAGTTTATTTCATCATCGTGAAAGCGACACGGCCTCATTGAGTGATCATTGTGGCACACGATGTCCGCTAGCCAATCAAAACAGACAAAGTTATGCTTGCACGTGTCAAGTCGAGAATTATGTGTCTGAATCACAGTCAATCAATACAGAATACAAGCTGGTAGGAGGAGTCATTTTCACAAAGTTGCTACATGGTATAAAAATATCTTGCAGAAATTCCTTTGATCTAAATTTAATAATAACTTCAAATAACGAGACAATGTCACCATTCAGCAGCGTGCGTGGTCCAATAGAGGTTCGCGATGGGGAAGTTATGTTTTCCTTGTATTAAAGGGGCACTGATATCTGGATAATATTTTACGAACTACCGACGAGAGGCTAATGAAAGTCCGAATAATCAAGTCATGGTATTCTTCGACATAAATCACAAATCGTGTTTATTTTATAATGATTTTTGGTTTATTTAATGCTACATGTACATGCACGTGTATAGTGGTATACATAACGAGCGTCGTGAACATTTCTGGAATTTTTCATGGCGTTTGTTTATGGCGTATATAACGCGCTTTATTGTTTCATACAGTTTCGGCCGACATCGGAACTGACACAATACCCTTGGTATATACATGAGCGTACAGGTAATCGACATTTAAACGGATATGACGCTGAATATTAAATATTCAAATAACACACCTGTATACATGTACATGTACATAGCGACGTGACATCAATATGTTTTGTTTGTTAGCAGTCTCGATTACGTTTCCATTAATTCGTGCAGCGCGATCAACGTGATTTACATTAATTTATTATTTTTTCCCGGAAAAAATCTAAATGTGGGCCAATATGTAAAACATTTCTATCATGCATTTCTCCCATCACGTTAACAACATTGTATTATTTTGGAAACGTTCCATTTCGTTGATGGTTATCTCGACTGAGTTTGTTGCGTAACGGTTTACTCGACCGCGTTGTGATCAACGTGATCTACATTTATCTATATATATTTTGTCCGGCATCGGCGTTTGAAATCAAATGGGTAAGCCATTATGTGTCGACTGTAGACTTGTGATTTGAATTGTTAATATTTTACGATGTACTTGTCAGTAGAAATTATAACGAATTTCGGAGAATACTGTAAATATATGTGCAAAAGAACTTTTTATTATATGAGGTTTTGATGACTAGATATCGGCTTTCAAGAGAATACATTTAACTCACTTGTTGTCAGTCTTGCAAAAAAATTCAAATTATCGCTTCTAATAAAGAGCGTCCATGTTTACACCGAAATGTGGTATGTAATAAAGAGCGTTTAAATTATGATAGTTTGTACTCGTTTTCAATGTAAAACCACAAACGTATGTAGATATAGATCGATAATAAAACGGTGGACATGTGTGTGTGTTGTTTTTGCGATTTCTGTGACATAATAATTGATGGTGACTATATTAAAGTTTTCTTTTATAACCCGGAAATCTAGAAAAAAACAATTTTGTCTAATTTGGTATCGTCGGACGGCGCTTGAATCTTCAAATGTACATTGTACATTGTTTTCAAATATTTGATGAAGACAAATAAATAATTGAATTGCAGTGATTTAATTCCGGTGAAAAAAAAACTGAAGTTAACAATATTATTCAACTTATATATCCTACGGTAAAAAGAAAGTTAATATTTATCATATGCTTGCCTACACAATAGCGGATTATACATTGTTGGTCTCTTCGAAGCACCATTGAATACGAATGATGTCGTTATTTCATCATCAATGAATTAAGTAACACCTGAACAAGACTTCATCGAGTGCATGGTCACTAGCCAATCAAAACCGACGAAGTTATGACAGCACGTTTTCAATCGAGAATTCCGTTTGAGTGACATGGTATCACTCTCCACTTACCGAAGACACGCCCCGTATTGCATTTGCGTCTATTGACACCGCTGTCAATCATTCGCGGCATGCTTTTGATCCGCGGTCTGTTGGTTAAAGTGACAAATCACTGGTAACCAAATCTGACGCTGTTTGTTTTACATGTATTTCACAACACATGGATAATTAATATTCTAAATTATTTGCATCACTGTACATGTATATCCATGTGTCAATTACGAACGTGCGTGTAAATGTAGATGTGTGTTTTATTGTACACTCACGAAGATTTCAAATGACATCGGACCCTTGGCGTACAGGTTATTGACCTTTATTAGGAGGTGACGCTGAATATTAAATATTCAAAGAATACATGTACATTGCGACGTGAACTCAAAGTTTTTTGTTTGTTAGAAATCTCAATTGCATCTCTATTAATTCGTGCAGCGCGATCGATGTGATCTGCATTTATTTATTATTTTTTTCCAGAAAAATTATAAATGTTAAATGTAAAACATCACCAATAAAGCATGCATCACACAAGCCAAACACACGGTCACCGTCTCGATTGATTACAACACTTCGTTCTGTTTCCTATCAGAAAATTGTATGAAACTAAAATTGGTGGCCGTCGTTCATTTTCTCTTTTCAATTTAATGTTTTTTTAATAAAATGAGTTCATGTCTCAAAGTTCATGTTTACAATGTTATTCAATAATTATTATTACAGTTGATAAGCTATTCTCCCGACCTCGTTTGTTGCGTTGACGGTTATCTCGACCGCGTTTCTTGCGTTGGTGGTCATGCCGACCGCGTTATGTTCTGTTGGCGGTTTCCTCGACCGCGTTTGAGTAACGTTACGACCGCGTTGGAGTAACGTTACGACCGCGTTGGATCAACGCGGTCGTAACGTTACTCCAACGCGGTCGTAACGCGGTCGGGAGGGCCATTACTTTTGAGAAGGTCTGTACAAGGATGAACAATTCCAGGCGCCAACTGGATTTTCAGCGTAAGGTATTACTCAGTCAGACGAGCATGAACTTACAACCAACTGCTCCACTTATGACTTATGCTAGAACTGATTTATCGTGGTCTGATTGGGAAGTAGGACCATCGTGATGATGATCACCATCACCTTCAACCTGCAGGACAAGTCTCATGACTTTTTGTCCTGATAACAATTACAACCATCATAATGCAAACAAAAGATCGTCAGATAATCACAGTTCCCTCAACTTGATATTTTAGAAGAACCAATCATTAACAACATAGTTGTGCCACACTGAAATTAAATTTACTCTTTAATACACACCAAAACATGGGGGATGACCGATGCAGATGCACAGTGCTATGGTAACAATTCACACTGGTTATTTGTACAAATCATACTACAGGTGGTCCATTTGTTGACTATTCAATGTCTTCTGAAGAGATTTCGCTTGAAGATGACAAAGGTTAATTTGTCAAATATCCAATTGATATTATTTTTATTCCTTTATTTCCGAACGAGTTCTCTAAACTTCTAAAGCAAGAAAGTACTAAAACTAGAGGGCACTTGATAACATAAGCTTGTATTTTGATGCATTATATGTTAAGACAAATCATTTCTGAATCCCTTCCCGCAGTTCTGAATGTCCTAATGACCAGTCGGAAATTAACAATAACGCTTTGAATTAGGTACCCACAAAATACTGGGATAACAATGCACACTTACTATTGGGTATCCGTAACAATAACCAGTGTGCATTGTTACCCAATATCTTTATTGTGAATTTCACACTTGTCATAAGGACATCAGGATTGCAGAAAAAGATTTAGAAATGATTTGTCTTAACATATGATGATTAAAATACCAGATTGTGTTATCAAGTGGCCTTTATCAAGTGGCCTCAAGTTTCAATACTTTTGAGTGAAAGTCGTGAAATTGAGAGAACTCGTCAGGAAATCTAGCAATAAACAAATAATATCAAGGTGATATTTGACTCTTCTTCTAGCGAAATCTCCTCTGAAGAAATTGGAAAAGTCGAAATTTTTATTATCAACAATTAGTGCCCTGAATTACCTAGTTACTTGGACCACATGTAACAGGTTTTCAACAAATAAGCAGTGTGAATCATTGCCGTTAAAAGTGTGCATCCACATTGGTCATCCCCTGTGCAAACGACATTCGTGTCCCATTTCTTACTTTACAAACTGCTTGATCTAAAAATATAATTGTTTGGGGTTCCATGACATAGAATACCGTGACTGCATAAACTGGTCTTAAATCATAGCTTAGAACTGAAATCTTGAGTGCTAATAATTAGTTGATGCTATGTACCCCAGAAAGTTGACAACATTTATTTTGTTGTCGGTATGAGTTAATCATTGTTATCTTTCAACACTTTAGAGGTCATCTCAAAACTAAAATCGGTAAAATGGGCAAAAAAACTGATTTTTCCGATTCACAACGAACTGTGAATGTACTTTCTACCGATTACAACATAATAACAACGTTTTTGTAGAACGCGTCGATCGATAAAATGGCGGTATCGAATTTAACGATCAGAATGTTGCTCAAAAACGTCGCCAATGATAATATCTCTATAAACAAAAAAATATTTCGTTTATTTATTGATTTATGACTATGTATTTATGTATAAGTTTAACCAGTACCGCGTATATATATCAAATCCTTCGACTGATATATCATTGGTATTCTACATCTACAGTACACCATATAAACCTTCAATGAACTGAGGACTATTAGAAAGTATACTATTATGCCAAATTTACAGTTCGAATACATTAATCCGGTAATGAAGTATTTATATTAACTAATTAAGTGTTAGGTAATTGTCACGCATGCATTGTGATAATTGAGCCCAAATCGAACGTGGTAATTCGTGTTGTGCAAATCGTGTTTACATCTTGGCGACAAATGCACGCCCATTTTTAGTTTGATTGACAGCTGTGGTTTAATCCAATGGGTGTGAAGCCAAATCACTCACTTTTTAGTCTGGATAAACACAGTTACTGGACATAAAGTCCCAAAAAATAAGGTTTCAATTGAATTTATAAATCGGTATTCTAATATAAGGAACTCAAATTATGAAAGAATTACCAAATATCCGAACAAACATATCCCATATACAAGCCATCCATATCGCCATTTTATTTCTTAACATCCTGAGAAGGGAACCGGTGTTCTGAAAAAAGTGCATGTGTTCCGACATACTATTTGTTGCAGAACACCGGTCTTTCCAATTAACGTTGAATAAGTATACGAAAACATTGAAAACATGGAAAACATTGAAAAATGTTTTAAACTCCATTAATTTGAAACCCGGAAAGATTTTATCGCTTTTGCAGAGTTGTAGCTGAGTATGTTATTTATAGGAACAGGTGAGATATGCCCAGTATTTTGTCCCTGTATTTGGGATATGTTTGTCCGGCCATTTGGCAATTATTTCATAACTTGAGTTCCTTATATTAGTATACCGATTTATAAATTTAATTAAAACCTTATTTTTGGGACTTTAGGGACCTTGTCCAATTCCGAATAAATTTCCGTCGGTGATTGGAGCTTTTAATCGGAGTTTTAATCGGAAATTTCTCCCTCCATCATCGGAATTTCTCAGATCGGAGTTTTTTCTCCGATCAAGAACTCCGATCAATTCCGGTGAAAATTCCGATGAACACTGAACAAAACTCCGATGAAATCAGAGTTTTTCTCCGATATGGAAAACTACGATGTTAAAACTCCGATTTTATCACATTTCATCGGAGTTTTCTCCAATATCAAAACGACGAAGTGATTTGAGTTTTGTATAATAATTTCTCCGATTTACTAAATCTCGGATTTGGTTGATATCGGACAATTCAAACTCCGTATAATGACACTTTTATAAACAGAACATTAAAGTCCAAAATAAATGTTCCCCCCAGACCAAATTTATAGTATAAGGCAACTCATGCTATTTTCCGTGTCATATTTCAAACCTGTGTTTTGATGTGGCCAATGTCTGAATTCTCATAAAGCAAGTGCTATTAAGGGGCAGTTCAAGAGACCATGTTTGAATGGGAATTTCCATGCAAATCTCCCCAGCAAAAGTTAAATTTGAAGCAGTTATATGGGCACCAGTCTGGGTGAACGTCGACTCTATATTTGAAATATAGAGTCTGGAGCTAATGTCGCCAAAACCATTTCTATTCAGCGAAGAGCTTCCCCAAAATGACGTCACAGATTTTTAAAAATACATCGATGATTGACAGGTGTCCCCACGTGTTATTTGTTGTGCCTCGCAATAATAATGGCCGACTCATCGACCCATAGAAGGCCTATGTCGCGACATAAACTTACAGAAGATAATATTTGTCGTGTGTGCGACTATTCTTTTTCGGGAGATGAACTCGCTGCATCAACGGGAAAGCTGCATCCGATAGCAAAAAATAAGGTCGTCATCAAAAATGATGCTTTAGTCGCCTTTAGAACTATTTAAAAGCATAAAATTAAGTCATTTCCTCGGTGTTTAACTTTCAGATGACTTTTTTACGACAAATAATTTGATTTGCAAACCATGTTACAATAAAGTAAATCAAATACACGGACATGAGTGAGTTCTATTTATATTTATGGGAGGCCAAGTTGGTACCATACGCAGGCCTATCTATCAGGTCCAGCACATCCGTCAAATTAATCGGAATCGTACCAACGAAATTCCGCTCTGTTGCTATATTTAGAGGTGACATTATGGGAGTCTCCGCCCACTAACATTAACCGCACACCCCCGAAAGACACAGTGTATCAAGTCCCATAATTGCTTGCGCGCGCATCCAGTCCAACGCCTGCCGTAAACCCAGTAATGTTGAACACAATGGAATGATTCTTTTTTTATGTTTACCCATACCATAGTATGGTAAACATAGTGTCGTTGCCCGGATTGACCACTCGTTGTTAGTCCGTCCGTCCGTCCGTCTGTCTGTCTGTCTGTCTGTCTGTCTGTAGACACTTTACGCATGGTGCGATAACTGAAATATTTTCTATCTGATCGGAACCAAATTTTGTATATGAATTTCTCAGCACCAAATACAGATCGAGTTCGAATATGGGTTTGATCCGAGTTTTTTTTATGGAGTTATGGCCCTTTTTCGACTTCAAATTCACGCATGCTGTCATAACTCAAACAATTTTTATCTGATCGGAACCAAATTTGGTATGCGAGTTTCAGAGCCCAAAATACAGATCGAGTTCGAATATGGGTTTGATCCGAGTTTTTTTTATGGAGTTATGGCCCTCTTTCGACTTAGAATTCATGGATGCTACGATAACTAAAAAAAATATTATCTCATGAGAACCAAATTTGGTATGTGAGTTTCTCTATCTAAAATACAATTCGAGTTCGAATATGGGTTTGATCAGATTATTTTTAATGGAGTTATGGCCCTTTGATATAGAATTCATCCATGCTTCGATAGCTCAACCAGTTATCGTCTGATAGGAACCAAATTTGGTATGTGAGTTTCTCAACTCAAAATACAGATCAAGTTTGAATATGGGTTAGATCCTGTTTTTTATACCAGAGTTATGGCCCTTTTTAACTAAGGATTGAACAGATTCGATATTTTTATGCTTATCATGTAGAACCATAGCAGCTAACCCCTGTGATATCAGTTAGCACTGAGAGAGAGAATAGATTAACTTGTATTATTGGACATTAGAGTTATTTTTAGCCATCATATTGTCCCTGGCACAGTGGAAGGTGTAATTGGACAGAGAACCATCTGTTGTTTAATGTTTATTGTATTTCCATACAGCTCTCTGGTTTAGGATATCAATGCAGTGTTCCAGTGACATACCTGTACCTAATTTTATTGAGTTAAAATTGTTAACCCTTGTCATCAATTTTATGCTTTTGTATATTTTTCATGTGATCATTCTCCTATTATATCCCTTTCACTTGTATGGATTTTTGTGGTTAAAATGAACCCTTAATTCTCAACATTCCTTATACTTAGCAGAAATACCTTTCATCTGATATATCTCATTTTATTGAGATGTATGTAAATTTTGTATGTGAATTTCTCAGCCCAAAATACAGATAGATTTCGAATTTGGGTTTGATCCATTTTTTAAATATTTTAAACAGTTATGGCTTATGGATTTTCGTGTCAGAACTGAAAATAGCTGATCACTATCGCCAAGGTATGGGTTAAACATCTGCCGATCGTGATCGGCCTCTCGTATTAGCTGAGCGGTCGATCAAGCCAAAATGTTTAACGGTATTTTTTTTTGTGCTAATTCCTATAGTCGTTTTGAGAGACACACTGTAGCATACATACGGCACTCAAAAGCGACCTGTCGACAGGGAAGTGGTTGGAGGGTCTTCATTGGGGTGTCTAACTTGGGATTTCAAACCATTTCTGAATTTTCGGATTATTTCGTCGCATAAAATCAATAAAAATACGACTAGCAACTGGAAATGTTTTTGAACATTCTGGAAGGGGTATATATGTCCCTGATATATGTTTAAAATTTCACGCACAAACTATGACCGATAACAAAGTTATAATTAGTTTAGTTTTATAGACCCACCCTAAATCCCCCATAGTAAACGCATGCGGCTGTAAAGCACATGGCTTTGTTTGGATACTTTCATTCCCAGCATGCATCATTCTCGCTATCTGTAAAATGGTCTATAAGAGAGTTTCTCGTCGGTCATTGTTTTTGCGACTCAAGTGTTTATTTGCGTGTACGAAATGTCTTATTGTTGATTATTCCTCATCGAAAGTTGCAAAGATCTGAAAACCTAGTAACCAGACCTCCACCCATGCAACCTTACATTTCAAATTTTTCATTTCATTTCAAACCAACGTTTTGATGTGGACACAAATCAATGGGTTTACAGTAGGCTGTCCTAAATATGACACAGCTCTGAATATCATACGAACTCGGAAGCATGCACGTGCTATATTTGCAACATTGTCCGATTCTGAGAATACCGTAAACCCAGTGTATTTCAAATCTTGTATGCACCTAATAATATATTTACCAGTAGAGATCATATTCCACCGGTTCAAATCCTGCACGCATATAGGCCTATTTTAGCATTGTGCGAATATGATTTCTATTTATGTGGAGGTTATTTCCTGAGCGAAGCGGAAATGGCTGAGTCGTTTAGAATGGACGTAACATGTTGTGTCTGGTATATAAACAATATACACGAAGAACCGAAACGACGATTTATTAAAAGCTCCCACGAAAATTCACGGGATCGGAGTTTTCCAAAACATACCGCACTTGAAGAACGGGAACTCCGATATAAAATTCCGATTGAATCGGATGATTTTACTGACGACTGTGAGATAAAGTAGATCCATGCAATTGTGATTTGTCATTTTAATATTTAACTTCCCAGTTCAAGACTATTTTATATTGTTGATATTCAAGTAGAACTATTTAGTTTTACGAGATCAATATTTTTATCCATTGATGAATGGGGTGCTCCTCATACAAAGGAGGGACCACAAGAACAGAACAGAATGTAACGTGTGTGGGGTCTTGTAGGCCTACTGACGTCTGGCCCGGTAGCGTGGATACATAGCTTTGCCCCCCCCCCCCCCCCCCCCCCCAACCTTGAGAGATCATCTATAAACCAAATTAAAAACTCATCCCACCATGTCTGGAGACCCATTCCCATAGTCCTGAGAATAGAATGAACTTGGATTCATATATGCGATTAATTTGGGGGGATTGACATTAGATCTATCGATACATGAGGATTATAGAAACGCGACCCAATAACACACACCAGCAAGACGTTTGAATCTGCCGGGTAAACATGAGTGAAATGCGATGGGCGGAGCTTAACGGGATTCAGCCAATCGCGCAACGAATAGATAAACAATGAAGAAATATCACAATAGATTGCCGATAAAATACGTTAATATGCTAAACAATTTGTAATAATTGATTGAGTATTGGATGAGTATGCAGATTATGCTAAAATGGTAGATGATATGACAATCAATGATGATTAAAGTGTAATTTGATGAGATGAAAGTGGAGTGAAAATGATACAATTTATGTGTATATGTAAAGTACGGAATCGGAAACGAAATAGAAGTATTTCCGATGAGGATAATTGTTACTGCCAATTAGTCTAATAATACCTAATACCTAAAACAATGCAAATAAACTACTATTGGATTTTTTTTCGATGGAAAATCCACATTCATCTAGGCCCTAGATCTATGTATAAAAAAATTCAACATAAAACGTTTCAATCTGTACCGATTTCACCGACTGCAGCGTTCACTTTTTCTTACAACAACAAATTGAACGTTAAAAGTTTCAATCGGTACCGATTTCCCCGATGGACTTAATGGATTTTTATCGGTAGAATTGGTACTGATTTTACCGTTCATGATGCTACTAACGTGATTACTCTATCCGACTTACCGATTGTTTTCCGATTCAAAAGGCTTAAATACGGGTATGCCTACACATGTCAAGTGAAATCTGACATTTTTATAAGCATTCCCTGGAAATCTGCCAGAGGTAATTAATTCCCAATTACAACACCCATCTATCATATGTATGTTTCAGGGTCACCAGGTGAAGTAGGTGCAAGGCCAGCTACATTACTCTTTCCATCCATAGTAATTCATGATATGTTTTCTATGCAAGAATCAAATGGCTTATTTTGCTTATATTTGGTATGAAATTACATTGGGTGACAGATTTGTGAAAATGGGATCACAAAGTCGAATAAGGGCAGAGCCAGAGACATAGACAGAACACAACGCGCATCTTAATCGAGACTCTTTTATCGAATGAGTTGCGGATGGCGCAAGGATATATTTCGCGAGAGCGTAGCTCGAGCGAAATATAACTTTGCGCCATCCGCAACGAGTTCGATAAAAGATTCGAGATTATGATGCAAGTTGTGTTCTGTATTTATTCTACACCGTTCAGTCAGATAAGTTCAATCCATGAATGTCACCTTCATTGTTACTATAGCCACCTTTATTGTGATTTAAGTCTGACAAATAACCAGTAATTATGGGGAGATCACCGGAAGCGGATGATCGACGTAATGTACGTCATCTTTCTTGGCTATAACGTCAACAAGAATAGTTCCGGCTTGTATTCCACTAGAGGTATACACTAATATGTATTCAATGGCTGGGATTCCGTTGAATACATGTGACTCACGTCAATTGGTGTGGAATAAAAAGTAATTCTTAAAATATGTTTACAAGAGCCAAGAACTAGTTGGCTTATTTAGCATGGAATGTTCTTGTTTGACTGCAATTCAGATTTGTTTAAATGGGGTCACCTGGTCAAATAGGGGCCTAGCGAAGGACAGTTTCCCTCTTAATATGCTTCCATCACAAGGATCATCAGGTCTATTTTACTGATATTTAGTATGAAGGGTTCTTTGGTGTCTGGGATTCAAATTTATTCAGATGGGGTCACTAGGATAAATAGGGTGGGACCAGGGACATAACTATATGTCTCTATAGTAATTCTTAAAATGCCTTCTCAAGAGAGGTTGGACTATTTAGCTTACATATAGTATGGAGGATCCTTTACTGACTGAGATTCAGATTTGTTAACATAATGTCAACAAGAAATGACGGGGCTATGGGGAGTTAACACTTTTGTGTCTAATAAAATCATTGAAATACCAAAATTCATTAAGACATCTACCTTGGAACTACCTGACTGATTAATCTGACATACATGTATGGTGTTTTGGGTCTATGGATAATTGGGCTTCAAACATGTCTAAATGGTTTTATAAAAAGGCGCTTGTGAGATTGGAAATTAACCAACAATTGAGAAAGTTTGAGATGTTGGTTGTGAAATTCCAACCTAAGACTTTGGGAGTCTGCAGCCCAATCGGGAGGGGACTTGTTGAGCTGGAGGAGGGGGGTGATTAGTAGTGTACAGTTGGTAATTTCAAGGTGGATATTCACCTTGAAATTACCCAGTGTACACTACTGAAGCCTTTCTAGCCACTTATCCTGTTTAGATCTACTTCTTTTAAAGTGATTATGAAAAGTTCTGACTGATGTGGTCTCCAGAGTCCCAGTCTTATCAGTCTTTGCAGTCTTGTAAGCGACCCCACAGTCATTGACTGTCTTGTTGTTATATTCATCGGAGTTATAGCAAGTTTCTGGTGGAGTTTCCGTCGGGGTTTTTGTTACGTTACAGCGGAGTTTCCTCGGGCCAGCAGAGTTTTTGTTACGTTCATCAGAATTACTGCGGAGTTTCCATCGAAGTCCGCTTGATTTGAATGCGCTCACATCTAAGTTTTCAATCTAAAACTCCGTTTTACTAGGAAACCACACCGCATTTTTTATTATCAGCCATGTTTGGCGAAGAAGAATTAATTCAGTCATGGTTGCACTGCAGCTTATCTACGATTTACCACACTGTTAACATGTTGTTTGCATTGTTTTATAATATTAGGTATTGTTTGATTAATTGGCAGTAATAATTAGTGATGTATGCACGTTTTGTTTCGATTCCGATTCCGTACTTTATATATACACATAAATCATGTCATTTCACTTCACTTTTATCGCAAAAGTTAATTGTGCCTTTTTAATTTTTTAATTTAATTATTTGTTTTTCAATTTTACACGATTTGACCTTGAATTGATAATTTTCAAGGTCAAGGTCAGGTCGGGGTCATAATTTAACCCGTCCATGACACTTCCCGTAGGTAGCAAGTTGAGCTCAATCGGTTCGAGTCTATAAAGGACACACATCACCTCGGGCGGAAAAACTGACCCGATGAAAATCTCCCCCGTTCCTAGGAAGCCCTATAGTCCGGGAACTAATAGGGGTACCCTTGCACCCCCCCTGGGACTTAACTTCACCCCACTCATTTTGTTCCTTATTATGTCCTTCAACTTTTAAGCAATGTTAACAAGAAAAAAAAGTGGCCGTGTAGACTCCAGACAAAATGGCGTCCATCATGGCCGCTGTTTTTCAGCCCAGACCCTAAGTCAGTTTATGCAAATTATAGCGGGAAAATCTTGTAAAATGTATACAAATGTATATATTTTCGTGAAGCTGAGACATAATGACACATTTTTGAGCCAAAATTTAAACTCACAATCCAAGATGGGTGCCAAAATGGCCACCGGAAGTTGAAAATATAACATTTTTTCACAAATGTCTTCTATATCAATTCATGCTGTTTGGAACTGGTTGAGTAATGCAACTTTATTTTGTGTTTTGTATATTAACTGATCATTGGAGCAACGAAATATGCAATTATTGGGGTCCTAACCCCTTCCGATCCCTCAAAAATTCGATTTTACAGAATGCGGTATAAAATTTCACAAAAAATCACAATTGGGATTCTAGTCATATTTCAACAAGAAATGAACAGAACTTTGTAATGTAAGTGAGGCATATCATTAACTATTAATATTCCAAATCACTGGGACCAAAATTCTAACTTTGGCTCAAAATGGCTGCCAATATGGCCGCCAAAATATGGAAAATGGTAAATATTACACCAGCGTGTCCTGCAATCGCTTACAAGTTGTGGTTGATGTATACAATTGGCTATTCTGCATTCTATACATTGAATACTAACATGTCTGATGCACCATGGTTAATTGTTACTATTGTCACCCCTGACATCGTCAAAAATATTGGACTTTTCTCTCAAAAACTTGACATAAATATGGGCAAAAATTCACTTTTCAGGTTTGGACCATTTTTTCAGGTAAAATATAACTATCTTTGGTATCAAAGGTGTTTATTGTTTTGGTCTATTTTAAATGTATCACACTACAGTGTTTATAGACTGAATTGCTCAAGATGGCTTCCAAATTTGTAGAATGTTAATTTTTTACATATATCCCGAACATTCTCTGCATTATCCGAAAAGGTAGCATATTGTGACTCACTTGGTTATTATACATGTTATTTAATTAACTGACAACTACATGTTCTATTCTGGTTGTCTCAGTTCCTTTTGGGGCATGACAAATTCATTTTAAAGCAGGGTTGGTGATTTTTTTAAATTTTTAAATTTATTTGATTTAAATCAAGATTTCTTTGATTTAAATCGATTTATTTGATTTTTTTTTCTAACTGTTATGAAAATATGTAATTGTGCAATGTCTTTGATAAATGAAGGTTCTGAAAGGTGTTGCTTATTATATCCAAGGCTGGATTAATCAGAATTCTGTGATTGTATTATTTTTTAATTATTTTTTGTATACCAATGAACACACAAATATGGCAATACAGATATAGCAACCATGTGCTTTATGCATACACTTAGGTCCATATGGGTTTCAATGTTGTGATATCTGGAAAGGTAGACCTGTGCTTAAAACTTTTACTAATAAATTTAGTCCATTTTAGATGAAAACTGAATATATTTAATATCAATCACATTCGCTCTCAGTTCAGTGACTTGAGGACATACGTAATCACACTATATATCAAGTATAGGCACTAGACAACTAGAGTAGTTACATCTAGATGGCAGAGTATATGGTAGAACTTCTCAGTTAGCATTTACATGTACGGCAATGAGAAAAGGGGGAAAGAAAATGAAACAATGTATATTGAGGCGTACTGAATCTGAGTGTAGTTACAAACAATACGAACAATGCTATAAAGTGGGACAGGCCATTGCTGGAACAGTAAATATGGTACCATGCAGTATGACTGTAGTTTATACAGTATAGGGTTGATAATTACTGTACAATTTCATATCTATTATCCAATTTGTATATTGATTAATCATACTCATGTTTTAGTTTACAGAAACCTTGTTAGATATTGCAGTTCATGACTTTTTATCATCATTTAAACAAATTTGATTTAAATCAATGATTTTTTTGAAAAAAATCATTGATTTAAATCTTGATTTAAATCAATGATTTAAATCGCTTGATTTAAATCAGCCAACCCTGTTTTAAAGTATGCAATTTTGCTGAGAACCTCTTGTGTAATTTTGGCCACATTTATTGAAAGGAAATGGGCAGAACTTTGATACAGAACTGAGATGGATCATAATCTTTGGCTATTCTGGTCCATTATGATAAAAAAAAATGTCAACATGATACAGTGTGGATGCCAAGATCATAGCCAGGGAGTTACTCTATGATCATATGTGAGGTGAATAGGTATAGAGGGAGTTATTGTATGTCATGACTGATGTGAGTAGGTATACAATGAGTGACTATATGGTTATTAGTGGTTTGTCCATGTTAAGATGCATCTAGGTATACAGGGAGAGGTCATGGTCAGGTGTGAGGTCAATCGGTATGCATGGAGTGACTCTATGGTGTATGATTGTGTATATTCAGTACGGGTGCAACCGGTGTACCTGTATGGTCATTGGTGTGGTGTATGGATATAGCTACATTGTCATCTATGTGTTGAATATGTATATATGGAGTGACTGTAAGGTCCTGGGAGGTATGTGCAAGTGTTGTCTGTATGATCATGGATGGGGTGTGTGGATAAATAGGGAGTGACATTATCGAGGGTGTGGTTATATAGGGAGTGTCCGTGTGGTAATGGTGGGATGTATATTTATATATCTCGTGGATGTATTATCATTTGTGGGTGTATAAGGCTTAGCTGTATTATCATGGATGGCGTGTATGATTATGCAGTGAATTGCTGAATTGTCATGTGTGAGGTGTATATGCAAGTCTGGAGTGTTTGAGTGGTTGTGTGTGCGTTTTTTTTGTATATCTGGAAGGGCTGAATGGCCATTAGTGAGGTTTACATGTATACCTGCAGTAAATCTATAGTCTAGGGTGAGCTGCATATGTATATCGAGTGGTTATATGACTATGTGTGTCAAATAGGTATACAAGTAGTGACTGTATGGTTAATAGTGAGATGAGAACATGTAGGTATACAAGACAGTAGTGACTGTATGGTCACAAATGTAATGAACATCTATACAGGGGGTGACTATTAAAATGGTCATGCGTCAGGCGTATGAGTATACCTGGTGCTCCTGTTTGGTGACTCGTGGCGGTATGGTCATGTGTAGGTTATACCAGTATATTAAACACGTGTTGCTTTATTGTCATGGGCGAGGGATATGTGTATATAGCGAGTGGCTATATGGCCATGGATGAGGTGCACATGCATACATGGAGTGACTATATAGTGACATGGGATGGGGTGTATTAGTATATCTTGAGTGGCTATTCGGCTATGGTGTGACAAATAGGGATACAAGGAGTGACATGGCCAATGTTGAGGCGAATATGTATACAAGGATTGACCATGCTCATGTATGAATGTTTTGAATAGGTACACACGGGGTGACTATATGGCCATAGGTCAGATGAAGGAGTTTACCAGGTGACATGGGTGAGGGTATGAGTATGAAGCGAGTGGCCATATGGCCATTGGTGAGGTGCATATGTATACCGGAATGACTTTATGTCCCCAGGTAAACATATTAATCTCAGTTCCGTCTCAAAGTTCTGCTCATTTCCTTTCAATAATATGGCCAGAATCACAAAAGAGGTTCTCCGCAAATTTCCATACTGCAACTTTAAAATGAATTTATCATGCCCCATACGGAACTGGAACAAATATAATAGAACGTATTTGTCAGTTAATTAACTAATACGTAAAATAACCAAGTGAGTCACAATTTGCTATCTTTTTCGGATAACGCAGAGAATAATGTTCGGGATATGTTAACTTTTTACAAATTTGGTTGCCATTTTGGAAGCCATCTTGAGCATTTCAGTCTTTAAACATCACAGTGTGACACACTTAAGATAGACCAAAACAATAAACACCTTTGATACCAAAGATAGTTGCAGTTTACTTGAACAAATGGTCGAACCCTGAAAAGTGAATTTTTGCCAATATTTTTGTCAAGTTTGTGAGAGAAAAATCCCATATTCTGGTGATGTCAGTGGTGACAATAGTAAAAATGATCCATGGTGCATTAGACATGTTAGTATGCAATGTATAGAATACAGATTAGCCAATTGTATACATCAACCACAACTTGTAAGCGATTGCAGGACACGCTGGTGTAATATTTACCATTTTCCATATTTTGGCGGCCATATTGGCAGCCATTTTGAGCCAAAGTAAGAATTTTGGTCCCAGTGATTTGGAACATTAATAGTTAATGATATGCCTCACTTACATTACAAAGTTCTGTTCATTTCTTGTTGAAATATGACTAGAATCCCAATTGTGATTTTTTGTGAAAATTTATACCGCATTCTGTAAAATCGAATTTTTGAGGGATCGGAAGGGGTTAGGACCCCAATAATTGCATATTTCGTTGCTCCAATGATCAGTTAAAATACAAAACACAAAATAAAGTTGCATTACTCAACCAGTTCCAAACAGCATGAATTGATATAGAAGATATTTGTGAAAAAATGTTATATTTTCAACTTCCGGTGGTCATTTTGGCGGCCATCTTGGATGGTGAGTTTCAATTTTGGCTCAAAAATGTGTCATTATGTCTCAGCTTCACGAAAATATATACATTTGTATACATTTTACAAGATTTTCCCGCTATAATTTACATAAAACTGACTTAGGGTCTGGGCTGAAAAACGGCGGCCATGATGGACGCCATCTTGTCTGGAGTCTACACGGCCCAGGGGGGGGGGGGGGGGGGGGGGTTCAAGGGTACCCCTATTAGCTCCCGGACTACTAAGTACGTAAGAATCACACAACACGCTCATGTCTTGATACAGTCACGCTCACGCCCAGACCTTGACGTAAGAATCACATTACACGCATACTCTCTTTATCAATGACACTGCAGATACGAACGCTCTTTAACTATCAGCGCGATTAACCCCACAGTGCTGCACAGTGCCGTATTTTGTGACTGGGAGTGAAGAACAGGTGCTCGGAGCTTCTCCAAAATGCTGCGACGACCATTCCTGTGGGTTTTTACATTTAGATGGGAAGTTTGGTCTCGATCGTTGCAGCCGTTTTCGATTCTATAAAGTATATATATATATATACACACATATATTTATATATTTATATACGTAGTTCTCAAAATATATAGTAGATACAGACATTCACATATATACATGTAGGTACATGTATAGATAAGATTTTTTTTAAAGTTCCGGTAACCCTGTGGTTGTAAATAGAATGCACTCACATAGAGATTCTGACTTCAAACTTGTGTCACCGTCTAATTATATATACCAGTAATAAATGACGGGTATACTAGTATTGCTTGATAAATTGCTATAGACAAGTGTTGATTTGATTTGTATAGAACAATTAGAAAATCTCAAAATGTTCATTTAAGGAATAATCTCGGTTTTGAATGTAATTATAGTTTAAAGATATCTACATGTATCTCTCCCTAAACCAAGTTTTATATGCAGTAGTTTCCTGGGTCCGAAATATTAAAAATAATAAATATGGATCGAAAACCCCTGTCTGGAAATACTTCTATCTGACAATATTGATTTGATTTCCACTTTTAAATACATACAACCATTTTGGGACTTTATACAGCTCACATAAATGGTTGGAGCATAGCAAGTGGGTGAATTCTATCTGAGATAACCCACAGGTCCCTAGAACAAAAATTAACCTCTCCGCCAATAGTACTTTAATAATCCTATTTAATTAAAGTACTATTGGTTCTGGGGACCAGTGAGATCGCCTGAAAGCTTTATGACATGACGGTTTATTATTATCCCCTGCCGAATTGAAAATTTGCGGGGGATATAGGAATGGGTTCCGTCCGTTGTCCGTCCCGAATTTGTAAGAGATTTAAAAGATTTTTGTTATATGAGTTCACCTGACCATTACCTAGAATGAGTTCGCAAGCCAGGTTCGGCTGGATATTTTTACCGGAGTTATTGGACTTTTGTTTATTATTTTGTCAAATTTACCAAATAGCAAATATATGACGTCACAGGGCTCATTTCCACAAATCTCAATGGATTTCAAAGATATTTGGTATATGGGATCATCTGACCATTACCTAGAATGAGTTGGGAAGCCAGGTCAGGCCAGATATTTTTACCGGAGTTATTATACCTATCTCAACGAAGTTAGGGGGGGGTATACTGGAGTCAGCTCGTCCGTCCGTCCGTGGACACAAATTTGTCCGGAGTTTTTCTCAGTCGTTATTTTATCAATTTCCTTGAAACTTGGCACATACATTAACCACCATGGGAACCTGTGCACCTGCGATTATGACGTCTATCGGACCTTTTTTGGTGGAGTTATCCCCCTTTTTCGACTTAGAAAATTTTCACAACATGTATACTTTTGTCCGAGCTTTTATTCCTACATTTTTAGGTCAATTTTTTTTAAACGTGGCACAGATATTGAGTACCATGGGATCTTGTGCACCTGCGATTATGACGTCTGTCTGCCATTTTTTGGTGGAGTTATCCCCCTTTTTTTACTTAGAAATTTTTTTGCAACATGCATAATTTTGTCCGAGCTTTTATTCCTACATTTTTAGGTCAATTTTTTTAAAACGTGGCACAGATATTGAGTACCATGGGATCTTGTGCACCTGTGATTATGACGTCTGTCCGACATTTTTTGTGTGGAGTTATTCCCCTTTTTTTACTTAGAAATTTTTTCGCAACATGCATAATTTTGTCCAAGCTTTTATTCCTACATTTTTCGGTCAATAGGTTTAAGATTAGGGTTATGGTTGTACACCTGCAATGGAAACTGTCATTTTATTATTTTAACTAAATGTTTACTGACATGTGAAACATCTTAGTATTTTAAAAACAGGGGGGTATCCGTAGTCCCATTGGGACAGTCACACCTCTAGTTGGACTTTGTTTATTATTTGTGTCGTATTACCAAATAGCAAATAGATGACGTCACAGGGCTCATTACCACAAATCTCAATGGATTTCAAAGATATTTGGTATATGAGTTCACTTGACCAGTATCTAGAACGAGTTCGCTAACCAGGTCCGCCCCCTTAATTTCAGCAGAGTTATTGGACTTTGTTTATTATTTTTTGTGCAAATTGACAACGTCACAGGGCTAATTTCCACAAATGTCAACGGATTTAAAAGATTTTTGGTATATGAGTTCACATGACCATTACCTAAAACAAGTTCGCAAACCAGGTGTGGCCGGATATTTTCACCGGAGTTATTGGACTTTGTTTATTATTTTTGTGTGCAAATGGACGATGTCACAGGGCTCATTTCCACTAATGTCAATAAATTTTAAAGATTTTTGGTATATGAGTTCACATGACCAGTATCTAGAATGAGTTCTTAAACCAGGTCCTGTCGGATATTTTCAGCATAGTTATATTCGTTCCCATGACCAGTACCTAAAATTAGTTCGCAAGCCAGGCTTTTTGACAAAATTCCACCTCTTGTTTAGCACATACTGAGAACGCAAACATTATTGAGAATGCACTTCCCCAACTGCACAATTCGGCGGGGGATACCGCTGTCTGACTGCTTGTAAAAAATAGTAATGAAAAAAATGTCCCAATTGATTATAACATTATATAAGAAATTGAATGTACTCATAGTGGTGAACATCTATACCAACTTTCATTGAGATCCAAGCACTACTTTTTAAGTTATGCCCTGAACAGACATTGGACGGATGGATGGATGGACAGGTGCACAACAGTATATCCCTTTAAAAAAAAGGGAGTATAAATATCGATAATTGATGAAAGCATTTCCGGACATTGACTCGATTTAAATATTTTATATCCTGGGAATAATAGAAAACATATTTAGGAAGCTCGAGATATAAGTCCACCTTCAAAGGCTGATCACAAGCTCAGAGGACAAACTTCTTTTGACACCATCTGGTGCTAATTTGATCACGGTTGGATACCGATCTTTCAAAGTAACATGGAATCCTCTGCCATTGAACATAAAAGAGTCACCATCTCTTGACGACTTTAAAAAGTCATTGAAAACTTACTTGTTTGCGCGGCGTTTCAGAAAATGACTTTGATATTGTGTATATTTATATTTCATGTTTATGTTTATGTCAAGCGCTTAGGGCCCGCTTATAGGGGATAAGCGCTATACAAATATTATTATTATTATTATTATATTAAAATCGCTGTTTATGATTCAGTATAAAGCCTTTAGACTCTTTACAGCTATACTTTTGTGTGCCAAATAGAACTGCAGGGTGGAATGTACTGGCAAGTGCAGGGAGAAAATTTCTGAAAAAATTAATAATAGTGCGAGGCGGAATAGAAGTGTGTGGTCACCATGTGGGAACATACATGTATCAATTCTCACAGAAAAGTCAATATGTGGAAGATGGACTTTTTCAATATTTAATAACTTTAAACAATTATTTTTGTAGACTTTAGTATAAAGCAAGTTTTCACAATTGACATGCTTAAAATTGATACATGCATGGGAAAGTGTAACCAAAGTTGTCCATGCATAATATATGTACATGCCCGTGTGCGCAACATCTGAAATGAAAAATCCAGTATCTTGTAATTAAACTATTTTGTATAGCATTTGTTAATTTAGAACAGAGCCAAATTATTTTTTGAAATGTACAAACATAATAAGCATCGTGCAGGGTGGATTTTTTATAAATTAATAAATGTACAGGTACATTTATTTGGCACACAAGAATAGTCACTTTGGTGGGGTTGATGATGCTAGTAGCTGACACTGCTAGTCAACAGGGTCAGTGTCCGGTTATTCCCCTTGCCGAGGAGATATAAATGGGTACAGGATGTTTTGTATCGTCTTAAGTCTTTTCGTACCATATTTTTAATTGATTCGTACCTTTATATTGTTTGTTCGTTTTGTACCATTTGGGAAATCAATTGGTCGTTTTGTACCATATTCAAAATGAACAAGCACTAATTAAGTCACTATACATGTATGTAACACCATAGCGAAAGCAATAAAATGACCAAACAATCTGGTATGAAATGACCATGGTATTGCATAGTGAAATATTGAAGGAGTCACAATAGTTGTGTATAATTTATATGGTCACAATATATGTAAAGCATCATGTAAGTTAACATGACATCTGTTCTGTTTGGATTTTGATTGAGTTCTGAGTTTTAAGTGCTTGTAATGCATCTGGGATAATCGTGCCACGGTCGGTGTACTCGATCACTACTCCAGCAATGTTCAGAATCCTATCCCATGACACTTGTATGAAATGTTTGGAATTTGAATCCATATTTAATATAATTATAAATCCTTCAGATGCTCAGTGTTACCGATCTCCACTCCAGACTGCACAACCGACTGTTCACTGCGGTTCCACTCAATGGTTGTTTTTACGAAGGAGTGCTCGTAATGTATAGTGTTCATATACAGTAGATCGAACGATTCTCTGACAGTGTTGTTAGTACTTGATGCACAACTCCTAAGTTGTCCACTGGATTTTGACATGTAACAACTCCTAAGTTGTCCACTGGATTTTGACAGATACTTAACGTGACAATCATGCTGGGAACAGTGACACTCACAGTCACACTGACGGTGATACTGATAGTGATATCACAGTCCTCAAATTTGGTTGCTTTCAGTTTAGATATATTTTTAATTATATATAGGATATAGATTCTTCATTTGAAGAATCTTCATTTGTAGAATAATTATCAATTATCAAGACTATCACGACAATCGTCATCAACAATGAACAACATTGATAATCGATTCAATGATTCATTGAATGACACTTTTGACTCGGTGAATTTCAGGTTTCGTGCCACGGTCCTCGTTTTGACTCCATCTTCGTCGGCATCTGGTTCATGTAAATATCGGCCAATATTTAAACACAGGCTCTCAAAGCCATCTTCGGTGTCTGTCACAGGTGCAGGATCCTCCACAGCACGTATATCATTGTCGTTTTCATGTTCAATGTCAAAGTCAAACTTTGGAACCAAATAGCAAAACAGATATATCAAACCTTCTGTTGTAAAATAAACACCCCCATCCCCCAATTTACCTCTCGTTTCGAGCTGTTAAACAAACAATGTGACCTCCGATGTATATATAAACAAAATACCCTCACCAGGAAAGTGAATGGAATTCATAATTGCAATGTTTGTGCTTTCATTGCTTTGTATGTGAACTCCGTAATATGAACATGCATATGAATAGCGTTTAGTCCGCGATTAGCATTTGAATTACATGATCACATAACAACATTCCTCCAATGATCACTTTATACGTTGAACAAACATTAACACAATTGTAACGTATTTGGGACCTAAAGTGACGCATACAAATGACCGTGACTCCGTACAAATACTGAACATAAAAGTTTATGGGCGCCATAAAACAACATTTCTCCGGTAATTCCATCGGTAATTATGTTGTAATTATCAGGTAATTATGTTGTTCTCTGGTAATTCCATGGGTAATGATTCCACTGGTAATTTGTACACATTATTTCCCAACCGGGTTCTAAGTCATGTTTTTTTTTAATTAACAAACTTACCTTCCCCAACATTCCTGAAATATTTACTATGGTCGCATGCAAATAATTTTTTTTTGCACTTCAGCATGTTGACATAAAATTAGGGACAGATTTCATAGTCAATTGCTTAGTTTGTTTATCCGAAGATCCATTAGTGCCAAAGTAGGCATATATTGTTGCCGTTGAAATGTTAGAGGTGACCCGCGGGTAATTAATTATACGTCCATTTAATACATATGCACAATTGGGGAAGTCAGGAATACTCAAATATAGATATGTTGTAAGTATATTAAAGTCAAACTTGGGAGCCAAATAGCAAAAACGGATATATCAAACCTTCGGTTGTAAAATAAACACCCCCATAACCCAATATAGCCCTCGTTTCGAGCTGTTTTGCAGAATGTTTTTACCAAACAAACAACGTGGCCTCCGATGTTTATATAAACAAAATACCCTCGCCAGGAATATAAATGGAATTCATAATTGCAATGTTTGTGCTTTCATTGCTTTGTAAATGAACTCAAATTATTTCGGAATGGGTTCGCAGATCTCCGCTCGCTGATACTGATAGATATCACGCCAGTAGTTCATTTTATTCATTCGCTCTTCTCCACAAATACTTCATAACAACCAGTCAAAAGTTTCCGCGTTCACATGTCACTTCCTGTCAACTGTCTCACCGGAAGTGTCATATACACGGTAGCTATTACCACACACGTTGTTCCTTTTCGCTTTTGTCCTTGCATAAGTTAATTAGGAAAGGATTATGTTTTATTCTGTTTCCAATCTGCATTTCAGGAGATTCAAGAAGAAATTGCAAAGCAGCAGAGAAAAGTGGTAAACCTGCAGAACATGGTTGTTGTCATTGAAGAGAATGGCTGTACTGATAATGGTAATATTTTTAGCCCAACTTGACAAAGTCATGTGTGGGTTTTTGCAATCACCAGGAATATGCGATTTTTCAAAATATTTTGAAGGAGTTTTCATTGGAATTTCCAGAAGAACTTCTGACTTTTTTTTGTTCAGTCCCTGACAGTTCTATGCGTACGACCGTTTTATGCTGTGTGTGCGATAAATTATTTCATAACTTCACCATTAAACGCTTTATAATAAGAAATATCAGAAGAATTCGGTCAGAACTGTACGTAAACAAACCCTGTTTTGTTCACTTCAACAATGTAAACAAAATGACAAGATCTCACAAGATAAATAGCTCCCATCATCAATGAATCAGAATGTTTATTACCAAGGTGAAGTCTGCCCACGAGAATAGAAAAAGACTCACGTGGTATTATCGATAAAGCAATTGATAATTATACTTCGCACATTTTTTTTTGCGCATTCACAGGCTAATATACTATAAGTATTTGGCCATACATCTATGTATAATAATCAAGAACATTTGACATGAAACAAGGTAAATAATTTATAAAATGTTGCCGTTATCAATTATCTTTGTACGAACTGGTTACGTATGTGCGAAAATTTTCAGGTCAGGGGTCGAGTGATATAACTTTCGCGTCAAACAAACTCACTTCTGTCATAATAGTTTGTCAAAACTGAAATGAAATTTGTAAACAAATACGATTAACCTGCATTTTAACGAGGTGAGCTTCAATTAAATGAAAGAAGCAATGCTGCATAAACTATTTGTCATGGACTCAGCCAGTGTATCGTATATCTATGTCAACTAAGGTCGCTTTACCTGGTAAAAATGAAAAGTGAAAGTGAAAATTCTATCAAATTTAGAGAATTCTATTGAAAGTGAAAGTACAATTCTGGGAATTCTGCAGTTTCAGAGAATACTTTTGAAAGTGAAAGTACGATTCCGGGAATTCTATCAGATTTTGCGATTCTCTTCGTTTTCATGGTCATAGGCTATATAAGGCCTATATATTATCACACGAAAATGAGTCGAGTCACAATATATGCATCGGTACTAATACATGGTGTGTATATAACACCTTTGTCTACGATTCGCGTGTCCGAATTCACCAAAAAAATTACTTTTTACAAGTTTTATAAAAGCCAAAACAGTTGGATTTGTGTCCGACGATTAGCTTTATTAACTCTTTAACCCTCAATGACATGATTTGACGTGTCTGGCATTTACCTGTGACGTTACCTGCGACGTTATCTGGTGCAACCCATTTTGTACGTAATGTCAAATGCGGCGTAATCATCGGTGAAATAAATGTTGAAAGTTTTTCTTACTGATGCAGCCACCGGCAATTATATTCAACGCAGTACGAAGTCTTGTAATGTGTACATTTTGGACATTATTGCAACGTTTTATGTCAAGTAACTGTAACACCATATTATCTAATTAATATAGTTTTAGTGTTGTTGTCAATTGGTGATTCGCCATCACCATTTAACAATATTGAATTAAATAATATTTATTTTCAAGCTTCGCCCCAAAGAAAAACAAAACGAAAAGATTTATCGGAAGTGTTCTATTAACAACGGCTGTTACAATTCACCCCCAATGCCCGAGGGAGTAATTGGTAACAGCACAGAGACACTGGCAGTAAACAGCATTACGTCTACAGACATGGCTGTTACAAATTACTCCACCCTACAGCGGGAGGTAATTGTAACCGCTGTTTGAATTAGCTAAATTCAGAGAACTTACATGTGTCAAAACAACCGGTAATTATTGGATGACCAATTTGGTCACAAAAAGACAACTTATACTTATAATTTGTTTTAATGAACTATTTTTGAAACAAAAATATTGTAATCATGTACAGAATCGACTGATATAAACTTTTTCAATCCATACAAAGCGCGACAATTAACAGAATACACTTGTAATTGCCAAGCACCCCCACAAGTGAAGTGGAATACTCCATCCGGAATTTAGAGCACGCAACTGAGAAATATACCTGACAACAAGATGCAAAGAGAATACAAGTTTTACGTTGTATAAATATACATGATATATCGAATAATAAAATGTTTATTGCAGAATGTTTTAATTTCTTCCCATTTGTATTATTACCAGCTTAATAAATTTTTTTTGTTTATCATTATAAATTGAGATAATTTCATAAAATATTGAAAAAATGTAATATGGTTTCTTCAGTTTCTTGTGGAGATAGCGCATATGAGGCGGGTTTGTTTTAAAATAAATTGACTGGTCAATTGCTCAAACTAAATTCAAAAATTATATTTTATGAATAAAATATTTATTAGAATAAACATAATTCTCATCCCCACATACATTTCCGGTCACATATTTACTCAGATCTATATACTTAGATCTTCATTAACTCTTTCGCTGCCACCTGCCACCACAGACATACCCCCCAGTGCCACGCATCCTGTACATATATCCATGTATTTCAGGTATATATGGGTAATACATTATATCTCAAGCAGTTTCTAATATAATTAGTTGAAACTTCACATGTATATAGACATAGGTATATCCTGTCGAATGCCGCCGTGGACACGCCCACCAAGGTCACGTGACATTGGCGGCCATCTTGGATTAGTGGCTATTTGCCGGTATATGTACAGTTTGTGTGGGTATGCATGGGTGTGTTGTTTGTTTTCTAATTTTCAACCCAATTATACGATGTCCAACAGTAAGGTACATGGGAGTAACATATATGAACATACTTTGGACATAAAATAGGTCACGTGACCTTGGCGTCCATCTTGGATTTATGCAAGTTGCCACCTATTTGTAGCAAAATGGGATACAATGGCGCACTTTGTTGAGTTCGTGCTTTTGTTGCTTGAATATTCCCTGATAGGTACAATTCCAAATATAGATATATATATAACCATGCATACCCACATGTATATATACCTGCAGGGGGACATATGACACTGCTCCGCCCCTTATAAGTCACGTGATCTTGACGGCCATCTTGAATTTCAGGAAAATTGGTTTTTACGATGATTTATGTGAATTATATGGGTCACGCGGGCGTACGCATGGTCAACTCACCAGCATAATTAATTTAGTTGCCTGTTATCACCACTGGAAAACGATACAATAGACAAGGGTTGTTCAAAAACAGTAAAGGTGTATTATAAGAAAACAACATTTGAAAATAATCCATTTTGGAAAGGAAAGTTTTGGCAAATGGGGAATAGACTAGCTTCTTCTGCCAAGACTGTGATACGCCATTGTGCGTTGTCCCGTTGTTTTCAACTTTTCCATAGCATGAAGGATTTCCGAAGAGCACGCGAGCAATATGACCTTCAATAACCTATTCGTACATATATTCAGTGCTTGTACCAAGACTGTGCGTACTTGAATACTGATAAGCGTCTTTGCTTCTGTGTTCGACACGCGGGGGAATGCATATACCGGCAAATAGCCACTAATCCAAGATGGCCGCCAATGTCACGTGACCTTGGTGGGCGTGTCCACGGCGGCATTCGACAGGATATACCTATGTCTATATACATGTGAAGTTTCAACTAATTATATTAGAAACTGCTTGAGATATAATGTATTACCCATATATACCTGAAATACATGGATATATGTACAGGATGCGTGGCACTGGGGGGTATATTCCGGCTCTGACTACTCCCATAACGTCAGAAATAGCATTACCTTGATGACGTTGTCGCTTTAAATTGTTCGCGCGCAACAGTACTACAGATAGAATCATTGTACACTGTCAAACATGCCGGAAAGAATAGAGTTATATCCCATACATTAGACTACATACCAAATTCGCAAAAATGCGCGATTGGCAGTGACACGGGAGTTCGCATTTATGCGCGTTTGGCAGTGAAAGAGTTAATGTGACCATCATATTAACGTACATATGTTATGGAAATTCGAAATTGAATAATTTTAAAGTGAACATCAATTTCTGGCAAGACTTAATTAGTGGTCCTGGCGATCTAACAAGTATATCTATATCTTCCAATAAAATAATAAATGTTTATATTAACACAGTTAATTTTAAAAGCTGAAAATACATTACATAGTTGCATGGCATTTGAAGATGGTGTATCTCTTCCTAGACGGCACAAATTTAATAGTAATAAAACATATACACGAGAGATACTTATGTTGACAAACTTTTGTTTAGTTAGTTCCAAGGTAGTGATTCAATGGAGAAACACGGGTAGCTCACAAACTGACTCTTGAAACGCTTCAGTGTTTTAAAAAATAGTAACAAAGTGACTATCTATCTATCTATCTATATATCGATCTATCCTGGGCATGTCTGCGACCTACTGGTCATTATAAACAGTTTGGCCACGTGGTACCGGTATATGGAGAAAAAAGCAAAAGAAGTGTGATAAAAATGAAGTGCATGACCACACAAGTAAAGGTTAAAGGGGCACTGCACACTAAATCCGATCATTTATGGGATCATCTCCTTTTATATTCAACAGAGTATATGCAACAAATAAATATTTTATATATCATACAAATAAAGTCAAGGAAGAGATAAGTCATCTTCAGAAGCACACCGTTGAGTCACAAATGGCTAGATAATTATAATTATCCGGCTATTTACGACTCAATTGAGTGCTTCTCGGTGAAACAGCCTGAGCATAAGTGGATGTCTCAGGTGGGGCAGCCATACACTGCCTCCCTACAAATTTGATTTGCAAAGCACAATTTGCAGTGTTTCTGCTTTACTGGCAGCTTTACATGCATGTGTGTTAGTTTTATGTATGTTACTAACACCGGGCTTATCAGAACACTGTCGTTTTCGACAAGTAAAACCATTAATTAACAATTCTCCCAGTTCAAGGATAAAGTCCTTCTGATCCATCTTGATCCCTTTCTTTCCTTTCATCACTCTTAGAAACCATATTGTAACATATAGCCGAGTTGACCCTACAACAATCAACCATGAACCACATAATAAACTTTGAATATTTCTTTGATGATCTGCCGCTTGGGTACTTCTTTCGCATTTGATCATGTACATCCACTCCGTTCATGTGTTGATTGTACAGTTTAATTGCATTGGGTTGAGGGATCTCGACTAATTGTCCATTAACTCTCCTCTTACAAACAGAACTACCATCTGCCTCTGACAGGTTATGTGCTTGTACAACAATATTGTTGTCGGTCCATGCGACAATTCGACTATGACGCTGCTGGTATGTTACACTGTCACCTGAAAAATGAGTTTTAGATATTGTACCGTACCAGTATATTTTAATAACTTAAAAACAAAACTGCTTACAGACTTGGTTCTCCAGACGGGAATAAAAAAGATATATACTATATAAACCTGTGAAATTTTGTTCAATTTATGTTTATAGTATTCATAGCTTTTAAACTAAATTTATAAAATCATCTATATCTAAGTTAACAGCATACATGTGCACTTTACATGTACAATTTACACACACTTAGGCGTATATATATCCGTACGAAATCGTCACATTCAAGCAATGGCAAGCAACAAAAAATAAGCAAATTATAATGTACTATTAAATGTTACATGTATATACATAGTGTTTTATTTATTATACCCCCTTTAAAAAAAAATGGGGGTATACTGTTTTGCACCTGTCCGTCCGTGCGTCCGTCCATCGAGCCGTGCATCCATCCGTCTGTCCATGCATCCGTCTGTCTGTCTGTCGAGCCGTCCGTCCGTCCGTCCGTACGTCCGTCCGATGTCTGTTCATGTCATAACTTGAACAGTAGTGCTCGGATCTCAATGAAATTAGTTATGGATGTTCACTATTATGAGGACATTAAATAGAGGGTTCCATCGTTTTGTTTGGATTTTCCATTCTAGAGTTATTCATCTTTGTTTATCTGGAAATGTTGGCTTTTTGGTCCGTCTGGTGTCTGTTCATGTCGTAACTTCAACAGTTGTGCTGGGATCTCAACCAAATTTGGTGTGGATGTTCACAACTATGAGGACATTAAATAGAGGGTTCCATCGTTTTGTTCGGATTTTCCATTCTAGAGTTATTCATCCTTGTTTATCTTGAAATGTTGGCTTTTTTGTCCGTTTGGTGTCTGTTCATATCATAGCTTGAACAGTAGTGCTCGGATCTCAATGAAATTTTTTATGGATGTTCACTACTATGAGGGCATTCAATAGAGGGTTCCATCGTTTTGTTCGGATTTTCCATTCTAGAGTTATTCATCTTTGTTTATCTCAATTTTTTTACATGTAGGCCTACTAGTACAAACATATCAAACACATTTTCTTTAATTTTGTTTCAATTTAGAAACAAGATCGTTTTACTTAATGTATAATCATCATTTATTGTTATGCTATATAATATATCGCACCTCTTGACGGAATTTCTTTCTTAAGAGCAGCCTTATTTATGAATTCATCCGGCATGAAATGATTCCTCCCATCGCACGTTGCCCAGAATTTGATACCAAATTTGTCGGGTTTATTTGGCATATACTGTCTAATTTCTGATCGACCTCTGTAACCCTTCATGGCTTCGTCTATAGAGATATCTTCGGAATGTTTTAAATGTTTCATAAAATTTGTACTGGTCATATCAAACATTGGCTTAACTTTGTTTATCGGATGGTAATCTGGATCAGTTCTCGGTGTTCTTGCTGCATCAACATTCACATGCAAGTATTGTGTCAGCTTTTCGTACCGCGCATTCATCATCGCTTTCTGGAATCCAGCATTGCCCATGAACTCATTCTTACTCCAATAATCAGAATAACTTGGCCTTTGTGACACACCCATTAGTATATTAAGACCGAAAAAGGCCCGAATTTCGGCACCATTTGTTGGGCACCAACGGGGATCTCCCACTCCCTTTTCACAAGTAATCATTTCGGCATATGCATTTGTATTTTTTGCGATATGTTCATATATGCCATCCTCCATAAAAAGTTCAAAATAAGCAAGTGGGTCGGCTTCCTCCACATTAAACCCGTCCGGGAGTATGGGACCAACCTTTGGAACATTACAGTTTGAATTTATTGTGCTGTTTTCAATAATTATACCCCCCCGCAACGAAGGGGGTATACTGGAGTCAGCTCGTCCGTCCGTCCATGGACACAAATTTGTCCGGAGTTTTTCTCAGTCGTTTTTTGATCAATTTCCTTGAAACTTGGCACAGACATCAACCACCATGGGAACCTGTGCACCTGCGATTATGACGTCTGTCAGACATTTTTTGGTGGAGTTATCCCCCTTTTTCGACTTAGAAAATGTTCACAACATGTGTACTTTTGTACGAGCTTTTATTCCTACATTTTTTTCTCAATTTTTTTAAAACGTGGCACTGATATTTAGTACCATGGGAACCTGTGCACCTGCGATTATGACGTCTGTCCGACATTTTTTGTGTGGAGTTATTCCCCTTTTTCGACTTAGAAACTTTTTTGCAACATGCATAATTTTGTCCAAGCTTTTATTCCTACATTTTTCGGTCAATAGGTTTAAGATTAGCGTTATGGTTGTACTCCTGCAATGGCAACTGTTATTTTATTATTTTAACTAAATGTTTACTGACATGTGAAACATCTTAGCATTTTTAAAACAGGGGGTATCCGTATTCCCATTGGGACAGTCACACCTCTAGTTGTTTCTGTATCACTTTCATCCTCCGATATGTCTCGTTCCTCGTCTGACTCTGAATTGAACCCACTGAATTCACTTGCATCATTGTCTGAATTAAATATATCTAACGCCTCTTCATTTGTTAGCAGATCGAAATCATAACCCTCAAAATCACTTTCGTCGTCCGACGTTTCTAACACCTGTAGTGCTTCTTCGTTTGTTAATAACGAATCCATAATCGAATCCATCATCATACGACTTTGGTAATCTACCCCAACATATTGAACTCGTCTGCATTTACATATTCAATTTTACCTCTCTTGTACCCCACGAATTATCCCCCCTGTCGCTCAAGTAAACAACACGTGTAATGCGAATTTTTCGTTCGTGTTTAGCTGAACAACATTCTTTTTTTTATATTTCCAATCAAATGCATACATATCAGTAGCAATAAGATACACACAAAGAGGAATTATTAGAGGGAATATGGATTGAAGAACATGCTGGGAGGGTTTTGGTAATGATTTATCAACAACAGCTTGAGTTTGAGAATTGTTTATTTTCTTATTTTTGTATTTATACGACAGCAAGAAATGATTCACAAGTTTACACACACAATTGTGAAACATAAACACGTCAAATCACGCCATTGAGGAGTAGCACAGCCACGTCAAATCATGTCACTGAGTGTCCGTCAGCAAATAGGCGTAAGTTAAGTAGGTCTCATAAGTCTTTCCGGAACTCAGAAAATATTAAAAACAAAACAAAAAACGATGTTATGAACACTTTGCGAAAAGCTGTTTCCGGTAATTTTGTGGAAATTACGTTCCTTCTTTCTGAAAACAGCACTAAGTTTTCCGAAAAAGAAGACGACGTTTGCATATTGTTTTCGGAATATGCTCCGACGTTATCGGAATTATGAGTTTCCTCTTCCCGAATATTTGCAGAATTTACGGGAATTTTCGGAATTTGAATTTGAATTTTCGGAAATATTCAACAATGTCGGGCCGGTATTTAACAATCGGACCACAGTGTCTCTAAAATTACTTCTTCATCGGTCCATCCATTTTCCAATGGTGACGGAATAATGTGCTTATTCACATGCGACAGTTTCAGTTGACCAACACGGAAGTTCACTTGTTTTATGTGAGGCGTCAGCGGCCTCTTACGTGGTGGCATTTTGGATAAGTCAACTCTTGTTGACTTGGTGCCGATTAGTTCACCTTTTCCAACCATCTATATCAGCATCAAATATCTCACTGTGTCAACGTTCTTCGCTCTATAGGAAATCCAAGTCCATAAGGCATCTTATTACCATGCCAGGTATATGCCTACCATCAAGTCTTGGTCAAAGATGAGGACCGCTGTAAAACGGTATTCACTACAAAACACGGAATTTGTCAAAAAGCCTTTGGGCTCACGGGAAGCCCTTATACCTGGTCGAGGGTAATAAACCTGGTTCTCCAAGGCCTGAACTGGTCAGTAGCTTTGTGCTATCTCGACGACGTAGTTATTGGAGGTTTTTCAGTGTCTAATCACCTCCAGAATCTGGGGGAAGTACTCCAGAGATTCCTTAAATATAACCTGAAATTAAAACCCCAAAAATGTGAGTCCTTCCAGCACAAAATCGAGTTTCTAGGAAGATTGTCAGTCAGGATGGGGTTAAACTGAATGACGAGTCCCTAGAAACAGTTCAAAACTGGCCAATCCCATCAAGTAACAAGGAAGTAGAAAGCTTTTGTGGCCTGGTGAACTACCATCGGGCTTTTGTCAAAAGTTATGCCGAGATAGCTAGACCATTATATGCCCTCACTGGAAAACAGCCATTCATATGGGGGAAGAACAGCAAGAGGCCTTTAATACACTCAAGGCATCTCTGGTGTCTCCTCCAGTCTTGGCACTACCCAACAGTAAAGACTCCTTTGTCATGGATTGCGATGCTAGTGCGTGGGCCGTCGAGGCGGAGCTCTTGCAGATCATAGGGGGTGAAGAACGAGTGATTGCCTATGGTAGCTTTATCCAAGAAACTGGATGGATGCACTCAAAATTGGACTTGCATTACCACCATATACATGTGAGACAAGTTACAAGTTCAGATCCCGACCTAAGCTTGGCTGGTATATGCACCGTAGTTGAACTGGGGAAACAACGTAAGGAACCGGATCTATCCCCAGTCATTGCGTGGATAGAATCAGGTCAAGAACCAACATAGGGTGAATTATTCATCTCTATTCAGGCCACTAAATATATCTGGATTAATCGTCAGAGATTTGTGATAATAAATGAATTACTGTATAAGATAAAAAGGAATGGGGAGCAGGTTTTAGTAATTTCCAGCCAATTTACGGCTGAGATCTTGGCTATGGCTCATGATATACCCGCTTCTGGTCATCAGGGAGTGGTGCGTACCAAAGCTAGAGCCAAAAAGTACTTCTATGCATGGAATTACTTCAAGACATTGAATCATTCATAGGGGCCTGCCCCCAATGCAATCAAAGGAAGAAACCATCGAGGCATGCCAAGTGGGAAATGCAAACCTTCCATGCGGTTAATCCAATGGAAAGAGTGCACCTAGATTTCCTGGGACCATTGCCACTTAGTGAACATGATGACAAATAAATTCTGGTGATCACGCATCAGTTTACTAAGGGGTCATCTCAAAACTACTATCGTGATCCCGATAAATATCCCGATAGGATCCCGATAACTCAAATACTATCTTCTAAATTTCCCGATAGATCCCGATAGATCCCGATAGAGCGGTCGCCATTTCCTGAAAATATCCCGATACCGCATCCAAATATTCCGATAACACGCTGATTTCCTGAGAAATTCCCAATAACTTTCCGAAAGTAATGTACGTAGCATATTTGCCGATAACTTTCCGATAATTTACCCATTTATTTCAAGAACAATTATGTCTGTTTTGATAATAGACAAATCGAGCATGTTGTTTTGTTTATATATTTGTTTCTGTTTCCGGTTCAATGTGTTGTCATTACTTTTGGATTCGCCCACAGCTTCCTTCATAAGCACATTTTTATTGGGGTGGAAGCTTGTCTAAAAGAATTAAAACTCGACAAGTTTCAAGTTTTGATTCGAAGTTATTAAATTGTCCATTGAATTATTTTTGCATATTATTCATACAGCACATATCTCCAAGAAGCGCTCTGAAGGAAACATAAAAAAAGGAATAGTATTATAAAGGTAGTATCCCTCGACACTAGCAATAGACTGGTCCCAAAGTGAACGTGAGAAAAAATTCAAATATATATTTGATAAAAATCAAATAAATTACCAAGATGTGAAATAAATGCCATAAGATTACGTTAATTACTACACATTGGCTTCAAATATTTGATTTTCAATAGCAAGTAGCTTTCTTTAAACAATGTTTGAGCACTATATTGTTTGGCTGATTTCCCCCCACCTGATTTGCGCTTATTTTTTGGCGCCATCAGTGTCTAGTAAACAAGTATTTCAATTCATCATTCAAGAATAAATTTGTTCTCAAAACTACGGCCAATAAATATAATTTCTCCCATTGTATTTTTTTATCAATCATACTCAGTGTAAAATTGACAAGGTAAGGGGTCATCTCAAAACTACTATCGGGATCCCGATAGATATCCCGATAGGATTCCGATAACTCAAAACTATCTTCTAAACTTCCCGATAGATTCCGATAGAGCGGTCACCATTTCCCGAAAATATTCCGATACCGCATCTAAATGTTCCGATAACACGCTGATTTCCCGAAAATTTCCCGAAAACTTTCCGACAGTAATGTACGTAATGTACGTGAAAGTGTATTACCAACTTTCCGATAATTTACCCATTTATTTCAAGAACAATTAGGCCTTTGTCTGTTTTGATAATCGACGAATCGAGCATGCTGTTTTGTTTATGTTTCCGGTTCTATTTGTTGTCATTACTTTTGGATTCGTCCACAGCCTCCTTCGTAAGCATATTTTTATTGGGGTTGTAGCTTGTTTAAAAGAATTAAAACTCTACACGTTTCAAGTTTTGATTCCAAGTTATTAAATTGTCCATTGAATTCTTTTTGCATATTATTCATACAGCACATATATCATAGAAACGCTCTGAAGGAAACATAAAAAGAAATGGTTTCATAAAGGTAGTATCCCTTCAACACTAGCAATAGACTGTTCCAAAGTGAACGTGATAAAAAATTGAAATATATATTTGATAAAACTCTTTTGGCCCTAGAAATGTTCTCAAATAAAACTGTTATTTGATTTGATTTTTTCCCTCATTCATCACAAGATCATATGAATAATATTTTATTTTAATACACTGAGTGAGCAATTTTTAGAATTCAATAAAGTTTTGATCGAAAAGTTCGACAACATTTTCGATTTTCTCTTCAGTTACACGTCCCAACGTCACGCCAATTCAGCCCAATATTGTGGGCACGGGGATTGCCTGGATTAGTACCCAAATAAATTATGTTGTTAAAGCGCATTGACAAATACATAATCTTGAGTATATTCTCCACACTATAATCGAAAAATACAAAGGAATGGACACATGATTCAATCCAAATTGTTTATTTAAAAAACACTCCCGCTAAGAAACCCCCACTGATGACGTGCGCAAAAAATGTACCTACAGTAAACACGTGTTGTTGGAAATTGGGGCGCACAATGGGGACTCATTTATCATGGCTATATCTATTACCCATTCGGTAATTCATAAATGACATTCATTGCAAATTCAAACAGAATATATCTTAGATTTAGTATTAGTATCAATTGACCATTTATCGAATGTTGTCATTGAACTTATTGATCAGCTGATGACGATGAAAAAATCTAGGAACCCTGTCGACGTCATAGCAGCAATGATAAAATACTGTAGCACAAATTTATGTGCATCGGCTGTTTTGTTCTCTCGTTTGATTAATAACATTATTATTGCTGGCGCAAATCCGTTGATAAACGGGTCCTTGAAATGTCATGTGTATATCTAGCGTGTATCGTTAGTTATAAGAATAATACAGCATTATTAGTTAATGACCCGAGCGTATACTCGTGGTGGTATATACACAATTGTAGTGTGCCCATTTAGGGATATTTGTATAAGTATAGTTATAGCTATAATATAGCATTGTCGCTGTCCATGAATTGTATAGTGACTTATCCAAGCATACTCGGATCACCACAGAACACAGCCACACAGTCTGAGCAGACAGGATACCTGGTAATTAAACCACTTATTCAACAGGATTACTATCACCGAGGAATGTCAAGTTTGTATATAAGATGGTGTATGTACATCCAACCGAAAGCCATTGACTGGAGGTAGCGTATGTACCATGGTGCCCGACACTATATGCTATGATTTTGGATAGTCACTATAAGCTAGTGTTTCGTGTCTATTTTTATTCGCCGACTACTCATCAGGGACAGGCGATTTAATTAGATAAGTCGACATTTTATATGTCTGTTAACATGTATTCCATGTGTATATAGTTTGTGCCACGTCATGTGGTATTGTTGGATTTGCAAATTTCATGCAATCATTCTGTTGGATGGTTTGTAGTTTGTAGTTTCAACCTCTCCGCGTTCGCTGCCGATGTGAAGACTTCATGTCGGGTCGCTTTAAGATAGACCTCTATTCTAACCAGTTTAAACTGGTAAATCTCCGAGGTTAGCCGATTGAATGCGAGTTGTGATAAGCAAAAAATCATGCTGGGTTGGTAATGTTACCGAATAGCGCCCCCGACGTGCGGTATCCCTTTGTGGTTACTTCACATGTGCGAATGTTTCAAGTGTGAAAGTTTGATCCGTAATTAATCACTTGTTAGTGAATCATTAGGACAATTGAAGTCTCTTTGTGTGAGAGGGTTATCGCTGTTGCGTCAAGAATTAATTGATCAATATGAATTAGCTTGTTTGATCAAAATATAACGTCTGTCAGTGTAGCAATTGAGGAAATTCTTGTTCCTGTATTTGAGAGTCGAACTCTGTGACCTTCTCCCGGAGGCCCGGTTCCATTACGTAACAGGTTGTGGCGTTCTGGTCTCGTCGGTATTAAAGACGCTTGGCATTTTTATGCGAACTTATCAGCACCCGGCCATTTACCGGCAAAATATTAACCTTTGACTTATAAGGAACGCAGCTTAGTTAGGCGTTTAGATTGAATAAAGAGCGTTTTTTCGACAATATTTCACCCAATTTACGGGTACGTCGAAAAACAAGACGTGGTGGTTCCTCAAATATTTCCTGCATTGAGGATTCTTTAGAAAGAATTCCCCAGTTGTCCTTCAGGATATTACCAATTCTTTTGGCGCCTGGGTGGTATATCGTGCACATTGTCGGTTTTATATTTGTATTGTTTATATTTTTTGTTTTGCATTCCAAAAGTGACAGTATTCGAATATTGTTCTATTTCTTTTGCGCTGTAGCCCCTGTTTCTGAGCTTCTCGGCAAACATACCACGTTTAATGTCAAAATCCTTCTTGTTGTTGGAATTTCGTAGGTATCTTGTGCGTTCACCAATGATGAATGATTTAAAGTTATTCGTTGAGTGACTCGATTCCCGATGTAAATATTGAAAAGAATCTGTCGGTTTGGTGTGGCATTTTAGATCCAGAATGTGTATTTCTTCAAATCGCTTCCCTTTGTAGATATCTAGGTCTAGAAATGTGCAGTTTTGCTGGCTGATATTGAATGTGAACTTTAGTAAGTCATGTGCTTTGTTTGCTATTTCAAAGAGGGCTAGTATTTCCTCAGTTTGCCCGTTGAATATAATCAGGCCATCATCTCTGAATCTTTTATGAAAAAGTATTGTTATGACTGCCTAGATCAGTCAGTTTATTTATAAAGCACTCGATTGTGCACTCATTAATTAATTGTGTCGTCGGCGATTCGCGAATAAATGCAAATCTTTTGCATTTGCCATAAATATATATCTTTAATTCCTCCATATTTAAAAGTCGGAGGTATTTAAACATATTACAAACACAAGCTTTGAAGATAGTATACAACTGCATACATATTTGGGTATGCTCCCCGCGATTTTGAAGATTTCCCGATGGGTGGGGTGTATTGTCCGGGTAAAATATCGATATTTTACGTAGCACCCACTGATCACCACAGTATACATAATAGTTCTACGACACATACGTGTTCCCCGATACTGTAAAACTTTATACTGACGATTTATCATATTAGGAAACTATTAAATCAATTATAAAGATAGGCCTATAAAACATATAATCCCGATAAAAGTCCGGAATAATCCCGATACAGAAACTTTCCAAACAACATGCGGTGTTGTATTCGGAATATGATACTCCAAAATGAAAGTAAACTCCGATAGAATCCCGATAGACTAAGTAAATATTCCGATAATTTCCCGATAACTGTATATATATGCTATCGGGATCTATCGGGAAATAGGCTGATTTCCCGATAGTAGTTTTGAGATGATGCCTAAGTGGGTGGAGTGTATTCCCCTTCCTGATCAGACCGCAGAAACGATGGCATGTGCTGTGGTAAATGAATTATTTGTACGCTTCGGATGCCCCTTGCAAATTTTGACGGACCAGGGCCCATGTTTTGAAAGTAAACTTTTCTGTGCGATCTGCGAGTTACTCAAGATACATAAAAGCCAACGACCCCTTATCGACCTTCGGCAAATGGCCAGGTGGAACGTCAAAACCAGACCCTGATGAATGCGGTCCGATGTTTCGTTGACAAAAATCAACGAAACTGGGACAAATTCCTTCCCCAAATAGCGGGCACGCTATTATAAAGGTAATCAGTGCACAGACTGACTGGCCAAACCCCAAATAAACTTATGTTGGGACGTGAAGTTGATCACCCAGTAGACTTGGTGATTAATTTTACGAAAGAAAATACCTGAAAGACCTTGAACAAGAAATGAAGCGGGCCCATGAAATTGCCCGTGAACATTTAAAAACTACTTAAAAACAATACTTATTATTAAAGTATTATTTATAATAGGATCTCTGTAAAAAAAAAGACAGGCATGTTCTCTAAATTAAGGCATATCATAGCGGCCATTTTGGGTCTCTACTGGCATCATTGACACCAGAAAAGTACGAGGAATACACCACATGTAATACAGCGAATGGTTTAACCACAATCTTCATATAACTGGACATAGGGTAAAATCGCGAAATGTACCGACTGTTGTGGGTGATCGCACTGGTGGCCATTTTGTTTTCTCCCTGAGTTGTCGATTGCAGATTTTTTTGACCGACATGACATCAATGGTGTCTCTGGAAATTCAAGTATGTAGTTCGGCATCCAACACTTCTATACGCCGACAGATGCATCGAAAATGACGTTGATTGCTTATAATTACGACAATTGGCATATTAGTTGGTGATTAAACAAGTTTTTTTTTAAAGAAACTATATTAAAAATACTAAAATAGTAAAACTACCAAAGTGATATTTGTGTCTGGACTTCAGCTGCTCTTTTAACCGAAATGGGAATTTGGGTCGAGAATAAATTGGGCAACCGACCGGAAGTTCGAGATGAACACACACAATTCAATCTGTTTCCAACTGCACAAAAGCAAGACACCACACCTATAGACTATTAAACTGTACTTGCTGGTGTAAATTTCACTTATTTAAAACTATTCTTGAACATATATTTTCATAAAGACAATCCGATTCGATAGCAATTTCGAAGCGGTGTTCCCAAACTTTCCCACCGTATTTGCGGTCTCCGGTGACAAACTCGAAAAGTAAACAATCACTACAAAGGTGCATTCTATGCTCTCATGACCACTGCTATGTCATATTAGTATTTGCACGAAACTGGATAAATGCTAATACTAATGGTGAAATAGTTATGTAAAACATTCCTTTATCCCCAACTAAATTAATGTACTATTTTGCTGTTTAATCGGCGATAATTTTTCGCTGGGAGTTGGCGTCTTGGGTTACCACTAGAAACGGAAGTTATTTCTTGCGATTTAATTGGTGGACTAAATAATATCCCGGGTAAATTCGCCCCATGGATATTCGACTTTGTTTGTTTGTTAGCCTCATACGTCATTGACTAAATAAAACATCTTAACATCCCACAAATGTCTCCACTACTCACAGCTTGACATCATTTTCTGATAAAGCTTTTACTCATATATTCTGTTATAGCCTATGAGGTGATGGAAAAGCAGTTAGCGACTCTTGCTAAAAGATGGGAGCTGATCTGTCACTGGACGGAGGACCACTGGCGTATGCTGCAGGACGTGCTCACTAAGTGGCTTCAGTATAATACCGAGCGGTCGAGCTTCGATGATTGGTTGTCAGATAATGAAGAACTGTTCGAAATGATAAAGAAAGCTGACCTTTCCAACCCGGAGCAAGTTTTCTCTCAAGTTAAAACATTAAAGGTTATTATATTTTTTAGTGGAGTATTACCCCACAAGACACCCCCCCCCCCACTGGGGTCGCGACTGGGTGGTCTGAGGACGTCACAAAGATGGCCACCATGTTCATTTTCTTAAGTTCGCTATTGTTGGATTTCATGATAAAAATATAATTTTGATATAAAATATATGATAATCCTTTTGACAGTGTATGGTGTGACGACGCCATGTTTTATTTCTATATAAAAAAATTCCTCTTGATCAAAGATGGCTGCCAAAATGGCGACTGGATGTGGGAAAATTAATGATTTTCCATATAAGTCGCCTACATCATTTCTGATTGTATTCAACTGGTGATATAGTACTCTTCTATCTTGATAACGAATCACTTAGGCATAAAAATAATTGATTTCTTGGATCATAACCTTGATATTCTTCTCCAACTTTGATATTTCAAAAGTGGTATGAATTTTCGCCAAAATATACTTTTGTATTTTCTAACTATTTCCTTAAAGATAATTAGAATTAATCAGTGTTGGAAATGAGTAGGATCATTACATAAGGTATTTACATGTAACTGGATCCAAACATGTCAACTTAATCCAAGATGGCTTCCAAGATCGTAGCCAAAACACAATAATACGCAAATTTTAGCCTCTGTCACCCAATTATGTTTCTGTCTTGTAGAAGGTGAATGTAGTAGACTTATTTGCTTCATCCAAATAATCGCCATGTTAGGAAACATTGCTATTAGTTGTCTTACCCCAATGATATGACTCAAAATGTTAGTTCAGATGACAAGCATTTTCCAAATAAGCATCGTGAAAATTCGCTGAACAGGATATATTTTTTATAATCAAATAACATGTCCACTACAGGAGAACAATATTTTGGTATTAGATATATGAATGAATATACTCCTATTTAGATAATACGAAGTTATTAATATCTTATTGTAATCGAGATGGTTGCCAATGTGGTGGAAATATCGAAATTTGACATAAAAATACATCTGTAAGCGATTGCAGGCCACACTGGGGCAATATCTATCATTTTCCATATTTTGGTGGCCATTTTGAGCCAAATTGACAACTTTTGTTCCTTTGAGTTGAAATATCCATGGGTAATGGCATACCTCCCTTAAATTCCACAGGGGGGGGGGGGGGGGGTAAATCGGTAGATTTTCCATTTCTGACATTCACAAATAGAAAAATCGTTACCGATTTTACAGATTGATGCTTTCTTCAAAAATGTTGTTTTTATGTTGTAATCGGTATTTTATCGGTAGAAATTACCTTCATAAGCGAGCTTGTCCAATTAGATTGATATTTCCGCTGGAGATCGGAGTTTCCGGTGGATATTTCCAATCTCCGATACCGACGGCAATCAGAGTTTTTGTATTGGTAAAATTCTCCGATTCAATCGGAGTTTATATCGGAGTTTCATTTCGGAGTTTCCGTGCGGTATGTTTTGGGAAAACTCCGATTCCGTGAATTTCCGTGGGAGTTTTTAATAAATCGTCGTTTCTGTTCTTGGTGTATATTGTTTTCCAGACACAACAGAGAAAGACATGTAAGGGGTCATCTTAAAACTACTATCGGGAAATCAGCCTATTTCCCGATAGATCCCGATAGCATATATATGCAGTTATCGGGAAATTATCGGGAAATGAAGCAACATTTTTCGGGAAATTATCGGAATATTTACATAGTCTATCGGAGATTACTTTCATTTCGGAGTATCATATTCCGAAAACAACGCATGTTGTTTGGAAAGTTTCTGTATCGGGATTACTCCGGACTTTTATCGGGATTTTATGTTTTATAGGCCTATCTTTATCATTGATTTAATAGTTTCCTAATATGAGAAATCGTTAGTATACAGTTTTACAGTATCAGGGGACACGTGTCGTAGAACTATTATATGTTATACTGAGGTGATCAGTGGGTGCTACGTACAATATCGGTATTTTACCCGGACAATACACCCCACCCATCGGGAAATCTTCAAAATTCTCGGGGAGCATACCCAAATATGTATACAGTTGTATACTATCTTCAAATCTTGTGTTTGTTTTATGTTTAAATACCTCCGATTTTAAATATGGACGAAATAAAGATATAAATATGTTATGGCAACTGTAAAAGATTTGTATCTATTCTCAAATCGCCGACGACACAATTAATGTATGCACAATCGAGTGCAGTCTTGACATGAGATGTCGTATGTTCTATTTTTAGCCCGATTCCCGGAATTGGGGTCATCAATATTTACGTTTCTGGGAACAACACATGTGGCATTGCAGAGTATGTCTTGAAGAAGACAAATCATTTTCAGATTTCACACAGTGAACGGATTTATAAAACAATTTCAAACATGGAACAACTCCAGCTTAAAAAATATCGGGCCTGTACGTATATTCCGAATATACATAGCCTAGGCGAAATTTATTGCAAATCGTCATGCAGTTTCGGGGGGGGGGGGGGGGGGGTTGCTAGATCGAACATGCATGCCATGGATATCTACTTGATCGGTTCTCTACCCTTTAGTCAAGAGTATAGAGATTCGTAACATGACATATGGGGGGGGTGTCCTGCTGTACATGTTTTAGCATTAACTATTTAGCAGTAATATTCCATAGTTTTTTCGTGAATCGTAAGATGGTAAATAAAGAGCGTCTATACAGACCTTTGAAAATATGAATGGAAAATTCCATGTAAATCTGCAGTGCAAAAGTTATAAATACGCGAAGCAATCATAACATTTAACTGACAATTAAATGTGTGCATGGGCTGCTTTTCATACTCTACATTAATTTCGTTTTCTGCAATTACTACTAATTATAAATAGGCTGCATTGATTATTTAGATAAGTTGAACATAGCCTAATTATGTTGACAGTGTCGAATTTCACGATTGCATCATCAAGGTCAAGGTAACACGATGCGATTTATTACATAGTAGGCCCCTATATTTCGTCATCTTTTTTCAAAAAGATGTCTTGCTAACTTTTATTTAGTTTGATATCTCAAATGCGCGTACTTTTATCGATATTAATAGCCAGTCCATCGTTTTAAAATGACTTGCCAATAAATATTATGTCATATATGACGGGCATGATCGACGCATCGATATGTGCAGGGATCTATCGTTCATAACTGGGTCAAGTACGAACATTAGGTGCATATGAGGCTCTCGGAGGGGTAAACTATTTTGTCAGCGCTGATTATTTTGTTCTTGTGTGATTACTAATGTTCACATTCACTGCGCATTATCACTTAGATAGTCTCCAGGAAATTCGCCAAATTGTGATGTGAAAAATTAAAGAATTGACTTCGTAAAACTTGTGTTATGTTTTATTTGTGTCAGTATAGGCGGCGAACACGTGCAAGACGCGCCATTTTCAAAAATAATGATTTAGCGCATTTCGTTATCTGCATTTTAAGAATTACCTTGTTAATTTTACACTGAGTATGATTGATAAAAAACAAAATACACGAGAGAAATTATATTTATTGGCCGTTGTTTTGAGAACAAATTTATTCTTGAATGATGAATCGAAATCCTGGCAGCGTGAATTGTTTACTAGACACTGATGGCGCCAAAATAAATGCGCAAATCATGTGGGGAAAATCAGCCGAACAATATAGTTCTCAAACATTGTTTGAAGAAAGATACCTGCGATTGAAAATCAAATATTTGAAGCCAATGTGTAGTAATTATTGTAATCTTATGGCATTTATTTTACATGTTTGGTAATTTATTCGATTTTTGTCAAATAAATTTTGTAATTTTTTTTATCACGTTCACTTTGGAACAGTCTATTGCTAGTGTTGAAGGGATACTACCTTTATGAAACCATTTCTTTTTATGTTTCCCTCAGAGCGCTTCTAGTAGATATGTGCTGTATGAATAATATGCAAAAATAATTCAATGGACTATTTAATAACTTCGAATCAAAACTTGAAACGTGTAGAGTTTTAATTCTTTTAAACAAGCTTCCACCCCAATAGAAATGTGCTTACGAAGGAAGCTATGGACGAATCCAAAAGTAATGACAACACATTGTTCACTGGAAACAGAAACAAATATATAAACAAAACAACATGCTCGATTCATCGATTATCAAAACAGACATAATTGTTCTTGAAATAAATTGGTAAATTATCGGAAAGTTGTCGGCAATACATTACTTTCGGAAAGTTATCGGAAATTTTTTGGGAAATCAGCGTGTTATCCAGTGTTATCGGAATAATTTCGGGAAATGGCGACTGCTCTATCGGGATCTATCGGGAAATTTAGAAGATAGTTTTGATTTATCGGGATATTTATCGGGATCCCGATAGTAGTTTTGAGATGACCCCTAACATGTTACGACGTTCTCAACGACTCGGCCACTTCCATTTAGCTGAGGAAATAACCTCCCCATAAATAAAAACCATAATCGCGCAATGCTACAATATACAGCCCTGGTAATAAGTGGCACAAAGCAAAATCATCCACAAATCCCTTAATTGGAATGCACTGGGTTTACGGTATTCTCAGAATCCGACGATGTTCAAATATAGCAAGTGCATGCTTCCTGTGATATTCAGAGCTGTGTTGCATTTAGGCTACTGTAAACCCTTTGATTTATGTCCACGTCAAAACGTTGGTTTGAAATAGAATGAAAAATTGAAAATGTAATGCCGGAGGGGTCAGGTTACTACTACATTTTCAGATCTTTTCAACTTTCGACCAAGAACCATCAACAATATAGACATTTTGTGCCCACAAATAAACAGACACGAGAGTTGCAAACACAATAACTGACGACATCTAGATAGCAATTTGCATTCACTAAGCAGTTATATCAGTTTTACTTGCCAACTATTGAACTGTTGAACCAATTACGTCGAGGAACTCTCTCATAACAAGCCGCTCCAACTGTAGTCGCTACCGGTATGTATATAAACTTATTGTAATCCACACAATCGTTATATAAAAAAAAATGCACGACTTATTTTAGTACGTTATTTGGGTGCCTCGAAATAGTGCGCGGAACTGCACAGTACAAATTAAACAGTTATTATGCACGTGTTGCAGGTGGGGTTGAATTAAAACATTTATATTAATGAAATATAGTAGTAGAACGTCTTCATTGCGAATTTGTAAGGTTTTTAAAAAGTATATGTAGAGAGAGCGAGTGTTAGAATCTTCCCGCACAGATTCGAGAAAGCTAACTACATGCACGGTATCTTGCGCGCACTGTTTCGAGAAAACTTACTGCGCGGTATCGGATTACCTTACTTGTAATTAAATTTGCGCAGTACTATTTTTCGCGCACCCATCATTGCGCGAATTTAAAACTGAGCGAAAAATAGTACGACTCCCAAGTTTAATCTTAACCACAGTCCATATAGGAAATACAAAAGTGCCATGTTGCTGAATTTACATATATTATGAACGGTTCAATAGAAAATTACGTCTATACATGTATACATATATGTACATTCGACCAACCGCTATCAAGACCATTGCTCACAATGCCAAGCGACAAATCATGGTAACATAGACATTGTTGAAATGCTTTTATATGAAATATTAATATTCCAGGTCACCGCAAAATAATCATGCATGTAGTTACTAGTTTATTGTTCAAAAGATGTAAATCCGCAGCGAATGTGTTCAATATACATGTGTACATATACTATCTACAACGATGACTAAGAACCGAAACTTTTCAAGATGTACGAAAATATCACGGAAATTACGAAAATATTTTTGTCAGTTTTGAATTCACGCAGATAGGTGCGCGAATTTAAAATGTGCGAATTCAAAACTGACCGAAAAATAGTCCTGCGCGAATTTAAATACGAGTATTAAGGTACTAGGATTTTTGCAATCAGGAAAATCTGAGAGGGGTGCAAATGGAATTAGCAAACTTGTGAGTTTGGTCTGAATCAGGGGGTGGGGTGTGGTTTGAAATTCCAAGTTGGACACCCCATTGGAGACCCTCTAGCCACTTCCCTGTCGACAGGTCGCTTTTGAGTGCCGTATATGCTACATTGTGTCTCAAAATGACAATAGGAATCAGGCTAAAACAAGACACAGGTAAACATTTTGGCTTGATACAATCACTCAGATATAAACCAAACAGAAGCATTCCAATTTACATGCGTTCAAAATTACTGGGTTTACGGCAGTCGTCGGACTGTGAGATCGCGTGCAAGTGATGTCATGAATTGCACAATTCTGTGACTTGATACATTGTCTGTGGGGATATTGTTGGTTAACCATAGTTCTGCTATGAATCTTCTGAATATGTGTGTATTGTTTGTGGAAGATAAATTAAATAACTCAGTCATACATAGAGATATCGCAATAAACATTGAATTAATTACCCAGGAGAAATTCCATAATTGTAAGCGACGCAAAGGAAATCGTTCACAAAGTCACTTAAATCGAGATGGGATCTTCACGTACAGTGAAGTACATTATTCAGAAACAGGTGATAACTAAGAAATATATTCCCTGTATTATTCTTTCGTATATTAGTTTGCCTGTCAAAACTTCAAAAAGTTCCAAGGTTTTGTACTGGTGGAATATGATCTCTACCACAAGTGGAAAACTCGAATCGCACAAGAACTTTAATAGGGAGATATCACGAAATCACAAATTTTGTCATGCTGACTCACAATAAGCTGACTAGTTGTTTGCAATGTTTACGACCCTACCAGCACTGGGTTACGGTATTCTCATAATCCGACGATGTTGCAAATATAGCATGTGCAGAGATGTGTCACCTTTTTTGGCTACTGTAAACCCCCTGTTTTGCGTCCATATTAAACTTGAGTTTGATATAGAATGACAAATTGAAACTGTAAGACGATCCACATGCCACAAGTAAAGTAAACTATAAACCGGGATAGGGGAATAATTTATTTGAGTCTTTATTCTTCTATTGATACTAGTTTGCACATTAAACGGTGAACGATGACCCAAACGAGGACAAGTTACCTAATCGCATAATTACTCGTACGAAATCAAAATGTGCATTGTTTACGGCAGAACTGGATTACGGTATAATTTCATAATTCAAAATGCAGCAAATTAAGGAGGAGGTCAAGTGACCAATTTTGATTGGACATTTCCATGCAAATCTCCACAGTAAGAGTTACAAATTGCAGATATTTCTGGGTGTGACTGTGTGCAGTATTGAAAACAATACACTTTTATCCGGTCGGGTTGGCTTAGAATTTGTTCCATTGAGAAAGTTGATGTATCTATTTTGTTATTTAAATTTGTTTTTATTGAATTTTCTATTTACCAAGCCCAGCCGCGAGAAGGTTATGTCTGTTTAATCATATGCTGCTTGAGTTCCCAGACAATGCTTGATATATAACTTTTGCTGGGATGGTTTGCATGCAAATCCCCATTCAAAATGATTGGTCCCTTGACCTCCCCCTTAATAATAGCACTTGCTTCACGAGATATTCGGGGCTTTGTCACCCACCGTGACGGATTTGCGGCCACATCAAAACGTAGGATTGAAATCTGAAACGAAAAATAGTCTGTGTTGCCTATAATGATCTATAATATAAACCGGGGTCTGGGAATAATTTATTTGGGACTTTATTCTTCTATTTGTAAAAGTTCATTAAACGGAGTTTGAATTGTCCGAAATTAACCAAATCGGAGATTTTAGCAGATCGGAAAAATTAACTGATATACCAAACTCCAATCACATTGTAGTTTTCATATCGGATAAGAACTCCGATCAAATCTGATAAAATGGGAGTTTTCACATCGTAGTTTTCATATCGGAGAAAAACTCTGATTACATCGGAGTTTTGTTAAGTGTTCATCGGAATTTTCACCGGAATTCATCGGAGTTCTTGACCGGAGAAAAACTCCGATCTGAGAGATTCCGATGATCGGAGAGCAGAGTTTCCAATTAAAACTCTGATTAAAAACTCCGATCTCCGGCGGAAGTTCCGATCTAATTGGACAAGCTCCCTAAGGGAACATGTCAAAACCTATTTCGCATATGCGAAAAAATGCGATAAAACTGCGAAAAATGTGGCGTCATTGATGTTGTTTTTTCCGACATTATCGGAGTTTTTTCGTCATTATCGCACGCCGTAACTTTGTACGTTTTCGTCATTTTCGCTGTCTTGGTTCGATGTTTTCGCAATTATCGCAGTTTTGTTTCGCAGTTTTGCTCAAATGTTCGCTGTTCTGTTTCGACATATTTTCGCAGTGTTTGTTTTCGTCAAGATCGCAGCATTATATCCGTCAATATTGCTGTTGTGTCGATATGATTGGCAGGACAGTTTGTGTTCAATAAATACTCCATAGTCGCAGTTTTATACTGATGTGTCGCGAACGGGAAGATGTCGGTGTCCATGCTGAAATTTCTCAGATCGGTGTTTTTCTCATAAGAATTCCAATGATTTAATCGGAGTATTCTCCGATATGAAAACAATTCCGATTTGATCGGAGTTTATATATGTAGGCCTATTAATAAATTTCTCCAATCTACTGAAATCTCCGATTTGGTTAATATCGTACAATTCAAACTTCGTTTAATAATAAACTATTATTAATAGAAGATTATTTAAAGTCCCAAATAAATTATTCCCAGACCCAATTTATATAATAGGATAGGCCAACACAATCATTTCCTACGTTTTGATGTCACACTGTGGCCGCAAATCCGTGGGTTTACAGCAGTGATATTGTATCACTGGTTTACAGTAAATATTACAGTACAGGTTGAAGTCCCCCCAAATCTGGGGCAATAATTGCTACACCGTCGCATTAATACTGCAGAGTGGTATCGTAAACAATGCAAATTTTGATTTCGAAAATCGTTTTTGTGTGTGATTATGTAACTTGTCTTCATTTTGGATAAACTCTCACCATTTAATTGTGCGAACTATTATGAATAAAAGAATACAGCCGAGGACGACAATAAATTATTCCACAACCCCGATTTATAGAGTACTTTCCGTATTCCACGTAGAGTTAGTTTCTGCAGTTTCAGTCTGTCTTTCTAGACCAGACACATATTTTAATGTGGACACATATTTTAATGTTTACAGCATCGTCGCATTCTCGTTTTAGTCTATGGCATTCTGAAAGTACCGTAAACTCGGTGGTGGGTTTGTTGTAAACAATGCTTCCATTTTCGCAATTTAAGTATGAAATCATTGTTAGATAGATATCGGAGTGCAGCGTTATCATGATTAATTCGTCGGCGACTTTTATTTCAAATCTACACATTTTATTCAATATATATCAGCGATCAGATGCGACAAAGTTAAGTTAATACAAAACATATAGAATAGTTTGGAATTTCCACGTGTTGTGTTGTGCTATTTTTAGCACAGTAATTTCCCAAGCCAACCCTAGTTTCGCCTGTGGGTATCATTGACTGGCAGATGAGTTGAGTGTTATGTTTTTCTCGATTCTTTATTGAATGAATAATAAAAACATGGATAATGATATACATACCATTATAAAACAATGAACTTAGGGGGTATGGCTCTCTCTCTATATATATATGTCTGGCGTTGACACAATGTGATGAGGGCTTGTTCTTTTTCGGGCCTATTGCTTCAAATGCTGGATGGACGGTTGTCGCTCCCATTGTGGGTGGGTGCAGCTGGTTTCAAATTTCTGTGTGATTTCATCTTTTTTCTGTTAGATGTATGATACCTGGGGTTGTGAAAACCCTAACCTCTTCGTATTGTCGACCTGTGTAAACTGCTGGTCTAATATTTTCCCAACTGCGTATATGTCCGCTAACGCGATTTCATCACTGTTCTAGCCATGATCGAACTGATATTATGACATCAAATCGCTTCATTTTGGAATTTCATATATCAGATGTGTTGGTTTTGTCCAACGAGTTAAACCATTGTTCACTAATTGAGAAGACATCACGACAACAACAACAACAAAACTGTCGCACAGTCCACGCATAGTTGTGAGGACCGGTATACGTCATTATATGTCAATAGGCCTATATGTTTGTATAGCCTTTTGCTAAATGTCACCCCTTCACACATTTGGAATGGGTTGACTATTGTTTAATTAGGACTCGTGCGAACTCATAGCTATCAAAACAGTCGCACTGCCAAGTCATTGTACTTGTGTGTTAACCGCATAGAGTTGTTTGTATGGCCTTTGGCTGAACTTTATTTTCCTTCACACAATTCAGCCAATCAAAATTCAGCTGGCATCTGATTACGCAGAAGGCAAAAATAAATGCGCGAATTTACAAAGTGCGACAACATCGTATCGATGTTTCTACTTTTCGTCAACTTTTCGTCGTTTGCGAATATCGATCAATGTTTCGACGTCGCGACTTTCGCGTTGTCGAAAGTTTCGACATTTTACGGAAATTTTGGTCTGTTGTGGTTTCGACGTTATCGCACTTTTATGGCCAGTCGCTTTCAAGGTTATCACATTATTTTTCGTCATTTCCGACATTTCGTTTTTGCACATTTACGTCAAAACTTTTTCGACATTATCGACAATATTTTCGCATATGTGAAAGAGGTTTTGACATGCTCCCTAAAGCGTTGTGAATCTGAAAAATCAGTGTTTTTGCCCATTTGACCTATTTTAGTTATGAAATGACTCCTAAGAGCTGCAGATTTACAGAGATTTTACCAGTTTTAGCAATTTTTTTCCTGTTGTTTCGTTTGATGTCTATTATATTGCTGCCTGTGTATATGATATATAGCTTCAAACCTGCGTAATTATGAAATATGGAGTATCTTTGTGATTTTTTGTACTATCTAACACTAATCATTGCATATGACATTATTTTCAAGCTAATGACTAGTTTTTAGCTCACCTGAGATGAAGTCTCCGGTGGAGCTATAGTCATCATTCCCCTTACGTCGTCTGCCCGGCCGTCCATCCATCAACAATTCTTTAAACATCTTCTCCTCTGGAACCATGAGATCAAATGGGTTCATATATGGTGTGGATGTTCCCTAGGTGACTCTCATTCAGATTTGTTCAAATGAGGTCACTGTGTCAAATAGTTGCGAAGCCAGGTCCATAACTCTTTCCCTCCATATTAATTATTTTAAACATCTTCTTCTCAAATACCATCAGGCCAAATGAGTTCATATTTGGTATGAAGGATCCTTGGGTGACTGGGGTTCAGATTTGTTCAAATGAGGTCACTGGGTCAAATGTGGGCGGGGCCAGGGACATAACTCCAAAAAATATTAATTTTTTTTTTTATTTATTTAACTCCATGGTCAATTATATATATATATATATATATATATATATATATATATATATATATATATTGTGCCCCCCCCCCCTGGCCCTTTACTCAAGTTCACTGCTTCTGCCACCCTGGTCCCAAAAATAATACATGTATTTACTCAAATTCTTGACAGAGAATCATTAATAAGAAGCATTTACTTTGGCTCTAACTGTATGCAGGGTATGCCTGCACATGTCAAGTGAAATCTGACATTTTTATAAACATTCCCTGGAGATCTGCTTGAGGTAATTAATTCCCAATTACAACAACAATCTATCATATGTATTGTTCAAATCTTTCAACATGACATTTAACCTTCCCACATCCACCACTTCACTAGAACATATTTGGCAAACTTGAAAAGTGTTCTTTGAAAGAACCACCAGCTCTATTTAGTTCAAATAGGTGCAAGGCCAGCTACATTACTCCTTCTCTCCATAATAATTCATGATAGGTCTTTTATGCAAGAATCAATTTGGCTATTTTGCTTATATTTGGTATGAAATTACCTTGGGTGACAGATTTGTGACAATGGGATCACAAAGTCGAATAAGGGCAGAGCCAGAGACATAACTATTTCACCACATAGTAATTCTTAAAATATGTTTGCAAGAGCCAAGAACTAGTTGGCTTCTTTAGCATGGAATGTTCTTGTTTGACTCCAGTTCAGATTTATTAAAATGGGGTCACCTGGTCAAATAGGGGCCAAGCGAAGGACAGTTTCCCTCTCAATATGCTTCCTTCACAAGGACCATCAGGTCTATTTTACTGATATTTAGTATGAAAGGTTCTTTGGTGTCTGGGATTCAAATTTATTCAGATGGGGTCACCAGGTTAAATAGTGTGGGACCAGGGACATAACTGTATTAAATTTAGCTTACATATAGTATGGAGGATCCTTTAGTGACTGAGATTCAGATTTGTTAACATTAGGTCAACCTGTTAAGGAATGACAGGGCTATGGGGAGTTAACACTTTTGTGTCTAATAAAATCATTGAAATACCAAATTCATTAAAACATCTACCTTGGAACTACCTGACTGATTAATCTGACATACATGTATGATGTTTTGGGTCCATGGATAATTGGGCTTCAAACATGTCTAAATGGTTTTATAAAAAGGTGCTTGTGAGATTGGAAATTAACCAACAATTGAGAAAGTTTGAGATGTCGGTTGTGAAATTCCAACCTGAGACTTGGGAGTCTGGAGCTCTGTCGGGAGGGGACTTGTTGAGCTGGAGGATGGGGGTGATCAGTAGTGTACAGTTGGTAATTTCAAGGTGGATATTCACCGACCTACATACATGAAGCCTCTCTAGCCAAATATCCTGTTTAGATCCACTTCTTTTAAAGTTATTATGAAAAGTTCTGACTGTTGTGGTCTCCAGAGTCCCAGTCTTATCAGTCTTTGCAGTCTGGTGAGCGACCCCACAGTCTTTGACTGTCTTGTTGTTTATTGTTGTTTCAACCATCTCTAGACGCAAACCTAGGTGGACATGCTTATTCAAACAGTCTTTTCAAACAAAGTGATATTCTAGCCTGCAATAATTGCTTATTATTTACAGACATTGGAAAGAGATATGGAGAGACAAGTCCAGAGCTTTGACTGTCTGAATGAATATGGCCAGCGTATTGTTCAGTATGTTGATGAACAAGCTGCTGTTGATAAATTTAGTTCTGAGCTGGAACAACTCCAAGCTCGTTGGGAGAAAATGGTGCAAAATATGCAAACACAGAGCAAGCAGGTAATTTCATTAAATTATGACATTTTACATTTCTGAATTTTATTTTTCAACATGGCTGAGCCAAGATAATATCTATTGCTATGGGTTGCAATATGCCATTGAAATATTACAATTATTTTATTGTAAATACTCTTCAGCCTTTATTTCTAAAATATACAGACATGTTCAGTACCGCTTCTAGATGGGATTTTTTTTCTCCAAATTTGAACGATATTCGATAAACATGGCTGCAGATCTTAGATTTTACTCTTTGCATTACTAAATATTTAGCATAACCTACAGCCAACAGTATTTATCCAATTGATCCCAAACTTCATATTGCTCATCTGATTGACCTCTGGTCACTGAAACTTTCCGATATCCTTATCGCTCCATTGACTGTAATGTATGACATTGTCCCCTGTCGAAGTTGAGCTACATTGTCATTAACACTTTCTTTGATTTGTTAATATGCCCCCATGTGGTGCGAAACAAAAAGTAACAATCTTTTTTACGGCCTATTTCAGTTGGTTTGAACGCTGACATTAAAGACGTAGATGGCCGGTTTGATGGGTAAGGCCAAAAAAAAAAAGAGTTTTGGTTCTCGGGCAATTTTTTTCTTCAAATCAATGAGGGAGGGAGGGTTTTATTTTTTCCTTTTTTTATTTTTTTCTTCGCATAGTAAGCATGGACATGGATACATTCCTCTTTCTAGTAATAACCAGAAAGGTAGAGGGAACTGTTATGCATATAAACTCATTTAGTCTTATATAAAAATGACATTGTACTACCAGTGTATGACTGGGATTACCTAACAATATATAATGCCCCTGACATTAACTACTGTTATTGTTGTCTAAAAACTTATACCTCCCCATTCGAATATGTGATCCTGAATTCAGTCATGTGCCTTTCAATTGTATAAAGTTACAATTAGTGTAAGTTGTTCACAATGACTAATTGTAAGAATAGCATGAGGATCAGCTAATCATTTTCTTAATTGTAGTCATCTACTTCATGTTGTAAGCCTGCAAGTCACTTTTTAACACATTACATGGTAGAGCTCAATGCACACTAATATTCAACACATATCTGCTATGGACATGTTGAAAAAAAACAAAACAATTTTCGTAAGTTTTTTCGTCGTAACATCAGGCATTGCAATAAAAAGGCCTAATGCGGCCCTTTTTATTCAATGCGGCGGGGCCTGAGAACCAAAATTTTTGTTTGTTGGCCTAATGGGTTCAATTTTAGAAATGGAATTAAACATTGTTTTCAGAATTTTTTTGAAATTCTTGTAAATTTCAACAGTTTGTTGATTGTTGGGTTGGGTCTGCTGGCCATGTTTTTTTTCTCCAAATGACCCCAAAATGAATCGTTCCGGACTAAATGTTGATGTCAACAGCTATGACAAATTTCATAATGATCCGACCAAAGGTACGACCTGTAGCCTGTATTGTTGACGACTCACACACACATGCACACACACCCACAGACGACGGATACCAAGCCATGGCAATAGCTCAAACTTTACAAAGTAAACTTGAGCTAATAAGGCATCATCTCAAAACTACTATAGGGAAATCAGCCTATATCCTGATAGATCCCGATAGCATATACAGTTATCGCGAAGTGAGTATCGGGAAATGATGGAATATTTATCGGAAATGTTTCAGAATATTTACAAAGTCTATCGGGATTCTTTCAGAGTTTTGTTTCTTTTCGGAGTATTATCATTACAAAACTATCGGGAAACTATCGGAACACTGCATGCTGTTTGGAAATGTTCTGTATCGGGATTACTCGGGACTTTTATCGGGATTTTAAGTTTTATAGGTCTATCTTTCTTATTGATTTAATAGCTTCCTAATATGATCGGGAAATCATCAGTATGGGGCCTAATAGTTTTATACAGTAGGCTATCGGGGTGATCAGAGGGGGCTACAAAATAAATACAACTCTCCCCATCCCTCCCCACCACACACATCGGGAAATTTGCAAAAACAGTCGGAGACCATGCCCAAATATGTATGCAGTTTCCACTATGATAAAAGACGGGAGCGATACATCGAAAATGCGGGCCCTGCCGGAGGCGAACGCAATAGCGCCCGCTTCCTGCAGTGGACTGGATTACCCTCGTGGCTATGCATAACGCAATCAACAAGGAAGTGTCTTTGACAACAAATTTCGTCTTCGTCGCAACCACGTGTTTCTATTTCGTTTGTATTCATTTTGTTGGCCAAAACAGTATTCTAAGTCAACATTTTGCAAATCTAAAGCCTAGCAAAGGAAGAAAGGATTTAATATTATCTTAACCATCAGCAGAACAAAACACAATCAATGTAAATCGCCATTATTACTCTTTATTCGAGTCTCAAATCTGAGTGTTGAAAATGCAAAAATTAAAGACGTCAAAAGGCGATATGGACGCTACAACAAAAGACGTCAAAAGCCGATATGGACGCTGTAACAAAAGACGATACGTTGGAATAAGGATTAACCTATATAACTGCATAGACTTGCTGTATCGGCTTTATTTTTCTTCGCACATTGACAGAGGTGCCATGTATATAGATTCCTATATTATATGTAATAAATTTGATATATAAACGGTATTATCAGTAAGGTTTTGATAAATTTCCAACAGTTGGTGATCTTGAGGTACAAGTTGTAATTTAGTTTGGTCCAGTTGGGAAATAATGGGCAATGATCTGCTGTTGGAGGGAAGGGGTGTGCAGTTAGAAATTTTGAGGTGGATATCCCATCCCATCGTTCACTAGACCCTCTACCTGTGTCTCTGTTTAGAACTACTTGTTTTAAAGTGCTTTGACAAGTACTGACTGGTAGTCTTGAGAGTCCCAGTCTTCTCCGTCTTTACAATCTGGTGAGCGACCCACAGTCATTGACTATCTTGTTAGTTCAACCACACATAGTGTGCTGTAGCTTTTGTTGCCACTTCTGAAAACATGGTGTTTAGAGAAAGATTCTGTCTGATGAAGTTCCATGTCAGGATTCTGACCAAGTTAACCATATATTCAGGTGGCCATACTGCTGCCTGATGGGTCAGGTTACTATGTTTTCAGATAATTGAAGTTTTAGACCAGTCTACTTAAAAAGAGACATAAGAGACTGAGTCACAGAAACCAATTATATCAACTTTGAGACAAAAATCTGTTTTAAAATTTTGTGCATTAGACCGGTCCTTGCACCGCAATCGAATTCATTGTAAACCAACCTTTCTGCCAAAATTGAAATTAATTCTACAACAGGTTAGCATTTCCTAACCATACTTAATACAGGGTGGTTAGGGTGTGTGTACATATTTTAGGCCACAAACACCTTTGTTAATACATCTTGGATGTAGCAAAACTTACCGTGTATAAACACAAAATTTATTGTTGGTATTAATCTTTCATGGTCAAACATCTATTATTTGCAATTGATTTTGATACATCAAAGTTGTTGTTGGGATATCTTCAAACCAGTGGAAAAAGACACATCCCAAGTTACCCATTAAAACACAACCCTTATCTATATTACTTGTCGTACGGTATTTAATTCTTAGACAAGCGTTTTGAGATCCTAATCGCTCCATTAACTCTAACACCTGAAATTATCCCCTCTCCAGTTTAACTTCAGTGTCATTGACACTTTCATTTTGTTTATAATTAAATTAATTTTGTTTTAAATACAACTTTTGAAATACTAATGACGTTACAATATTCACTGGGTTACCCAGAGTCACCACACCATATTTAGTTGAAATCGGTCCAGGGGTCCTAAAAAAAAATTAGATAGATAGACAGACAGACAGAGCCTACTCTTTTATATATATAGACTATTCCCTCTTCATATTTCAAGTCTTATTGTATCTTCATAATATCTACAGATTCGGATAATCTTAGATGCCTTACAAAACATAATTATTTCATGTTAAAAGGTACCCAATTGAGATAAAAATACTAGAAACCAAAAATAGTTTCTAATACAGGACTTGCTAAACATTTTGTCACTGTAAAGAAATATTATACTGTTCATAATTGCAAGTGATGGAGAGATGTGAATAACGCTTTTTAGCTCACCTGAGACAAAGTCTCCGGTGGAGCTATAGTCATCACTCCTCGTCCGTCGTCCGTCCGTCCGTCAAACTTTTTAAAAAACATCTTCTCCTCTGAAACCATCATACCGTATTGGTTCATATTTGGTGTGGATGTTCCATAGGTGACTCTCATTCAGATTTGTTCAAATGAGGTCACTGGATCAAATAGTTGCGAAGCCAGGGCCATAACTCTATTCCTCCATAGTAATTCTTACAACGACTTCTTGTTCAGAACCATTGGGCCGATTTAGCTAATATTGGGTATGGAGGGTCCTTGGGTGACTGGTGTTCAGATTTGTTCAAATGAGGTCACCCGGTCAATTAGTTGAGAAACCAGGGCCATAACTCATAGTAATTCTTACAATGACTTCTTCTAAAAAAATATTTTGCCGATTTAGCTTATATTTGGTACATAGATACCTTGGGTGACTGGGGTTCAGATTTGTTCAAATGGGGTCATTGGGTCAAATAGGGGCAGAGCCAGGGACATAACTTTAAAAACAAAAAATTACATTTTTGCATTTTGACCTTTAATTTTTGTTTAGGACACATCACAGCCTCATATTTCTTACCTAGATTTTTCTTAGCATGTTCTTCATCTGTATGGATTTTGGTATTGTTTATTTAACCCCTTCCACTCTTGTTTTGATATAGAATTCATCCAAGACAGGATTACTCAAACATTTTTCATCTGATCAACACCAAATTTGGTATATGAATTTTTGACACTTATATACAGATCAAGTTAAAATATGGGTTTGATCCGATATATTTTAACAGAGTTATGGCCCTTTATAATTCAGACCTCTTTGCTATGCACTATTAATTTTTAAGAGAACACTGAAGCCTGTATTATTGAAAAAGCCAATTTATCATAGTGTGGTCACCCAATACTCTTGCTTCAGACTGCTTGCTTCAGACCAGTTTACCATCTGTCATTACACGACATGACATTAGCTAAACAACTATTCTACCAGAGTCTACAATGAATAGTCCATTGTTCATTTCTCCAAGCCTGGACATAGTGTGTCTGACATTTGCAGAATGAAGTCCCCAGATGGTGAATTTAGTGTTGCTACCCCATACAGCAGGCTAGCATCACCAAATACACCCTCAATTACCTTATTCTGCTTAGGCCTCATCTTCTGGGACAATTATTTTTAAACATGTTTTAAAATTTGAAAAAAAGTGACACCATTATATATAACATCTGCAGAGTTATGAAACTTTACTCTTTAATGAAATTATGGAAACATTCCACCCTCCCCCACCCACCCCCTCCCACATGGCCCAGGCCCAACCCTGCCATCAACCAACATCCCTTCCAAGCCATATCACCTCTCAATTTAATACCTCTTCTCACCACAGAGGCATATATATCTGTAAAGGTACAGGTCATTAATTATATAAACTGGCCAGATGACATGTATTATTCTAATCTAAACATATCTGTAGCAATTTAACAACAAACTGGTGCTTCCATTCAATGTAAGGTGATGACTGACATTCAATGATACTGTGAATGGCTTTGATTTCTTCAAGTCTGGAAATAGTGTGTCTGACATTTACATAGTGAGGTCCCCAGATGGTGAATTTAGTGTTGCTACCCCATACAGCATGCTAGCATCACCAAATACACCCGCCAGGGACCTAATTCTGCTTAGTCCTCATCTTCTGGGAAGTATCCTAAGTATCAAATTGACAGTTTGATTTAGTCACTTTTTCCACCTGTTCAGTTTCAATGTCCCCCTAATTTGCAGAAGATAAAATGCATAATTGAGGTGCTCAATGGGTGTGTATCACCAACTTCAACTGTGGGACTTCATTGATTTAGTCACTTTTTTCCACCTGTTCAGTTTCAATGTCCCCCTAATTTGCAGAAGATAAAATGCATAATTGAGGTGCTCAATGGGTGTGTATCACCAACTTCAACTGTAGGACTTCAATCTGTTCCTTGGTTTTATTGGCCATTGAGGCCTAATCAGATTGAGGATGAATTTGGTGATGCTAGCCTGCCTTACAGAATATTGTCATTAAATCCACATTTTTGGGACCTAATTCTGCAAATGTCAGACATACTAAATTCAGGTTTGGCCATTTCATATTATTGTTTTAATCACCACTTATCCAGATGAAATCATACGACTAATATTCAAAGAAAAATGGAGGGGGGGGTATATATTGGATTAAATTTGTCTTCTATCTGGCATTTGCAGAATGAGGTCCCCAGAGGGTGAATTTAGTTATGCTACCCTGCACAGCAGTCTAGCATCATCAAATACACTAGCCAGGGTCCTCATTCTGCTTAGGCCTCATCTTCTGGGAAGTATATAGGCACTTAAATTGACATTTTTACTTACTTTAGCCCTTCTGTTTAGTTTCTATATCCCCTAATTTGTGAATATAAAATGCATAATTGAGGTGCCCAATGGGTGCACATCACCAACTTTAACTGGAGAACTTCAATCTAATGCTATGTCTCCCATAGCAGTTGAGGCCTACACAGAATGAGGTCCCCAGAGGGTGAATTTGGTGATGCTAGCCTGCATTGCAGGATTGTGTCATTAAATTCACCCTTTGGGGACCTCATTCTGCAAATGTCAGACAATTTGTTCAGGCTTGTCTGTTCGAATATTATGTTCTTAACCACCAGTATCCAGTTGAACTCATTATACCCTGATTTTGCAAAGAAAACTTGGGGGGGGGGGGTATATTGGATTGAATTTGTCAGTCTCTATGTCAGACTGTTCTCCCATCCATCCATCTGTCATTATGTCTCTATCCGTCCATCAATTGTTTTCTTCTCCAGATACATATTAAAGACCAAATGGGTTTATATATTTAGGTGTGGATGTCCCCCAGGTGACTCACATTCAGATTTGTTCAAATGAGTTCATCAGGTCAAATAGGTGAGAAGTCAGGGCCATAACTCTTTCCTTCCATAGTAATTCTTAAAACAATTTCTTCTCAAGAACCATCTGGACTATTTAGATTATGTTTGGTATGGATGGTCCTTCGGTGACTGGGGTTTAGATTTTTTCAGATTTGGGGTCATTTTAGGAAAATCAGTTCAGTTCAACTCTTAAAATCTAATGTCTGAAATTACCAAATGAATGGATCTCATAGATGGGGATTCACGTTTGTTCAAATAGGGGCGGAGATAAGAGATTTAATTACCAACCAGCCACCCTACCCGTGCTCCGGTGGAGCTATAGTCATCACTCCTCGTCCGTCCATCGTCTGTCCGTCCATCCGTCCGACAACAATTATTTGAACATCTTCTCCTCTGGAACCATAAGACCAAATGGGTTCATATTTGGTATGGATGTTCCCTAGGTGATTCTCATTCAGATTTGTTCAAATGCGGTCACTGGGTCAAATAGTTGCGAAGCCAGGGCCATAACTCTTTCCCACCATAGTAATTCTTTTAAACATTTTCAGAACAATAAGACCGAATGGTTTCATATTTGGTGTGGATGTTCCCTAGGTGACTCACATTCAGATTTGTTCAAATGAGTTCACTTGAAATAGTTGCGAAGCCAGGGCCATAACTCTTTCCCTCCATAGTATTCTTAAAGTGACTTCTTCTCAAATACCATCAGGCTATATGGGTTCATATTTGGTATGAAGGATCCTTGGGTGACTGGGGTTCAGATTTGTTCAAATCAGGTCACTGGGTCAAATGTGGGCGGGGCCAGGGACATAACTCCAAATTTTTTGTTTTAGATTTAACTCTTTAGATATCTACTTCTTTTAAAGTGATTATGAAAAGTTCTGACTGTTGTGGTCTCTAGAGTCCCAGTCTTATCAGTCTTTGCAGTCTGGTGAGCGACCCCACAGTCATTGACTGTCTTGTTAAAATGTAACTTTTGTGTGACCCTTTTCGACTTCAGATTACCAACTCTAGTGTTGATTTGAGCAAGATGACTGAGATTGAAATTAGTGAGGTCATAGTGAAGACAGAAGATGAGAGTCAGCTTTCAGCATCAACATCATCTCTTGCTAAAAAGCGCCGAGTTGAAATGACTACAAAAGAGAAGTTTGAGTTTGATTTGAAGCAGCTGGATGCATGGTTTGATAAATGTGAATCGACACTCGACCTCCTGACTAAAGATTCAACATCAGTTGTAGACCAGTTCACTGCTGAGGAGCAGCTAGTCCTCATTCAGGTAATTATACCCCCACTTTTGAAGAAAATGGGGGGTATACTCTATTGACTGCGTCCGTCCGTCCGTCTGTCCGTCCGTCCGTCCATTCGTCCGTCACGCTTTCTCCATCCGTTTGTCCGTCCGTCCGTCCGTCCGACCTCATAACTCGAACAACAATGAACCGATTTCAATAATTTTTTATATGCAATCTCCTTAGGACGGTCTCTCCACATGAAGCGATTTGCTATTCGGTCCGACTTTTTTCGACTTATTTTGACTTAGAAAATTCTTTCCGACTTAATAACTTTAACAAATATGAACCGATTTAAATAATTTTTGGTATACATGCTTCTCACAATACCCTCTCTACATGATGCGGCTAGGGATTGGCTCAGACTGTTTTTCGTAATATTACACCTCATTTTCGACTTATTTTGACTTAGAAAATTCTTTCCGACTTAATAACTTTAACAAATATGAACCGAGTTCAATAATTTTTTCTGTACAAGCTTCTTGTGACACCATATCGATATTATTAGTCCGAATTTTTCTTTAAAGTTAAAAATCTTTTTGGTTGAGTTTACGGATAATGTGGGTTGAATTTGCCACGGTGGGGGTATGCTAGCACTCGAGTGCACACCTCTTGTTTTATTTAAAACAATAGTCACTCACCTGACATAATTCATACAGAATTAGAATATCTGAACCTCCGCAAACTCGCCGACCAATCTACCGGATACGCATTGCGTTTCGTTCCGTTCCATCTCCCGGTTAAAGTTTTTAGCTCTCCGGTGGAGCTATAGTCATCACTCCTCGTCCGTCTGTCCATCCATCTGTCAAGAATCATCTTCTTCTCGAGAACCATAAGACCGAACGGGTTCAAATTTGGTGTGGACGTTTCCTAGGTGACTCACATTCAGATTTGTTCAAGTGAGGTCACCATGTCCAATAGTTGCGAAGCTAGGACCATAACTCTTTCCCACCATAGTAATTCTTAAAACGACTTCTCAAATTCCATATGGCCAAAAACTAATCATTTTAGATTCAACTACTTGCTCAATTTAACCCCAAAAAAAAAAAAACACATTAACTCATTACCACTCTGACCCCAGCTGACCACAATCCCCAGGTTACTTTGACGTTGTGACGTTAAAAACCCAGTGCACCTTGCCACCGCGACGTAATTTACGTCCCATTTCCTCAGAGATTTTGGTTTTTTAGTTTGCTTTAGTATGTTTTTACCTTAGTTCTGTGATCGCTCAGGGTATCCGCGGCTCCTTGAATTCCTTGAAACTCCTTGATTTGGAAAATCAATTTTCCAGGGCCCTTGAAACCCTTGAATTGAATGCCCACTCCTTGAAAACCCTGGAATTCTATGTAGCCCTTAAACCCAGGTATATCGATTCATCGGGAGTCAATAAATATAGATAGTTTAGTTCCGAACGCGTTGTTGGTATATGGGAAGTAACCCCATTTTGAATTTCCGCTGGCGGCAATTATCTCGAGTCAATTGTAATTGTGTGACCCCCCCAATGAAGCATGGGATGTAACTCCATTTCCCGCAAAACACCAATACTCGCGAGTCTATTTCAATTATGTGACCCCCCTATGAAGTATCATAAAATTGAACACGATAAAAAATAGTTCCGAGCTTTTCAAACCCAGGTAGCGTAATTAGTGTATTTTTATTGTATCGGATTGAGGTAATTTGTATATTATATAGACATTCGACATTAGAAACCCGTGTTTTACATAAAAACGTACAAATTAACAAAAACGAAACCGAAACAAAAAAATCACATCCGCTTCCGAATCCGATGACCTTCATTTCCTGTTTACGAGTATTTTAAATAACATGCCCGGTGGTAAATGCAAATACCAGACGCAATGGGGCGCCAAATTCAAATGGGTGGAGGCGGTTGAGAACAACACATATAACGCTAGATGTCAGTTATGCAAGAAAATATTTGACGTCGCAAACATGGGCGAAAGTGCCCTGGTGTCACATGCAAAAAGTTTGAAGCACCAGAAAAATGACATTGAAATCCAGGGGACTGTACCCATTGCCAGTCTTATGCAGCCAGCACCACAAGCAGCCCAAACTGTCAGTGTCACAGCTGTTAGATCACTAGTACAACCAACCTCAGCCCGCCCGGGAACATCTGCTCGTATCGAAAACACCTCTTCAAGTTCTACTGTCATCACACTACATGTATTAGTTAAATGTTCCCATTAATTTAAATTATGGTAATGCAATTACCCATAAAGGCCTAAAAAGCTAAAAATGCTAAAATTATGGTGGAAAACGTGGTATCACATGTATTAAATGTTCAACAGTTGGTTCCTGGAAACTCCTTGAAAATTGTCGGGGCAGTCCTTGAAAATCCTTGAATTGACTACTGGAACCTCCTTGAAACTCCTTGAATTCATTCACCATAAATGGGCAGATACCCTGTCGCTGTCATTCTAATTTATAAATTCTAGAGACGGCCTTTTGTGGTTTCGCTATTGAGCATTTTTTCAGAAGTTGTTGTTTCAAACTATCAATTGAATAGACTGTACCATATCTAATACTGATAAATCATTGGTGGGGGTAACATTATTCGTCCACAGAAGGTGCCACCTTTCCATAATGTCACAATAACAAGTTTAATTGTTAAAATGTTGCAACAGTTATCAAAAGCAATCATCGTTTTTTAGCTCAACTTTACTTTGTAAAGTTTGAGCTATTGCCATGGCTTGGTATCCGTCGTCCGTGTACGTGTGCGTGTATGTGCGTGTGTGTGTGTGTGTGTGTCTGACTCGTCAACAATTTCCTTTAGCACGTGCTACAGGTCGTACCTTTGGTCGGATCATTATGAAATTTGTCATGGATGTTGACATTGATATGTAGATGGGAACGAGTCATCTTGGGGTCAATCGGCCAAAAAACATGGATGCCAGCAGCCATCTTTGATTTTACTCTTTGCATGACTAAATCCTTTGGCACGGGCTACAGGTCGCAGCTTTGGTTGGATCATCATGAAATTTGTCATGGATGTTAACACTGACATGTAGATGGGAACGAGTCATTTTGGGGTCATTCGGCCTAAAAACATGGCTCCCAGCAGCCATCTTGGATTTTACTCTTTGCATGACTAAATCCTTTGGCACTGGCTACAGGTCGGATCATCATGAAATTTATAATGGATGTTGACATTGATATATAAATGGGAACGAGTCTTTTTGGGGTCATTCGGCAAAAAAACATGGCTGCCAGTGGCCATCTTGGATTTTACTCTTTGCATAACTACTGTAGGCCTTTCAACTTTCCACATTCATAATCACTCCATTGACTGTAACACATGAAATTATTCCTTTCCAAGTTGAGCTACAGTGTCATTGACACTTTCATATTATTTATTAACAAATGTACTTTCGAGCAAGGTCAGGCGTGAATGGAATAAAATGTTCTGATTGGATAGAATATAAAACAAAAACAAAAATAGTTTTGATAATTCCTGGAATGACGATCTAAATTTCTTTTAAATTATACTACCATGATCACCATACATACATTCACGGTTAGTGGCATGAAAAATATTGTTTAAATATAATATATTAGACTTCCTTCTGTGGAACGAAAAGTATTTCCACCTGCAAATTCCACAGAATGCCAATGAGCGGGGATCAAGAAACGGAACCGAATAGCTACTACGATCGGCATATAATATAGTTCCACCTGTTGTCTGTTTGAAAAAACAACTTGAGAGTATTTCTTTCAATATATATTTCACTGTGAGAAAGTAGAACCTTGTGTCAATTCAAATGTACCTTTTAATAGCTTGTAGTGAAACTTCAGTCGTACATGTCGACAGAATAAAACCTTGCAGGTGCCAAGTAAGATTGAATAAGTATATTTTGAGTTACTCCCCTTGGGCCATGGATCGGTTTAGACTGAGATATGTATGTCTGTGATTCAGTGCAACCGAGATAATTGCAACAACAGATTGCTGTGTTGATTTGTGTCTACAAATTAACAGATATTTAAGTACAAATACATACATGGCATAAATGGGGAAGCTTGGACATCTCTATTGACAACGAGTTGTATAAGGCCATTAAAAAAAAATACCCGGGTACTCGGGCAATTTTCCATAAAATATCAGACGACCCAGGGAGGCTTTTTTTTTTTTTTTAATTATAAATCTCAAAAAGATACCCCAAAATGTCATATTTAAGTTATGTAATTTTATATGAGTCAATGATATCCATTCATCTTGTTTATTTGTATACATGTATTATCTAGTGTTCTTTTACACACATACCACTTTCAGTGATGGCTCAGCCTCATTTTCTTAGTTAATAGTCAGGTTAGCTCATTAAATAGCCTACTAATAAACGGTCACCACTGTCCATCACTTGGGTCTGTGGATTTTACATTCAATGGTGTCATTTCCAATTCTGAGTTAACCCATGCATGGTCTTTCCTCCTCCACTATAATTGTAACCATTGCGATAAAATATTCATGCTAATTAACTTGTCTTACCACTGCCAACAGTGATTGCACAGAGTTGTCCATTGATAGTGTGTTGTCAAATCAACTAACACCTTTATTATACCCCCCGCAACGAAGTTAGGGGGGGTATACTGGAGTCAGCTTGTCCGTCCGTCCGCCCGTCCGTGGACACAAATTTGTCCGGAGTTTTTCTGTCGTTTTTTTTATCAATTTCCGTGAAACTTGGCACAGACATCAACCATCATGGGAACCTGTGCACCTGCGATTATGACGTCTGTCGGACTTTTTTTTTGTTGAGTTATCCCCCCTTTTTCGACTTAGAAACTTTTTTTGCAACATGCATAATTTTGTCTGAGCTTTTATTCCTACATTTTTCGGTCAATGTTTTTTAATCTTGGCACTGATATTTAGTACCATGGGAACCTGTGCACCTGCGATTATGACGTCTGTCCTACATTTTTTGTTTGGAGTTATTCCCCTTTTTCGACTTAGAATTTTTTTCGCAACATACATAATTTTGTCCAAGCTTTTATTCCTACAATTTTCGGTCAATGGGTTTAAGATTAGGGTTATGGTTGTACTCTCGAGTTCCGAATAATCGTACGCTTATTATTTTCGCGATAAAATTCCCACCTGTACGTTGCTTATTCGCCCCTGTACGTTTATTTAATTTTCGACACATTGCACATTGAGATATGTGAACAGATCGTCAATTCTCCGTTTCATATTGAAACAATGAAGAAGATTGTCGCCAATTTCGGATAAACAATAACACCGGTAAGTCATATGTTTGAACAACGCAAAACCACGTGGAGTAAACATCCTGTGCCCCCCGCCTTGATCGGAACATGAGCGAGTCCATTCTCGATCTTGTCTCATTTATAGAAACTCGTCCGCGTTGGTGGGTTACATTTCAGTTTCGAGGGTGTGTTTATTTGGAAAAATTGCTGGGTTATTCCATTTTTTTGAACAGTCGAGCATGGTGTTACCTGGTGGTTTCATACTAACAATTGGGGGAATATTAATGGAATATAGTGAGTTAAGTGACGCAAATATTAGCGTTGGATTATAGTAATCAGGTACCGGTAACAAAATAATGATCATTTGAGTTCATACGAATTATATACATGCATGTAAAAACTCCTGTGTCCACATTTTATCGGAAAAGTGGGCGAGTCTTGGTATGAAGCACGTGTTATTTAGAGTCGCTGGGTTAGATTGGGTTCGATGTGGGGTCGGTGAATTGTGGAAGCCTGGTGGTTTTTAATTGTGGTAAATTGTTATGCATTAGGCCTACTCTAATCGGGATGATACATTATTTTGTTGCGTATCTGGCGAAAATGAGTAGTCAAACCGCATTTATTAGCAACGCACAGTGCATATAAATACTAACAGTCACCCGTTGGTAGCCCCTGACCTCCGATTGGGAAATCTGTATTGTTTATCAAGGACACTTCAATTCGACGAATTTCGTTAGCATTTTATGCAATAGGGCGAGAGGGTTTTTTCAAGTACGTTTGGGTACATTACATGGTTGAATACACCGATTCAAGTTTGCCCAACTCGAGTTTATTTGGCGCAAATAGGCGATTTGATTACGAAAATTAATAACGTACTCCAAACCCGCTCTCACCCTATTGAATAAAAGTTTGTTGTGTTTGGTTTTTCAAAATAAAAATGTCCGATTCTTTCGCCGATAAACATGGCAAATACACATTACAACAGAAACAAACGCTTGCTGTATTGGCAGAACAATATAAAACTGAATATGAAACTAGCCTTGCAGATAAGTCAAAGAGATGGGACCCCAAAAGGAAGAAGTTTGTTAAGGCCCCACCCCAGGAGGGCTATCTTTCAAGGGCTGTAAGGGAAACATTTCCATCACTAAAAGATGTTAGATCGAATGATGAGAGATATCTTAAGGCTATTCAGGTAGCAAGGAGAGCCCATGACAATTTCACAAACAAGAGTCAGAATGCTGATGTCGGTAATGAATGTAACGATCAACCAGTTAAAAAGAAAAAAATGTTCAGAGAAACTGGGGGTGGCCGAAAGAGAAAAGCAGAGGCCGTGCGACAGGCCTTGTTCGATTACTTTATAGATATCCGAGGGACTTTAAAGGGTCGTTTGCCGCTGAACATATTTCGATCAAAGGCTAACGAATTATACAAGAGGTGGTTGGAGTCCCAGAAAGAAACCATTGACCCAAGTGAGCATTTAACGTTCTCGAACAAGTGGATTCAAGAATGGATGAAAGAATATGGGGTTAGTTTAAGGAGACCCAATAAGCGCTTTGCAATTAGTTCCGAGAAACGACATCACAGAATCGTGGAGTTTATCAAGAATGTTTACTGAGTACGACACTACTTCACAACTAAATATGATAAAGAGCCCATTATAATTAATGGCGACCAGATGCCCTTCCACAGAAATGAATCTGCAAGTCAAAAAACCATGACCCTAAAAGGAGAACCATCTTTCGTTAAAGAAAACTATATGCTCTCTCGTGAAAGAGCGACTGTTTATACACAGGTTTCGAGTGACCCAAATAATCCATTTCCAAAACCGGAGTTTGTTTTCAAGGGGAAGGGCACTCGAGTCAAGCTGGACAATCCAAGCAATTTAAAAGTTCATTGGGCCGATAAAGGATCCTACCGAATTCTCACCATGCTTGAAACCATCCGAAACCTGAAACAGCGGTACAACATGTTCACCCAGAAGGATTATGGTCTTTATATATTGGACGATTATTCCGTACATTGCACCGACGAAGTTAAGAATGCACTCTTAAAATGAGGATACATTCTTGTCGTGATGGGAGGTGGGATCACTGGCGACATGCAGATCAATGACACACATGTCCACCACCACCTCAAGGCATCGTATAGGGAGCGGGAGAGCAAGCTGATGATCAACCAACTCCAAGAAAATCCCAGTAAAATACCGGCTCCTACCAGGGATGATATGATGTTGATGCTGTCAGGAAGCTGGGACGAATTGGATATCGATACGGTTTCAGCACTAAAGGCAAATTTCCTCCTAAATGCGTTTGATGGCTCAGAAGATTTCAAAGTTTCCGATAAGCTGTTTGCTTTGGTTGGCAAGGACATTCGTAAGTTCCGAGATGACTTGATGACGTCTACACCTCCCGCAAATCTAAAGGAATTGCTGGCAACAATAACACCACCGGAAGGTGTAGTCATTAAACGACAGGAGGCACTTGATGATATACCAGCTGATGAAGGTCTTGAACTGTTAGACTGCGACGGTGAGGAAATTCCTATTCGCGATGAAAGTGTATCTTCGGACGAAGATGAAACGGTTCAACTACCAGTAGTGAAAACTCTACTCCGATTGCTACTAGTACTAGTACAAGTGATTCAATCGAAATGCCGTTGCCACAAACCAGCAGTGATAAAATCGGTGACAACAGCATCACTATGGATGCTTCATTTCTTAATGATTTGGGCAAAGTATTATATGGACATGAAACTTCACGTCTATTCATGCCCTACATGTGTCAGTTCAAAGATACATACTCAAAGGCGAGGAAGAGCATTAAGAAAAGACTCTCTGTTCTACAAATTGATCCACGTGGACTTGAGTGCCTCAAAGATTCAACTGTTGATACACAAAGTAGTCTCTATGATGAGTCCCCAGACGTTTTGGATTCTGACGCGTGTGATGATGCTACTACTGATTCTCCTACTACTAGTGAGCTGATACCGAACGAGCCAGTGGTGGAATCCGGTCTTGATTTGAAAACTGGTTCATACGTTCTTATTCGCACGGAGGACCATTCTCTGCCTGCTTGTGTAACAGGAGAAAACCCCTTTATGGTTCAGTTCTTTGAGCCATGTCGTGGAAGTGACAGCATGTATAAACCAGCAGGTGTTTTCTCTGTGCCACGTTCAAACATTGAGAAAGTTTTAACTCAACCAGACATTATTCCTGCTGGTTCGCGAAGATTCACATACAAATTTGTTTTGTAGCTCACTACTAGTCTACATGTAATATTGCCTATTACCTTGGTTGCATTTATACTAAAGTACTAGTAGTATTGTTGTCAGTTCAATGTTATGAGTTTTGTATTGAAAAAAAAGTTCTTCAACAACATGTTTGTAGTGTAATACAATTATTTGCCACGCCCCAAATAAAATATATATAAATCAACCAACTCAATGATACAGCAACATACTTGACACACACCATATACATTTACTACTAGTAGTAATGTCACATTGTGTATTAAATGGTTGCAAACATAAATATTCAGTTTTTCCATTTAAGATTTCACGGAACGCACTTTATTGTGGTAAATTGGTAATTTATAATGTGTATATTATACACATATGTTGTGTACTAGTATCCTATAATGTAAATTCAAAGACTGATACTAATAATAGTACTTGATCGAATAATAGTACTGGGTGGAACATTTTTTTATTTTCATTTGTGACTTTGGGACATCACATACGGAAATTCCAAAAAAATCCCGCCTGTACTATTATTCCGCCCTGTACTATTATTTAATTTTTCAATATTTTCCCGCCTGTACTATTATTCCCACCTGTACTATTATTCGGAACTCGAGAGTACACCTGCAACGGGAACTGTTATTTTATTATTTTAACTAAATGTTTACTGACATGTGAAACATCTTAGTATTTTTTAAAAAGGGGGGTATCCGTAGTCCCATTGGGACAGTCACACCTCTAGTTGATCCAAAATGGTATTCACACCTGAGTCTTGCTGTGAAAACATTGTTGGGTGTCTTCAACTATGAGACTGACAGTTGAGATTATCACACCTTACAATGAAGATAACAACTTCTACATCTGACAATGTGTCAGTTCACCACTCGCTCTGTTTGATAAAAGAACTTTGAAAACATATTCAATTGTGCAGCATATTAAAATCTGAACCGAACTTCGAGCGCTGCAAATGATCATGCACATTTAGGATTTTGTTTCGTTTTGATTATTGTTGGCATTTTTAAACAACCGCTGATAAAAAAAAAATACGAAAATTAATGCTGCCATTCTACCAAAATGATGCTATTAAATACTGCCATTCTCTCACAATTATGTTTGGTGTTATTCATAGTTATCAGGGTGATGATGTGAACATAAATACTCCATATCTGAACCATTATTTCATAATTTTCATTTACACATTACAGCTCTCCTATTTTCGTTGTGTAGCGCCTGCTTATCGTCCATATAAATTTTAACTTTTGTAACACCAACTTTGCCTTATTTTTGTGGCAAGGAGAACTGACTTTACCCTTGAAATATAGTCTGGGCTGGTTCCTGCTTCATTTATACTTTAAGCGAAAGGTTTTATTTATTATGAAATGAAACCTGAGGTGAATGAAATTATGGGATAGAACTGTTACCTGTGCATAAAAATATTAAACCGGGAGTATAATTTTTTTGGATGCGGCGAAAGTTTCGAGATGCGGGCGTTGCTTGAGAACACGGGAATTTTATTTTAATGGCCTAATTTAAAATTAAATAAATATTATGTCTATTTCGGCAGCTGCTTTCAGGGGAAATTTTTAGACCACACACCTACTACAAACAAGTTATTAAAGCAACACAGACACTTGTATCAATGTGGACAAAACATAATTTAAAAGACTTAAAGTACTCAATCCGATCAGACCCTCAAAATTACTATTTCTTTGGCTTTGGGGGTAAAAAATATTTGATTCGAGTCGAGGAACCTACCCATCAACGCTCAGAGTGATCAGATATAAGTTTTTGAAGTTTTGTTATTTCTATTGTTTGTGGCCCAGAAACACGCTGTCAAAAGGATGGTCAAAATTGCGTTATTATTGCCACATGATTTTAGAGTTATCCATCTTCGTTCATTTGAATAAGTGTTTATGGGGCAATTATTAGTACACATCTCGTGTGTATGTGTGTACGTAAGGCGTCAACAATGCAGGCTACAGGTCGTACCTTTGGTCGGATCATTATGAAATTTGTCATAGCTGTTGACATCAACATTTAGACCAGAATGATTAATTTTAGGGTCATTCGGAAAAAAAACATGGCCGCCAGTGGCCATCTTGGATTTCAAAATTCAATCCATTAGCATGGGCTACAGGCCGTACTGTTTGTCTGATCATCATGAAATTTGTCAAGAATGTTAATAATGACATGTAGATGGGAACGAGTCATTTTGGGGTCATTCGGACAAAAAACATGGCCGCAAGCAGCCATCTTGGATTTTACTCTTTGTATGACTAAATCCTTTAGCACGGGCTACAGGTCGTACCTTTAGTCTGATCATCATAAAATTTGAAATTGGAATGTAGATGGGAACGAGTCATTTTGGGGTCATTCGGACAAAAAACATGGCCGCCAGCAGCCATCTTGAATTTCAAAATTTAATCTATTAGCACGGGCCACAGGTCGTACTGTTCGTCTGATCATCATGAAATTTGTCATGGATGATAATATTGACATGTAGATCGGAATTTTGGGGTCATTCGGCCAAAAAACATGGCCGCCAGCAGCCATCTTGGATTTTACTCTTTGTATGACTAAATTCTTTAGCACGGGCTACACGTCGTACTTTTAGTCTGATCATCATAAAATTTGTCATGAATGTTAATAATGAGATGTAGATGGGAACGAGTCATTTTGGGGTAATTCGGCCAAAAAACATGGCTGCCTTCAACCATCTTGGATTTTACTCTTTGTATGACTAAATCCTTTAGCACGGGCTACAGGTTGTACCTTTAGTCTGATCATCATAAAATTTGTCATGAATGTTAATAATGACATGTAGATGGGAACGAGTCATTTTGGGGTCATCGGCCAAAAAACATGGCCGCCAGCAGCCATCTTTGATTTTACTCTTTGTATGACTAAATCCTTTAGCACGGGCTACAGGTCGTACCTTTAGTCTGATCATCATAAAATTTGTCATGGCTGTTGAAATTGGAATGTAGATGGGAACGAGTCATTTTGGGGTCATTCGGACAAAAAACATGGCCGTCAGTGGCCATCTTGGATTTCAAAATTTAATCCATTAGCACGGGCCACAGGTCGTACTGTTCGTCTGATCATCATGAAATTTGTCATGGATGATAATATTGACATGTAGATGGGAACGAGTAATTTTGGGGTCATTCGGCCAAAAAACATGGCCGCCAGCAGCCATCTTGGATTTTACTCTTTGTATGTCTAAATTCTTTAGCACGGGCTGCAGGTCGTACCTTTAGTCTGATCATCATAAAATTTGTCATGGATGTTAACAATGACATGTAGATGGGAACGAGTAATTTTGGGATCATTCGGCCAAAAAACATGGTCGCCAGCAGCCATCTTGGATTTTACTCTTTGTATGACTAAATCCTTTAGCATGGGCTACAGGTTGTACCTTTAGTCTGATCATCATAAAATTTGTCACGAATGTTAATAATGACATGTAGATGGGAACGAGTCATTTTGGGGTCATTCAGCCAAAAAACATGGCCACCAGCAGCCATCTTGGATTTTACTCTTTGTATGACTAAATCCTTTAGCACGTGCTACAGGTCGTACCTTTAGTCTGATCATCATAAAATTTGTCATGGCTGTTGAAATTGGAATGTAAATGGGAACGAGTCATTTTGGGGTCATTCGGACAAAAAACATGGATGCCAGCGGCCATCTTGGATTTCAAAATTTAATCCATTAGCATGGGCCACAGATCGTTCTGTTCGTCTGATCATCATGAAATTTGTCATGGATGTTAATAATGACATGTAGATGGGAACGAGTCATTTTGGGATAATTCGGCCAAAAAACATGGCCGCCAGCAGCCATCTTGGATTTTACTCTTTGTATGACTAAATTCTTTAGCATGGGCTACAGGTCGTACCTTTAGTCTGAACGTCAACGTCATAAAATTTGTCATGGATGTTAACGATGACATGTAGATGGGAACGACTCATTTTGGGGTCATTTGGCTGAAAACATGGCCGCCAGCAGCCATATTGGATTTTACTTTTCTCTTCATGTCTATAAACTAGTATTAGACATTCATCTTTCCACATTCCTAATCGCTCCATTGACTGTAATACATTAAATTATTCCCTTTCCAATTTGAGCTACAGTGTCATTGACCCTTTCATTGCTAGAGTTATAGTCCTTGACGACTGAAAATTTGCCGGTTATTTTGGTTTCCGGGTGATAACTATAATTTTAGTTATTTGATTTTTTTCAAATTTTGCATGTGGGTTACTCATACGAAAATAACATTTTTATTCTTATATTTAAGGACACAGAAAATGATATAAAAGGTCACTCAAAAGATTGGTCCAATTTGCTGACCTTTGGGAATGACTTGATAACAGATCTAAAATCAGGTTTGTTTAGTATTAGTTTACCACATTGTGAACTTTAGGAAATTTACGGATGTCAAACTGGTGGGGTTTAACTTTTATGTGTCATTTTTGTATCAGTCCAATAACAAAAAAGTGGGCATGGAACTTAAAAAAAAAAATTAATGACTAATGAGAAGTAACCTCATGTAAAATAATATGACCATTTTTAATTTGCTTTGTAAAGTTTGAGCTATTGCCATGGGTTGGCGTCCATCGTCAGTCCATCAACAATTTCCATTAGCACACCCTACAGGTCACATCTTATCCGATTGTCACCAACTTCATATGGATCCTAGGGGTGACCTCTAGATTGGAGCCATTGATTGTCACCCGAAAAATTTATTTTTGGGAGACTATTGTAATCAGCTCCGTCCGTACGTCTGTGCGTGCGTGCGTCCATCCGTCCGTCCCGAGTTATAACTCCAGTAATGATCATCCGATTTGATTGAAACTTGGTATGCAGTTGTCTCAACCAAGAACACAGGTGCTCTGCAATTCTGGTTTTGATCCGATGTTCTTTTATGGAGTTATTTTCCTTTTTTTCAAAGTTTTATCTGATGATTTTTCCTTGAGTTATGGACTTTTTTCTACTTAGAAAATTCAATTTTACTTCTTTTTTCTTTGGTTTCCGGGTGATAACTCAATTTTGGACTGTTCAATTGAAAATCCCGTTTTTTGTATATCAAAATACAGGTCAAGTTCTAATTTGAGTTTTATCCGATGATTTTTCTCAGAGTTATGGGCTTTTCGACTTAGAAAATTAAATTTTTCTTGTTTTTACTTTGGTTTCCGGATGATAACTCAAGTTTGGATTGTTCAATTGGAAATTCTGTTTTTTGTGGGTCGTTCATATCAAAATACAGGTCCGTTTCGAATTTGAGTTTGATACAATAATTTTTCCCAGAGTTATGGGTCTTTCGATTTTGAAAAACATTTTTTATAATTTTCTGTATGAGGGTACCTTCATGGTGTAATCAACTCCTCCTACAATTTTGATCGTAGATATTTGAAACTTCAGAGTATTGGTACCCACATATTGCAGATGTGCAACATGTATATAGATGACGGAAAAATTATTTTTTTACGGAATTATTAACCCTTTCAACTTAGAACATTTAAAAAAAATTGGTAATTTCTTTAACAAAGTGGCATCGACTTGCCACGTTGTCGGCCGACTTTTTTTCCCCTGAAATTTGTTAAGCCCTGCATCCATCTTAGATTTCAAATTTGAATATTCCGGCACACCCTGCATTTGTTTTGAAAATTTACTGGCATGTTTAGGATCACCTCTAGATGGGAGCTATGGAATTTGAAAAATATTTGATGAAAAACATAGCCGCCGGCAGCCATTTTGGATTTTACTCTAAATTTGACAAAATCCTTTGGCAAACCCTACAGTCCACATCCCTCATCCGATAGTCACCAAACTTCATATAGATCTTCGGGGCGACCTCTAGATGGGAGCCATACATTTTTCCGAATTTCCTTTCAAAAACGTGGCCACCAGCAGCCATTTTGGATTTTACTCTTTGGATGACTAAATCCACACAGGCCCTCCCTCATCTGATCATCACCAAACTTCATATGGGTCTTCGGGGTGACCTCTAGATAGGAGCCATCCATTTTTTCCTGAAATTTCTTTAAAACATGGCTGCCAGCAGCCATAAAAGTTGAAAAACGTGGCCACCAGGGCCATTTTGGATTTTACTCTTTGAAAAAATTGTATGACTAAATCCTTCAGCACACCCTGCATACAGGCCACCTCCCTCATTCGATCATCAACGAACTTCATATGGATCTCCGGGGTGACCTCTAGATGGGAGCCATCCATTTTTATACGCCCGTTTGAAAAAACGGCCGTATTATAGTATTGGTCGTCCGTCCGTCCGGGCGTCCGTTAACCTGGTTTCCGGATGATAACTTTAGTATGTGGGTTTATTAGCCGAAAAGTTAGTTCAAGTTCGAATTTGGGTTCCGCCCGCCAATTTTCACCGGAGTTATGCCCCTTATTTGACGTTTTTTTACTTAGAAAATCCTTGAAATTTGTTGTCTGGATGATAACTTTAGTATAGTTTATCGGATTCAATGATAATTTGGTATATTACTTTCTCCCACCAAAAAACAGGTCAAGTTCAAATTTGAGTTCCGTCCGCCAATTTTTACCAGAGTTATGCCCCTTTTTTACCAGTTTCCGCCGACCCAAGAGAGGGCGTATTTTGCACGCCCAGCGTAGCTCTTGTTTGACATAATTTGACTTAGAAAATCCCTGAAATTTGTTGTCCGGATGATAACTTTAGTTAGAGTGAACCGATTTCAATCAAATTTGGTATGTGGGTTTATTAGGAGAAAAGTCAGCTCAAGTTCGAATTTGGGTTCCGTCCGCCAATTTTCACCGGAGTTATGCCCCTTATTTGACGTAATTTGACTTAGAAAATCCCTGAAATTTGTTGTCCGGATGATAACTTTACTAGAGCTTATCGGATTCAATGATAATTTGGTATATTACTTTCTCCCACCAAAACACAGGTCAAGTTCAAATTTGAGTTCCATCCGCCAATTTTCCCCAGAGAGGGCGTATTTTGCACGCACAGCGTAGCTCTTGTTATGTTTACCCATACCATAGTATGGTAAACATAGTGTCATTGTCCTGATTGACCACTCGTCGTTAGTCCGTCCTTCTGTCTGTCTGTCTGGCTGTCTGTCTGTCTGTAGGTAGACACTTTACGCATGGTGCGATAACTCGAACATTTTATATCTGATCGGAACCAAATTTTGTATATGAATTTCTCAGCACCAAATACAGATCGAGTTTGAATATGGGTTTGATCCGAGTTTTTTTTTATGGAGTTATGGCCCTTTTTCTACTTAGAATTCATGTATGCTGCCATAACTAAAAAAATATTTATCTGACTGGCACCAAATCTGGTATGCGAGTTTCTCAGCCCAAAATACATATCGAGTTCGAATATGGGTTTGATCCGATCTTGTTTAATGGAGTTATGGCCCTTTGATACAGAATTCATGCATGCTTCTATAAATCAACCATTTTTCAACTGATAGGAACCAAATTTTGTATGTGAGTTTCTCAACTTTAAATACAGATCGAGTTCGAATATGGGTTTGATCTGATATTTTTTAATGGAGTTTTGTCCCTTTGATTATTTTATTCATCTCTAAAATATATCAAAGATACAGGTTGCATTGTCCAGGTAGAATCTCATAAATCAGGTTTACAAAGCCATGAAGTTGTCTTCTCACATAGACCAACAGCGATAGTATCCAGTTACACTGACTCTCTCTTACATTGAGTTTAATTAACTGCTACCAGATGCTTTGGCCATATGATGAGATATCATAGATGGAATGTTTATGCTATTATATTTTATATGCATGGTTATTTAAATTTCATCTTTAAGTTAAAGGCATAATCTGGTTTTATTGTTTAATAGCATTACTATTGGAGGTTAACTCTTTGATTGCCAGGGGCCGATATTATCGGCCCAAATGTGGTGTCGGTAAATTGCCAGAGCCGATATTATCGGCCATAATTGTAACCATAATTATTTTGATCACAACTGTATGACGACAATAAAAAAGTTTTTCAAGTTTCATAAAATTATTGTTTTAATTGTTTCTAATTAAATTCTGCAGTATATATCTGAATTTTAATCCTTTTTAAGACGTTTGAAAATTAAAATAATGAAATAAGTTTGTAAACATAATGTAAGATCCGCAGTCAGAAATCCAAAAATGGCCGACAATTTAAGAAAAATATTTTTAGACAATTATTTATATGAAAAATCTGCATTTTACCAATGCATTAACTAATTTAAACATGATAGTATGACAACCTGACATTACAATAAAGATTATGTGTACTTTAGATTGTTTTATTAGTTTTTTTAATAGTCAAAATTGCCGTTTTTGCTGAATGAATCACCTATTTTTCAAGGTAAAAATGTAATTCACAGCTAAAACAAACGGCGTGATTATAAACTCCCACAGGCCCCAGCGTGCCTCAGTTACAGTTTAGACCACATGCATATGTGTCATTTTTGTTATTTTATTTATAGCACAATGATGATAAGCTTGTAGTTAGAGATTTAATTATATATCACAATTTTTGTTTTGTTTTTGACAGTCAAAATTGCCATTTTCCTCAATTAAAAAACCTAGCTATTTTCATAGTAAACTGTCGCAACTAAAGTCTAAATCGGCTCCTGCATTGTGTAGCTCGTCACATATGGTCCAGCTATACCAGAACTAGACCCTAATTTACTCTTACAAGTTTTTTAAAATGAGAAAGACAGTAGAAAGATTTATCAGATCATCATCGTTGGAATATTGTCTCAGAAAACCAATATTGAATATAGCAGGTTGTGGGCCATTTTTCAATTGGATTATTGCAAAATAATCCTTATTTGGAGTTATTTCATTTGGGTTACAAGGAGTTATGCCCCTTAATTGTCATGAATATTCTTCGGCAAAATATTCACCGGCTAATCACATATATACATGTCCTTGATATTTGAAACATTATTTCATAAGAAGAAGACTATTATTGTATCATACTTTTCCACAATAAAATCAGTTTTCTCATAAATTCTCCGGCAATTTAGGTGTAAAATTAGCTCGGCAACGAAAGAGTTAATAATGTGATTGTGTTTAGTAGATTTGTTGGAATTCTGTTGGTTGCATGGGAAGACAACTTTGGTTTTCAAATTTTTAAAAACTTGAGAGCTCTGTATCAGTCTATGAGAACAAAATAATTGTTCATAACACTTTTATTACTGTAGGTCTAGTTTGTTTTATTTATATATTAATGGAAAGCCTTTTTGACATTGATTTCAATTGATTACAAATGTGAATAGAAATATTAAAGGGGCACACCAGGTTTGATATATTTTTCTTGTACTCTGCATGAGATAAAACTTTTTATGTGTACCTATACCATAGTATGGTACACATATTGTCAATGTCCAGATTGACCACTCGTCGTTCGTCCGTCCATCTGTACGTCCGTCTGTCTGTCCGTCTGTAGACACTTTAGGCATTATGCGATTACTCTAACATTTTCTATTTGATCGAAACCAAATTTTGTATATAGGTTTCATATCCCAAAATACAGTTCGAGTTCGAATGAATATGGGTTTGATCCAATTTTGCCATGAATCACAATTTTTTGTATCTGATTGACAACAAATTTGGTATGTGAGATTGTCATTGCAAAATACAGATAAAATTCGAATATGGGTTCGATCTGATTTATTTTAAAGGAGTTATGACCCCTTTTTTTTTTTTTTTTTTAAAGATTCGAAATTTAATTTAAATTTGTTTTTTTTAGATTGAATTTCCTCGCTCATTTTAACGCGCAAAACATATTAAAAAACTTTTATAATATAATTTAAAAAAAAATTTGTCATTGACACAAATTTGTTTTAGTTGTATATCATTAATTAGGTGTGATGTCCTGTTTTGAAAATATGAAGATTTTATTGCAATAGTTGCATGTAATATAATGATATCAATAAATTGCCATGTGAACATCCAATATCCAGACTATATGAGTGTACCTTTTAAATAATAGACGTCATTCCAAGCGAAATCTGTTATTAATTGAGTGATGACATATGTTACAGATCTCTAGGGGGTGGTTGTATGAAGGTAAAGATAAACAACCTGCTGGCTGGATAATTGTTTATCCTATCTGTTAAATTGATTAATGGCTAAACCATTGGATCTCACAGTGAGAGGTCCTTGTGTGAATAGGGACAGAATTATGAGATTTAAAATGACTCCCCCCACCCCAAATACTTTAACCCCTTCTTAAGACAAATTATATGAGCTTTTGATTTTAAGTTTAAGTACTGATATATGTATTACTGTGAGTGTGATCATATCTTTGACCAATTATCAGTTATAGCTAATCGCTATCGCCAAGGTATGGGTTAAACATATGCCGATCGAGATCGGCCTCTCGTTCCCTAAATTCATTAACATATGTTAAAAACCAGTTGTTCTTATAAAGGAAATTATTGTGTTGGCTTAACAACACAAAGTGGAACTGCCTTATATCCAGGGAAAACAACTACATGCTGTGCAAAAGCATGTGCCACGTACTGATTACATCATACTCCAGCTGGAACACTCTGTTATTATACAACTGGGACGTTTAAGTTTATTGGGAGTTTTGGACTGGGCCAGGGAGGATTTGAAAGGGGCAGAGCCCCTCTCCTACAACCCACTTTGCAGTTTTGGAAAGGGTCATGGAAATGAAAGTACAAAACACATGACAGAGGATGAGCATGAAATGGAAATGAGCTATTTTGATATTTTTTTTCTTTGCTTTCTTTTTAGCTCAACTTTACTTTGTAAAGTTTGAGCTATTGCCATCGCTTTGTCGTCCGTCGTCCGTGTGTACGTGTGTACGTGTGTACGTGTGTACGTAAGGCGTCAACAATGCAGGCTACAGGTCGTACCTTTCGTCGGATCATTATGAAATTTGTCATAGCTGTTGACATCAACATTTAGACCAGAATAATTAATTTTGGGGTCATTCGGAAAAAAAACATGGCCGCCAGTGGCCATATTGGATTTCAAAATTCAATCCATTAGCACGGGCTACAGGCCGTACTGTTTGTCCGATCTTCATGAAATTTGTCATGGATGTTAATATTGACATGTAGATGGGAACGAGTAATTTTGGGGTCATTCGGCCAAAAAACCTGGACGCCAGCAGCCATCTTGGATTTTACTCTTTGTATGACTAAATCCTTTAGCACGGGCTACAGGTTGTACCTTTAGTCTGATCATCATGAAATTTGTCATGAATGTTAATAATGACATGTAGATGGGAACGTGTCATTTTGAGGTCATTCGGCCGAAAAACATGGCCGCCAGCAGCCATCTTGGATTTTACTCTTTGTATGACTAAATCCTTTAGCATGGGCTACAGGTCGTACCTTTAGTCTGTTCATCATAAAATTTGTCATGGTTGTTGAAATTGGAATGTAGATGGGAACGAGTTATTTTGGGTCATTCGGACAAAAAACATGACCGCCAGCGGCCATCTTGGATTTAAAAATTTAATCGATTAGCACGGGCCACAGGTCGTACTGTTCGTCTGATGATCATGAAATTTGTCATGGATGATAATATTGACATGTAGATGGGAACGAGTAATTTTGGGGTCATTCGGCCAAAAAACATGGCCGCCAGCAGCCATCTTGGATTTTACTCTTTGTATGACTAAATTCTTTAGCACGGGCTGCAGGTCGTACCTTTAGTCTGATCATCATAAAATGTGTCATGGATGTTAACAATGACATGTAGATGGGAACTAGTCATTTTGGGGTCATTCGGCCAAAAAACATGGCCGCCAGCAGCCATCTTGGATTTTACTCTTTGTATGACTAAATCCTTTAGCATGGGCTACAGGTCGTACCTTTAGTCTGATCATCATAAAATTTGTCATGGTTGTTGAAATTGGAATGTAGATGGGAACGAGTTATTTTGGGGTCATTCGGACAAAAAACATGACCGCCAGCGGCCATCTTGGATTAAAAAATTTAATCCATTAGCACGGGCCACAGGTCGTAATGTTCGTCTGATGATCATGAAATTTGTCATGGATGATAATATTGACATGTAGATGGGAACGAGTAATTTTGGGGTCATTCGGCCCAAAAACATGGCCGCCAGCAGCCATCTTGGATTTTACTCTTTGTATGACTAAATTCTTTAGCACGGGCTACAGGTCGTACTTTTAGTCTGATCATCATAAATTTTGTCAAGAATGTTAATAATGACATGTAGATGGGAACGAGTCATTTTGGGGTCATTCGGCCAAAAAACATGGCCGCCAGCAGCCATCCTGTATTTTACTCTTTGTATGACTAAATCCTTTAGCACGGGCTACAGGTCGTACCTTTAGTCTGATCATCATAAAATTTGGCATGGCTGTTGAAATTGGAATGTAGATGGGAACGAGTCATTTTGGGGTCATTCGGACAAAAAACATGGCCACCAGCAGCCATCTTGGATTTCAAAATTTAATCCATTAGCACGGGCCACAGGTCGTACTGTTCGTCTGATCACCATGAAATTTGTCATGGATGATAATATTGACATGTAGATGGGAACGAGTAATTTTGGGGTCATTCGGCCAATAAACATGGCCGCCAGCAGCCATCTTCGATTTTACTCTTTGTATGACTAAATTCTTTAGCACGGGCTGCAGGTCGTACCTTTAGTCTGATCATCATAAAATTTGTCAAGAATGTTAATAATGACATGTAGATGGGAACGAGTAATTTTGGGGTCATTCGGCCCAAAAACATGGCCGCCAGCAGCCATCTTGGATTTTACTCTTTGTATGACTAAATTCTTTAGCACGGGCTGCAGGTCGTACCTTTAGTCTGATCATCATAAAATGTGTCATGGATGTTAACAATGACATGTAGATGGGAACGAGTAATTTTGGGGTCATTCGGCCAAAAAACCTGGACGCCAGCAGCCATCTTGGATTTTACTCTTTGTATGACTAAATCCTTTAGCACGGGCTACAGGTTGTACCTTTAGTCTGATCATCATGAAATTTGTCATGAATGTTAATAATGACATGTAGATGGGAACGAGTCATTTTGAGGTCATTCGGCCGAAAAACATGGCCGCCAGCAGCCATCTTGGATTTTACTCTTTGTATGACTAAATCCTTTAGCATGGGCTACAGGTCGTACCTTTAGTCTGATCATCATAAAATTTGTCATGGTTGTTGAAATTGGAATGTAGATGGGAACGAGTCATTTTGGGGTCATTCGGACAAAAAACATGGCCGCCAGCGGCCATATTGGATTTAAAAATTTAATCCATTAGCACGGGCCACAGGTCGTACTGTTCTTCTGATCATCATGAAATTTGTCGTGGATGATAATATTGACATGTAGATGGGAACGAGTAATTTTGGGGTCATTCGGCCCAAAAACATGGCCGCCAGCAGCCATCTTGGATTTTACTCTTTGTATGACTAAATTCTTTAGCACGGGCTGCAGGTCGTACCTTTAGTCTGATCATCATAAAATGTGTCATGGATGTTAACAATGACATGTAGATGGGAACGAGTAATTTTGGGGTCATTCGGCCAAAAAACCTGGACGCCAGCAGCCATCTTGGATTTTACTGTTTGTATGACTAAATCCTTTAGCACGGGCTACAGGTTGTACCTTTAGTCTGATCATCATGAAATTTGTCATGAATGTTAATAATGACATGTAGATGGGAACGAGTCATTTTGGGGTCATTCGGCCCAAAAACATGGCCGCCAGCAGCCATCTTGGATTTTACTCTTTGTATGACTAAATCCTTTAGCATGGGCTACAGGTCGTACCTTTAGTCTGATCATCATAAAATTTGTCATGGTTGTTGAAATTGGAATGTAGATGGGAACGAGTTATTTTGGGGTCATTCGGACAAAAAACATGACCGCCAGCGGCCATCTTGGATTTAAAAATTTAATCCATTAGCACGGGCCACAGGTCGTACTGTTCGTCTGATGATCATGAAATTTGTCATGGATGATAATATTGACATGTAGATGGGAACGAGTAATTTTGGGGGCATTCGGCCAAAAAACATGGCCGCCAGCAGCCATCTTGGATTTTACTCTTTGTATGACTAAATTCTTTAGCACGGGCTGCAGGTCGTACCTTTAGTCTGATCATCATAAAATGTGTCATGGATGTTAACAATGACATGTAGATGGGAACTAGTCATTTTGGGGTCATTCGGCCAAAAAACCTGGTCGCCAGCAGCCATCTTGGATTTTACTCTTTGTATGACTAAATCCTTTAGCACGGGCTACAGGTTGTACCTTTAGTCTGATCATCATGAAATTTGTCATGAATGTTAATAATGACATGTAGATGGGAACGAGTCATTTTGAGGTCATTCGGCCGAAAAACATGGCCGCCAGCAGCCATCTTGGATTTTACTCTTTGTATGACTAAATCCTTTAGCATGGGCTACAGGTCGTACCTTTAGTCTGATCATCATAAAATTTGTCATGGTTGTTGAAATTGGAATGTAGATGGGAACAAGTCATTTTGGGGTCATTCGGACAAAAAACATGGCCGCCAGCGGCCATCTTGGATTTAAAAATTTAATCCATTAGCACGGGCCACAGGTCGTACTGTTCGTCTGATGATCATGAAATTTGTCATGGATGATAATATTGACATGTAGATGGGAACGAGTAATTTTGGGGTCATTCGGCCCAAAAAAATGGCCGCCAGCAGCCATCTTGGATTTTACTCTTTGTATGACTAAATTATTTAGCGCGGGCTACATGTCATACCTTTAGTCTGATCATCATAAAATTTGTCATGAATGTTAATAATGACATGTAGATGGGAACGAGTCATTTTGGGATCATTCGGCCAAAAAACATGGCCGCCAGCAGCCATCTTGGATTTTACTCTTTGTATGACTAAATTCTTTAGCATGGGCTACAGGTCGTACCTTTAGTCTGATCGTCATAAAATTTGTCATGGATGTTAACGATGACATGTAGATGGGAACGACTCATTTTGGGGTCATTCGGCCGAAAACATGCCCGCCAGCAGCCATCTTGGATTTTACTTTTCTCTTCATGTCTATAAACATGTATTAGATATTCAACTTTCCACATTCCTAATGGCTCCATTGACTGTAATACATTAAATTATTCCCTTTCCAAGTTGAGCTACAGTGTCATTGACACTTTCATTTATGTTTACCATACCATAGTATGGTAAACATAGTGTCGTTGTCCGGATTGACCACTCATCGTTCGTCCGTCTGTATATGACTGAGTACATACTTTATGTCAACATTTTGTAATATATCATGTACTTTTAGTTGATTAAAAAAATTATTATAAACATATTTTTTTCACGGCTGAAGTGACAATCATAATGGAACTCGACAGGAAAAACATCCCAGTGGCCAGTTCCACAACCGTTATGCTGAGATTTTGCTTCGCTGTGGCCGTTTTATTTAGGACTGGGAAACAAGTATATATTGCACTATTTGAAAATATAAAAACACCACCTAACAAATAATACATAATCCAATATAAATATCAATTTCAAGTTTACATATGTGACATAGATTACCCTCGCAACCACGCATAACGCAATCAACAAGGAAGCGTCTCTGACAACAAATTTCGTCTTCATCGTGATCACGTGTTTCTATTTCGTTTGTTTACATTTTGTCGGCAAAAACAGTGTTCTAAGTCATCATTTTGCAAATCTAAAGCCTAGCAATGGAAGAAAGGGTTTAATATGTGCCCTTCAATATCTTAACCATCAGCAGAACAAACACAATCAATGTAAATCGTCATTATCTCTCATTATTCGCGTCTCAAATCCAAGTGTTGAAAATGCAAATATTAAAGACGTCAAAAGACGATATGGACGCTACAACAAAAGATGTCAAAAGACAATATGGATGCTACAACAAAAGACATCAAAAGACGATACGTTGGAATAAGGGTCAACTGGTTGTATTACTAAGCAAACATAACTATCAGATTTGGAAAACTAATTCTTAAAAAAAACAAACATGCAAAGTAACGTTTTACATATTCATTTTGCGGTAGTGATAAATTTGATCAGTCATTAAAGCATGTACAATTGCATTACTACAGGGACGTAACAAATTGAGGGACCCATGTCGGTAGATACCTGCTGCATAATGTGTCAACACATGCCCATGTGAGTATGCAAAGTGTGACTAATTTCTAAACCAATCAACTGATCGATACCAAAAACTATGCACATAAAATATGAACACGATGGGATAAAAAATGCTTAAGTTATCGCGTCGGATAGCAAGTGCCTATGAAAAACATGCCCGCCAGCAGCCATCTTGGAATTTACATTATATATATCTCTCTCCATGATGACATCAAGTATTACTTAGACATTTGAACTTTCTGCATTTCTAATCGCTCCATTGACTGTAACACATGCAATTATCGGCTTTCCAAGTTGAGCTACAGTATCATTGGCACTTTAATTTATATTGCCATCTTCATTAAAACATTTCTGCTATTGTTTTGTTGCAGATAATCAACCTTATGAATGCATAACTAATTCTGTCACACAACTTGAGAATCGTTGGCTGAATCTCAACAAATTCCTCAAAGATACACAGAGAAATGTTGACATTAATATTGAGCTGAAAGAATACAATGACGAGCTCAATTCTTTGAATGATGTCACTAATAATTATGAGAAGTGGATAGCCACAGCAGAAACTACAAGCGATGATGATACTGAGATTAGTCAGCAATTAGAGCAGTGCCGGGTAAGTTATATTCACCTACAACAAATATACAGTCTTAATTTACAATTATAGTCCTATATATTATTGGAATACTTCAGTACCTGAGTATGTTGAATTCTATATTTTATCCTGTTGCAAATAAGAATATCTAAATTATGGATATAAAATGAAGTTTTATTCAGGAAAAATATTTAAAACAAATATAAGATTGTAACCAGATGTATATTTGTATCCTTTTGTCCAGAAAAAAATTGTACAGAATTGGTTGAAACTTATTTCGAAGCAGTGAACATACAAAAAGTTTGTTACGAGATCTGTGTGCAACTTTTCACAAATGCATATTTTTTGCGGGTACCCACAATTGGCAATATTTTGTGATTGATTTTTGGGTTACAGTTAAGTATCGAACATATTTTGAGGTATTTTCAGGACAGTATAGCCACATAATATATCACAATGGCCACAAATTATCACTCTTGTCTTTAGTATCCACATTTAGGGAATCATCGTCCACCAGAATCAAGATGGCGTCCAACATGGCCAGTAATAAAGAGGATCGGAAAGTTATTTTTCGACAACCCAATTATTATGCTACGTTCTTATAAAACATCCTGAGCACATGTCTTTATTAACAACACCGAACATTAAAAACTTTCTTTTAGAGATGACACATATCTCCAGCAAAGATATATTGGATATATTTCTTGCTTGCAAGATTCTAGAAGAATTAAAAAAAAATCGGTATTAAGTACCTAGAGTACGCGCACAGTCAAACCCGATTAGGTTCAACTTCCGCTAGACCACGTGACAGTCCTTTCGTTATAAAAGCACTGTCAAGTAAGTCTGCAGTCTTTCAATTTTTTCTACTTTGCAAGATAAGTCAAAGTTTTCATCTGTTCAACTTTCTTGAGCGTTATCTTTACGATATTATATATAATTTCGTGCAATGACACTTGTTTCCTTATTCAGAATTGCGTCTTCACAATTGATCAACAATACTTTATTCTACAATACTTGCTCGTCAATGACAGTGCTCCGTGGATGGATAATTGCAATAACAAATAAAATAATTTTCTTTTTGTTTACGAGAATCACTCAGAACAAATGTCGTTTTTTGCGCATCACAAACGATGCCTTTCTTGTTCGATCTTCATGCTCATTCGAATAATTCTGGTTCTCGTCAGGATTTCTAACCCTGCTCCAGGTGAAATATGGTGTTGACTTCTACACTATGCTCCAATTTGCAGTTTGGTCACTGAAAATTCCTATCAAAACAAATTGGAAAGAATTTTGCACAATATTTCTACCTACTCCCGGATGCCAGATAAACTAGCCAATGCGAGGCTTTCCTCTTCTCTCTACATTGAACAGAAGATTAAATTCTTTTACGATAAATGTTTTTTCCCTCTGACGTGGCACCTTCTCTTGCTTCCTCCATCAACATTGAGTTGGCTACTGGACATGCCTCCTCTTAATTGGTCGCGGCCTCCTCATCCTCAGCAGAGAAGGGCAGCAATGGTCGTTCAGTCGCAGCTACCGCTGGTCCGGGTTCATTCCATCACTGCACAAGCCGGTCACTTGCCATAGCTACCACAGCATCGGTGGTCTGTAAAGCTCGCAAGCCCCGGTGTTATCGACACATTGCCTGCCTCGCAGTTCAATGTGTCACCTGCCAGGTGATTTCATTCCAGGTGATTTCACAGCAGGGGTTCTGACCTGTCCTCCATTCATTGGGCCTTTTCCGGCATCCGTCCCTCCCATTGTTACTTATCGCAGACAAGTCGCAATCATTAAACTGTTATGTTTTTTGTACAATATTACCTCCGTAATTTGTACTAGCCATTGTAGGCACTGCCCTAGTAGGATCCGATCCTGTGCTTCTCACAGGTATGACAAAGCTGACTTGTGGTGACTTATGGGGGGACGCTTATAAAGTGCATGCGACCTTGCTCAGGGGTCAGACCCTGGAGTGAGATTTCAATAGTGTACCAACCGATATTGCACATCGTTAGAAGTGTCAGTACACCGCCAGCGGGGTGAGAACTCGCCTCACTGTGTTGTCCATGATGACAATTAATACAAGTTAACCACGGAGGTCCCCATGATCAGGTCATGTCACCCCATTTCCATCTTTTCCCTGACAAGACCAGGAGTCCAATTAAACTTTGCCTTCTTACTAGATACCGATGGGTCAGCCTGCCCACCTATCCTATATCTCTCGGATATTGGGCTGTGCTTTGTCCACCCAGCCTTCTCTCAGACTCTGAGGTTTCCTCTGTCAGACTGATTGTCCGCCATGTCCAATTGCTCTGGCCCCATGCCACAATCAGGGACTGCTCATGACTCATATTTAATTCGCCTCCATTCTCTCACCTCCCTTCATATCCCAACCGGGTATTCAAGGTGTTGTTGAGACCAGTCTTAGAGTTTCTGGCCTTCGAATATTTTCGATTTGGGATGATCGCCATGGTGCATTTATTCAACGATTAGGCCTCTTTTATGAGAATAACCTAGACATATTATGGACTTGATTTTGTACGTGTAACTGATAAGTTAGTTTGCAGGTGCTATGCCTAACAGAGGAATTTTGCATTCTACTCACATGGCCAAAAATATCACGCATATCAACCATCCCGCTCCATAGAAAACATCGTCTGAACTACGCTCATTTTAAATATTTACTTCTCGATTCGGGATGCAGCTAGCGGCGACAAACTAACGAAAATGATTATGTCATCGAGAGTCTATGCATTTAGTTAATATATACAAGTGACTGTGGGTGTAGTCAATTTTGATATAATATTTGTCAAAATACCTACTTTGAGCAAGATTATTCTCCATTTCTATTTGATCACCCTACCGGAGTGTTTCACATCACTTTAAAATCGTGATTCTAATTCTCATCAGATTTCATGATAACTGATTCTCACCTTAATTTGAGACATTCAAAATTATTTTCGGATGCCCATACGTGATTAATACTTATTAACATAACGGATAAAAATATATCCCGTTTATAACCATATTATGTTCCTGCACCAAACCATTTACACTGTATTATATGTTAATTTCTACCCTCTAATAACATAAGATTTTGATAGACCACCGGTTATAAACATAGAAATATGCAATAACATGTTAACCACGCGGGTGAAACTATGCACACATGCCAGTTAATCGAGAGGCCATTGCAGTTAATTATGTAATTCAATCAATGCAAAGACGGCAAACAAAGAGAAACAAGCTGTGAACGACCACATGGACGCTTAAGATACTGATAGGCCTGTCAGCTAATTGGTTTTTATACGCCCTTTTTGAAAAAAGGTCGTATTATGTTATCATTCTGTCCGTCCGTCTGTCTGTCCGTATGTCTGTCCGTCCGTCCGTCTGTCTGTCCGTCCGTCCGTTAACATTTTTGGTTTCCGATCGATAACTCCAGTTTGGATTATTTGATCTGAACCAAAGTTGGTATGTGTATTTCCCAGCTAAAGATACAGGGCAAGTTCGAATATAGGTTCCGTCCAAATATTTTTACATGATTTACGGCCCTTTTTCGACTTAGAATTTGACCGTCATTTAACATTTTTGGTTTCCGACCGATAACTCCAGTTTGGATTATTTGATCTGAACCAAAGTTGGTATGTGTATTTCCCAGCTAAAGATACAGGCCAAGTTCGAATATGGGTTCCGTCCAATTATTTTTACATGAGTTACGGCCCTTTTTCGACTTAGAATTTGACCGTCTGTTAACATTTTTGGTTTCCGACCGATAACTCCAGTTTGGATTATTTGATCTGAACCAAAGTTGGTATGTGTATTTCTCAGCTAAAGATACAGGCCAAGTTCGAATATGGGTTCCGTCCAGTTATTTTTACATGAGTTACGGCCCTTTTTCAACTTAGAATTTGACCGTCTGTTAACATTTTTGGTTTCCGACCGATAACTCCAGTTTGGATTATTTGATCTGAACCAAAGTTGGTATGTGTATTTCTCAGCTAAAGATACAGGCCAAGTTCGAATATGGGTTCCGTCCAGTTATTTTTACATGAGTTACGGCCCTTTTTCAACTTAGAATTTGACCAATTTCATAACATTTTGGTTTCCGACCGATAACTCCAGTTTTGATTATTTGAGCTGAACCAAAGCTGGTATGTGTATTTCCCAGCTAAAACTACAGACCAAGTTTCAATATAGGTTCTGTCTAATTATTTTTACATGAGTTATGGCCATTTTTTCGACTTAGAATTTGACCACATTTTGGCATTGAAATTAGGGGTATATCAGATTTTCTTCAAATGTAAGCTCAAAGTATTATCTTATTTTGCGATAGTACAATTCGAAATGGCTAAAGGGCGTATTTTGCCACGCCCTAGCGATGCTCTTGTTATCACTTACAATCCAGCATGTGTGCTCTTTTTAATCCATTTACAACGGGACTTTAATGTACTTTGACAGGGCTTCGAATTCCGTGTCCGAAACGTTCCAATGTCGCGTCATTGCATCATCGCGATCACGCTCAAAATAAGAACCTAATTTGTATGAATAGGAAACGGATGAGTATGTTTACTTAAACCCGGTGACATAGTCCCACGCTGTCTTATTCATATCATATAAAACTCAAACCGTACTTTCTCTCATCATAACCATCCAAAATGTCTAAACGTAAACGTAACGATTTGTCACTCGGAGTTAAATACGAAAAATGCAAGTAAATCTTGTTTTATTTTGTGGAATTCCCAGCGGGAAATCCTCTATTCACTCCAATGTCTACAGATAGAGTTACTCCTGACTTGTAACCGGATGTCGAATTTAGTGAAAATGGAAGCCGAATCGCGGTGCTTAAATTCACTTGTTTCTGGTTCTTTTTCATACATAATACATGCATCAAGATTGATTCTCCAATCATTCATCAAAGTTTATTTTGGTGACATAAAAAGAATAATAGTAGAAAAATAAATAAATAACCGCCATATTCAATGATTGATGATGGCGACGGAAAACATGGTCAAATGTCCATACAAAGTACACACAAAATGGGCCAAATATCGGAATCCCGCACATAAACATACACGCTTATTAACATAAATTCCTCTTGCACCGAGGCTATGTGATAAAGCGGGATTAACTGTAATTCCAGTTGTCGTGATTATAACAGTTTGTGTAACTCTTCTGCTAACCTATGGTATGGGTTACCTAAGCACACACCAGGCGAATGACAAATAGGTTCCACATAATTTTGAAACCATGCAGGCCTGTTCGTTTCATCACAGGTAGGCAGAATGTTCTGGCAGATTCATTATAGCTGTATCTGTTAATCTCCTTGGTTGACAAAACAAATTAATTTCCAGTTACTGGGTTTGTGTACCGGAGGTGGACACTCTATCTGTCTTGGTCACATCTCTATGTGTATGCTTTTTAGCTCACCTGAGACGAAGTCCCCGGTGGAGCAAAAATTATCACTCCTCGTCCGTCGTACCGTCCATCCGTCCGTCCATCAACAATTCTTTAAACATCTTCTTCGGAACCATAAGACCGAATGGGTTCATATATGGTGTAGATGTTCCCTAGGTGAGTCACATTCAGATTTGTTCAAATGAGGTCACTGGGTCAAATAGTTGCGAAAGCAGGGTCATAACTCTATTCCTCCATAGTAATTCTTAGAATGACTTCTCAAGAACCATTTGACCGTTTTAGCATATATTTGGTATGGAGGGTCCTTGCATGACTGGGGTTCAGATTTGTTCAAATGGGGTCACTGGGTCAAATAGGGGCAGGGCCAGGGACATAACTCTTAACAAAAAAAAATAATATGTTTTTAGATTGAACTCCTTGCTCAATTTAACAAAAAAAAAAATCACTCTTATAATCACATCGTGGTTAATCATGACACATGCTTCACTATAGATTTTGGTATCGATTAAATGGTTTTGAAAATATTAACCCTAATTATACCCCCACTTTCGAAGAAAATTGGGGTATACTGGATTGACTGCGTCCGTCCATCCGTCACGCTTTCTCCCTCCGTGTGTCTATCTTCCATCCGTCCGACCTCATAACTCGAACAACTATGAACCGATTTCAATAATTTTTTGTATGCATTTTCCTTAGGACTGCCTCTCCGCATGATGCTTATTTTGACTTAGAAAATTCTGTCTGACATCATAACTTTAACAAATATGAACGATTTCAATAATTTTTGGTATATATATGCTTCTCACAATACCCTCTCTACACGATGCGGCTAGGGATTGGCTCAAACACTTCATTTTTGACTTATTTTGACAACAAATCGAACGTTAAAAGTTTCAATCGGTACCGATTTCACCGATTGACTTTAATACCGACCTTGACGTAATGTGTTCACTCTTGGATTTTGATCGGTAGATTGATTACGCTGTCCGACTTACCGATTGTTTTCCGATTCAAAAGGCTTGAATACAATCGGTAAATGGCAATCGGTACCGATTGGAGTTTTGAGATGACCCCTTAATAGATGTCATTCCAAGTGAAATATGTTATTAATTGAGTGATGACATATCGTTCAGACCTCTAGGGGTGGTTAGATGAAAGTAAAGTTAAACAACTGATCACTGGCTGGCAAATTGTTTAATCCTATCTGTCAAATTGATTAATGGCAGTATGAGATGCTTTATAAACAAATAACAACTGGGGAGATGGGGGTGGTAGTAATTAAAGTACAATTTAAATATGAGATGGAATCCCATACATGTATGTTGTTCTAAGCAGTCTTGGCTTGTCAACAAATTATAATTTGTCTTTAGAAGTGAATGAATTTTGAATATCTGGCATGCCAAAAGTGGCAGAGATAGGGATTTATCACTTTTGTTTCCAATGTGTTGACTTACAGTAAACTCCTAAACATATCCTCCGAAATCACTAAACCGTTGGATCTCACAGTGAGTGGTCTTTGGGTGAATAGGGACAGAGTTATGAGATTTAAAACTTCTCCTCCCCCACCCCAAATACTTTAACCCCTTCTTCAGACAAATTATTTGAGCTTTTGATTTCAAGTTTGGTACTGATGTATGGATTCTTGTGATCATATCTTTGAAAAATTATCAGTTATAGCTAATCGCTATCGCCAAGGTATGGGTTAAACATCTGTCGATCGTGATCGGCCTCCACGATCGGCTTCTCGTTCTCAAGAGTCATGTTCGATATTGTAAATAATAAACATGTGTTCATTTGACCTTTTGTAGTACCCTGCACTAGTTCTGGCAACAACATAACTCGTCACAGTCAGGAAATATCGTATCCGACATCCAGGTTTAGATGGGTGCCGACTACGAGTTATCTCGTGCCTACATTTTAACATATACAATCTTGCATGTATGATCGTGCTACCTCAAAATTGATGTCTACTGTTCAAATACACGAACTAACTCGTTTTCTCAAGTGCAGAATGTTTAATAGGGGGTTTTGTGGATCTCATCATATAATGGCAATTCAGATAACTCGTAGTGACACCCTGGAATATAGTGTAGTAAGAGTTAACTTGTAGCCGGCACTCAACGTGTTAACCTTTTCCATTATTAAATAACTACATTATTTTGACATCTCATATGGCAATTTGCAACAACAGAAATAGAACTGCTAGTGGTGACAGGCTCTATAGTTTAGATGTTATATTAACCCTTCTCTTTTGATCCATCATTTCCGATAATTTGTATTATTGTGTACATTTATCTATACTACTTTAGATCATAACAGTATACTCTATAATTCAATATCAAAACTCTAGATTAAGATTCTGATCATAGCAATTTACTATCGCCAAGGGATGGGTTAAACATCTGCCGATCATGATTGGCCTCTTTTTATAACCAGATATTATGGTCACTCTGGTCAACAGGAGATGCCTGATATTTTGATATGTAGAAATGAAAAATGCGAGGAGGGTACAACATACCTTTAAATACTCGTATTTAAATTCGCGCAGTACTATTTAAAACTGAGCGAAAAATAGTACGACTCCTAAGTTTATACCAACCACCGATAAACAAGAAGGCTATATGTTGATGAGTTAAATACATGCATATATAGAATACGGAAGGTTGGACAGAATATTAGGCTTGCAGGACTATAATTTACATGCGGGCAACCAACATAAAAATCATTACTGATATATATGATATAAGTATACAGCAACAAATCATGGTATCGTCATTGCTGTTGAAATAAAAAATACACTTATTTCTGACTGAAGATGCACGAAAGCACGTCCCCTAACGCTAGCATTACCCCAGTGAACGAATATTCTGAGTTAATTCGCTAATTCAAAACTGAGCAAAAAATACTACTGCGCGAATTTAAATACGAGTAAGGTAATCAAAAATTATGCGTCAATTGAAAATTGGCTCACTGACTAAAAGTCAGCCAGATTATACACTCTGTTGACTGTTAAAGTATACATTTATGCAGTTTATGTATTTTGATTCATATCGACACCATTTTTTTCTTCCAATTACAGGTGAAGCTGAAAGCTCTGAAGGCTCAGGAGGATAGACTCGATAAATTGAACAAACAAGGGAAGATCCTGTTCAAGCTTCATGCTGTGTCACATATTCCCACAGACCTGGATACAATAAACTCTAGATGGGATGCAGCATATAGTAATATTGGTGAGTTATCAGCAAATGTGTGGCATTGGGTGCTGATAGCAAGCTATTTGAATACTATACCCAAATATAACCCAGTATGAACTCAGTGATATAGTGAAGTTTTTAGTTGGTGGTGTTTGGCTCTTTATTATGCCCCCGATCTCCGATGGAGATTTGGGGGTATATAGTGGAGCCCTCCATCCGTACTTCCGTCCTTCCTTCCGTCCGTCCGTCTAGCCGTCCGTCTGTACGAACGTTTCAACTCATAACTTTGGTTTCGCTAATTCAATTCAGTTGATCTTTGGTATGCCAATAGATCAGCCGGGGGGACAAGATTTCCCCATAGCCGTGGTTTCGTCCGCCCATTTTTTCCAGAGTTACGCCCCTTTTTGGACTTAGAAAATGCAGGTTTTCTGCTACTTTTTTTGGTTTCCAGATGATAACTTGATTTTGGATTGTTTATTTGTAAAACCCGTTTTTTTGTGTATTACCAATATCGCAATTACTAGAGTAGCTCATGGTGGTTTTGTATGCACTTGTATGTCCAGAGCAAAACTCTTCATGAATCCACTAATTGAAGATACACGAACAATATTTGCTTGGTAACACATTTCCCATTGACGGCGAAATGGGTCAAATGGCCACGCCCCTTTTTGCGCGAAGTACTACCAGAACCGTTGGACATAGGGGGTCGTGTGACCACTCAAAATGTGCGGAATGGCCACATTATGGGGGGTCAGTAATACATTTTCATATTCAAAAGTCAATGGTTTTTAAGATAATTGCCAAAAACCAAAAGAAAATCCATTTTTGAGGGCCTGAACCCCAATTTTGGGATTCAGCACTTTTATCTCAAAGTTGAGCCCCCAATTAGAATTTTATTGACCAATATCCATCGGTGCCACATACAGGTATCATTTCTGATATTTTCTGTACCATTATCGGATGGGATTGACCTTCAGGGAGCTCTTGACCCTGCAAATAAGGTTTTTGGATGGAATATATTGGTCGTAGAATGAAAAACAGACATTTTCCCAATAACAAAGATGTTGAGAAAATCATCAATTACAGGGTATTTGATCAGTAACCTAAAACTCCTACAAAAAGGTTACCTGGTGATATAATTTGAATGTAGTTCATCATTTGTTATCTAGATTTCATGGCCTTTGATGTGAGATGGTTGCCAAAATGGTTATAAATGGAATGACATATACATGTATCATATTAGCAATATACATGTAAATGAGTTCAATGTGTTATTTTCTTTAAACTTATGAGAGAACGGGGTGTTTTTATGGTATTCTAATGTTGAATTGATTATACTCAGCCCACAAGCAGGTTTAGTGATGTTGAGTTACTACAATTTGATCAATCAGTATGATTCGGTAGTCGAGCAGGTTGTGTCTTTATCAGTCCCACATCAATTTTGATTGGCTGCATCACCATTTTGTATAAAGGTTCTACAATTTCCCTAACACGTACATTATTTTAGAACAAATAATGGCTAGCCTGACATGATCGCCTATATTTATATCCTGATATATGTATATGTACACGTACATGTGTAGATGTATATTTGCCCTAAATTGTTTCTGGTTCAAATTTGGGAGTTTGTAAGAAAATAAGTCATAAGAAAGATGCAGTTGCAGTAATATTAAAATATATTGTCCTGTTCAAAACTAACAAATACATGTCTATTGATTATTGGTGTGATATCCAGTAATAAAGACAGATTATTTTATCAGTCCAGTCCAGTTATAATAAATCCACACATTAAAAATATAGGGCTTCCATACATACAGAATATTTTCCAACTTGACAATCGTTCCTTGTGTTCAACTGAGTGAGTTCATGTGAGATTCATGGAAATTTATTTGGCGAGCTTGATTCTAAAGTGTCTAGCTTTATGGGCTTGAAATTCCGAATGCAATCCTGTTGCGTTGTGATCTCAGAGTGAGTTGGAAGACAAATACAAGCATCAGTTGATATGCAGATATAAATACATACAAATCTACATTCTGCAGGTAGCCATGCATGCTATGCAATCCTCCCTCATATTTCAACTTATCAAGGAAAAATGATCACATTACCAATAACTATGATAGTCAGATGTTTTTGTAGATTTGTAGATTTGTGGATTTTGTAGATTTGTGGATGTTGTAATGCAATATAGATCTCCATTATAGTTGCACAAATTAGTTTTCATTTCGTCCCTTTAAATTGACTTTTATTTTTTATGTATGTATATGTGCCACTCAAAAAATATCAGAAAAAGTACAGTAAACCGTTTGGTTTGATGTTATAGGCACAGGAGATATATATATATATATATTTTACATGTCAAATATTGTGAACCCTGCAGATACGTATATGTGTGTCAGTCGCCTTATGTGTGTGATGTACATGCAATAACTACATGTATATTCTAGTGAAATTTATTGTCTGCACTCTGCAGTATTTCAAAAACATGCTATGGCCATGCCTACGTATACGTATGTACACTGATTCTAACACAATGATTTTCAGGTTATAATCTATGTTTGAGGAAAGTTACTATGTATTTTTCATTTGTGTTGCATTTGTCAATATTAATGGGTCCCAGGAGCCCAGATGTTACTAGTGCAGAGCCCATTTAATTTTCATGAGACTGGTGGACTTCATGTCTATACTCCTAAACAAACATGAGTCTGAGTCTTATCAGACCAAGACGGTATTGTGTAGGTTTTACTATAATTATATTTAGAAAAGACTCAACCATTATTTTTCCACTACCCTATATATCACAATATATTCATTTGGCAGTATTCATCCCAAGTTTAGTGGTGATGCTAATAAATTTGGTATGATAGTCAGGTAGAGCAAAGCGATCTGAACAAATCGAGGATAAGCCACTATGTGTAGTGTACATTAAAAAACATGTATATTGTGAAATATTTTAATAATGGGTGCTGGTTTTTACAAACTGGCCATAATTGAGATGACTATTCCTGTTGTTTACCAAACATCAGCGTACGCATTAAATATTTTGAAGTATATATGTTCTTGAATGTTTCATACAGACACTGACTTTTGCACAAATTGCTCGGATTAGCCAAACAATGCAAAAAGAACCAACTTTAGGTAAAATGATGGTACTATTTCTTAACAGAATCGCCTTGACCTACAAACATCGATCATAGCAATCCAGCAGTACCCATCAGCAAAATATAAAATTAGCAGGACCACTTAACCTGCAGTGGTATTGAAAATGAAAATATCTTTTAAATGGTAAGTTATGAGGGCTATTAGCTATTATGAAGAATTATGTTAGTGAAATTATAGACCCTCATCTTCTCCAACCTGCAACTATCATGGCCAACCAAAACTAATGTGTGACTGACAAAGGCTCATTCTACTATTGATTGAATAGTGATGATTCCATCATTTCCTAAAACTTTTTGTAAGATGAGGTGTCCTTTTGGAAGAATTGATTACTTCTGAAATATATACTGGTAGATATGGTCATCTCTCATCTGATTACAACATGTTTTTACTATGCCCAGATGCAATACCCATTTTAAGATCGCAACATGTGACTGCTGCATGAAGCAAACAGCTGGTCATTCCATTTAGTAAAAGTGTTTAGCATGTTTCATAGCTTGGTCACTTAAATCAGATCAGCTGTTAAATGTTGATAACAAATTTTGAAAACCAGTTTTGTTCAATCTGTACATTTCTGTTGATTAGAGCACAATTGTTACCTGATTTTTGGTAAAGCACACCAGATTCCAAGGCATGTTCAGTCGGGAAGAGCTCATGTTGTGTGTTGGGGTCAACACATCCTCAGCAGCAATTTCCAGCTAATCCCATTGTGTGTGGTCAATTGTGCTCTTAAGTTGATCAGAGAATGCGGATAGTGTCCTTGTGGCATTGTATACTTGTGGTGCATTACATGCTGAAATCGGTTTTTGGCAATTATCTTAAAAACCATTGACTTTTGGATATGAAAATGTATTACTGACGCCCCCCCCCCCCCCCCCCCCCCCCCCCATAATGTGGATGTTCAGGGTCAAGAGGTCAATCCCATCCGATAATGGTACAGAAATTATACCTATATGTGGCACCGATGGATATAGATAAATAAAATTCTAATTGGGGGCTCAGCTTTGAGATAAAAGTGCTGAACCCCAAAATTGGGGTTCAGGCCCTCAAAAATGGACTTTTTCTGGTTTTTGGCAATTATCTTAAAAACCATTGACTTTTGGATATGAAAATGTATTACTGACCCCCCATAATGTGGCCATTCCGCACATTTTGAGTGGTCACCCGACCCCCTATGTCCAACAGTTCTGGAGATATAGTCACGACGGGTGGTAGTACTTCACGCAAAAAGGGGCGTGGCCATTTGACCCATTTCGCCGTCGATGGGAAATGTGTTACCAACCAAATATTGTTCGTGTACCTTCAATTAGTGGATTCATGAAGAGTTTTGCTCTGGACATACAAGTGCATACAAAACCACCATGAGCTACTAGAGTAAATACAGGTCAAGGTAAAATTTCGGTTCAATCGGACTTAAAAAATTCAGTTTTTTTTTTTAGCAAATTCAGTTTTCCTTCTATTTTTGTGGCACCAAACCAAATTTGAAGCTAATATAGAACAACATGTGGCATTTTTATAGCGCTTAACCAGAAAGTTTCTGTGCACAGAAAAGAAAGTTCTGACCAGGCCTCAAGTTTGGTCAAAATGTTACCTGGTAGGCTACATTCTTGGTACATTCTCTGACCTAAGCTGTTCAATTTTCATCCAAATCTATATTCATTAATACCTTGGTTTAAACCATCATTGTATATAAACACTTACCAGGTTCTCTGACCTTAAGCTGTTCCAATTTTCATCAAAATCTATATTCATTGTATATTCATTAATACCTTGGTTTAAACCAAAGAGTTAAGCAGTTCAATTTTCATCCAAAAGTATTTGCACAAAAATAAGAAAAATCCTCCCTGATTGTACAGTCAGGGGCGTTACCTCCGCCCAGCGGTGCACTTGTCTTTAATATGTTGACTGCCAACTCCCATTTTGTGGAGCTTTTGTCATCACGTTATGTCCGTCCATCCATTTGTCAACAATTATCTTCTTCTCCAGAACCTTAAGGGAGCATGTCAAAACTTCTTTCGCACATGCAAAAATATTGTTGATAATGTCTAAAAACTTTTGATGTAAATGTGCAAAAATGAAATGAAGAAATATAATGCGATAACGTCGAAAGCGACTGGCCATGAAAATGCTATAACGTCGAAACCACAACAGACAAAACATTTTAGTAAAACGTTGAAACTTTCGACAACACGAAAGTCGCGACGTCGAAACATTGATTGATATTCGCAAACGATGAAAAGTTAAAACATCAAAACGATGTTATTACACTTCATAAATTTGCGCATTTATTTTTGCCTTCTGCATAATCAGATGCCAGCTGAATTTTGATTGGCTGAATTGGTGAAGAAAAATAAATTTCAGCCAAAGGCCATACAAACAACTATATGCGGTTAACACACAAGTACAACGACTTGACAGTTTGACTGTTTTGATAGCTATGAGTTCGCATTAGGTCTAATTAAACAATAGTCAACTCATTCCAAATGTGTGAAGGGATGACATTTAGCAAAAGGCTATACAAACTTATGATGTATACCGGTCCCTCACAACTATGCATGAATTGTGCAACAGCTTTGTTGTTGTTGTGATGTCTTCTCAATTAGTGAACAATGGTTTAACTCATTGGCCAAAACAACACATCTGATATATAAAATCCCAAATCAAGCGACGTGATGTCATAATAATATCAGTTCAATCATGGCTACGAAACCGTGATGAAATAGAATATATATAGATCTATTGTTAGCGGACATATATGAAGTTGGAAATAATTAGACCAGCAGTTTACACAGGTCGACATTGCGAAGAAGTTAGGGTTTTCACAACCCCAGGTATCACACATCTAACTGAAAAAAGATGAAATCACACAGAAATTTGAAACCAGCTGCACCCACCCACAACGGGAGTGACAGCCGTCCATCCAGCATAGCGCATGGGTCCGATATAGAACAAGCCCTCATCACTTTGTATCAACGCCAGACATAGAGCTATTTACCCCCTAAGTTCATTGTTTTATAATGGTATGTATATCATTATCCATGTTTTAACTATTTATTCTTAAGAAAATATAACACTCAACCACTCTGCCAGTCAATTGTACCCATAAACGAAACTAGGATTGGCCTGGGAAGTTAAAGTGCTAAAAATAGTACAACATAACAGGAAAATCTGAGCACGTGCAATTTGTGGAAATTCCAATATAACAAACTATTATATAATCGGTTTTGTATTAACTTAACTTTATAGCATCTGATCGCTGATATACATTGAATAAAATGCATGATAAAATGTGTAGATTTGAAATAAAGTCGCCGACGAATTAATATTAATTAATTGTACAGTCAGGGGCGTTACCTCCGCCCAGCGGTGCACTTGTCTTTAATATGTTGACTGCCAACTCCCATTTTGTGGAGCTTGTGTCATCACGTTATGTCCGTCCATCCATTTGTCAACAATTATCTTCTTCTCCAGAACCTTAAGGGAGCATGTCAAAACCTCTTCACACATGCAAAAATATTGTCGATAATGTCTAAAAACTTTTGATGTAAATGTGCAAAAATGAAATGACGAAAAATAATGCGATAACGTCGAAAGTGACTGGCCATGAAAATGCTATAACGTTGAAACCACAACAGACTAAACATTTTAGTAAAATGTTGAAACTTTCGACAACGCGAAAGTCGCGACGTCGAAACATTGATTGATATTCGCAAACGATGAAAAGTTAAAACATCGATACGATTCATTCGTCTATGAAGATTCGGCCGATTTTGGACGAATCTCCTAGGTTCAGAGCTGTATTGTGGAGGAATTATTACAGTTACATTATTTTATTGTATCTCATTCACTTGATTTATTAGTTCATTAATGATCCTTTTCATGAGTTACATGTATGTGGGAATATTTAAAAAATAATTTATGACATTAATAAATTTGAGTTATTACTTTTTATGTGTACCCATACCATGTATGGTACACATAATGCCGACGTCTGGATCAACCATCCGTCGTTCATCTGTCTGTCTGTCTGTCCGTTGAGCCGTCCGTCTGTCCGTAGACACTTGCTATCTGATTTGATTACTCAAGCATGTTTATGATGACACACCCCTCACCTGTATAGTTTTTGGTATCGATCGGTTGAGCGGTTAATAAATTATTAACACTTTGCATCCACCCATGGGCATGTGCTATCCAATGCTATAACCCAAGTAATTTTAGGTTTATGAGGTCACACCCCTCACCTGTATAGTTTTTGGTATCGATTGGTTTAGAAAATAATTAACCCTCAATTCACACACATGCTATCTGATGCATCTAAGTCAAACAATTTTCTTCTAATATGTCTCATATTTTTTACCTAGGTCTTTCTTAGCACGTTCTTCATCTGTATGGATTTTGGTATTGTTTATTTAACCCCTTCCACTCTTGTTTTGATATAGAATTCATCCAAGCCAGGATGACTCCAACATTTTTCATCTGATCAACACCAAATTTGGTATATGAATTTTTGAACCCTAAATACAGATCAAGTTCGAATATGGGTTTGATCCGATATATTTTAACAGAGTTATGGCCCTTTATAATTCATACCAATTTTCATGGTGCTTCCAAACAGGTTTCTTAGTAGACAATTTTTTTCAAATTACTTCAATCGGCACTTTACAACGGGAATATGTACCACGTAATGCACACTATTAGTTTTCAGTATCAGTTTTCAGTATCTTGTTGTTTGAAATTATGTTACCATTGCCACCCACATACTTGCACTAAGGGGTCATCTCAAAACTACTATCAGGATCCCGTTAAATATCCCGATAGGATTCCGATAACTCAAAACTATCTTCTAAATTTCCCGATAGATTCTGATAGAGCGGTCACCATTTCCCGAAAATATTCCGATACCGCATCTAAATATTCCGATAACACGCTGATTTCCCGAAAATTTCCCGAAAACTTTCCGAAAGTAATGTACCCATGATAATTTACCCATTTATTTCAAGAACAATTAGGCCTATGTCTGTTTTGATAATCGACGAATCGAGCATGTTGTTTTGTTTATGTTTCCGGTTCTATTTGTTGTCATTACTTTTGGATTCGTCCACAGCCTCCTTCGTAAGCATATTTTTATTGGGGTGGAAGCTTGTTTAAAAGAATTAAAACTCTACACGTTTCAAGTTTTGATTCCAAGTTATTGAATTGTCCATTGAATTCTTTTTGTATATTATTCATACAGCACATATCTCCTAGAAACGCTCTGAAGGAAACATAAAAAGAAATGGTTTCATAAAGGTAGTATCCCTTCAACACTAGCAATAGACTGTTCCAAAATATGTACCTACAGTAAACACGTGTTGTTGGAAATTGGGGCGCACAATGGGGACTCATTTATCATGGCTATATCTATTACCCATTCAGTAATTCATAAATGACATTCATTGCAAATTCAAACAGAATATATCTTAGATTTAGTATTATTATCAATTGACCATTTATCGAATGTTGTCATTGAACTTATTGATCAGCTGATGACGATGAAAAAATCTAGGAACCTTGTTGACGTCATAGCAGCAATGATAAAATACTGTAGCACAAATTTATGTGCATCGGCCGTTTTGTTCTCTCGTTTGATTAATAAAATTATTATTCTGCGCGCATTGACAATTACATAATCTTGAGTATATTCTCCACAATGTAATCTAAAAATACAAAGGAATGGACACACGATTCAATCCAAATGCTTATTTAAAAAAACACTACCGCCAAGAAACGCCCACTGATAACGAGCGCAGAAATTTGTACCTGCGAACACGTGGTGTTGGAATGTGGGGCGTACAAACAATGGGGATTGTAATCTATCATGGCTATAACTATTAGCCATTTGGTAATAAAAATATGACATTCATTGCAAATTCAAACATAATATATCTTAGATTTAGTGTTAGTATCAATTGACCATTTATCGAGTGTTTCCATTGAACTTATTGATCAGCTGATGACGATGAAAACACCTCAGAACCTTGCCGACGTCAGCGCAACAATAATAAAATACTGTATAGCACAAATGTGCATCGATCGGCCGTTTTGTTCTCTCGTTTGATTAATAAAATTATTATTCTCCGCGCATTAACACTGCCAAATACTCAAGTAAATTGGCCATATCATGATGTGAAAAATCAAAGAAATGACATTGTATAACATATTAGTTACTTTTATTTGAACACAAGAGTTCACGAGACAAACGCGGCTATTTTTAAATTGAAAGTGCGCAAATCAATTCCGAATAGTGCTGCATTTACTGCAAATTACTTATCGGCACTGTCTTGTCATTTTATTAGCTCACCTGAGACGAAGTCTCCGGTGGAGCTATAGTCATCACTCCTCGTCCGTCGTCCGTCCGTCTGTCCGTCTGTCCGTCCGTCCGTCCGTCAACTTTTTAAAAAACATCTTCTCCTCTGAAACCATCATACCGAATTGGTTCATATTTGGTGTGGATGTTCCCTAGGTGACTCTCATTCAGATTTGTTCAAATGAGGTCACTGGATCATATAGTTGCGAAGCCAGGGCCATAACTCTATTCCTCCATAGTAATTCTTACGACTTCTTGTTCAGAACCATTGGGCCGATTTAGCTAATATTGGGTATGGAGGGTCCTTGGGTGACTGGTGTTCAGATTTGTTCAAATGAGGTCACCCGGTCAATTAGTTGAGAAACCAGGGCCATAACTCATAGTAATTCTTACAATGACTTCTTCTAAAAAAATATTTGGCCGATTTAGCTTATATTTGGTACAGAGAGACCTTGGGTGACTGGGGTTCAGATTTGTTCAAATGGGGTCACTGGGTCAAATAGGGGCAGAGCTTGGGACATAAATTTAAAAACAAAAAATTTAATTTTTGCATTTTGACCTTTAATTTTTGTTTAGGACACATCACAGCCTCATATTTCTTACCTAGATTTTTCTTAGCATGTTCTTCATCTGTATGGATTTTGGTATTGTTTATTTAACCCCTTCCACTCTTGTTTTGATATAGAATTCATCCAAGACAGGATTACTCAAACATTTTTCATCTGATCAAATTTGGTATATGAATTTTTGACACTTATATACAGATAAAGTTAAAATATGGGTTTGATCCGATATTTTAACAGTTTGTCGCTTTCGCAAAACACGTTGTTTATTTATCTGGTGCGATGGTATTACTCGTCTCTTAAATATGAATAATCCCTACGATTCCCAATATCAATAAAAAATAAAAATAAATCCAACTTCCTTATTTGGGTGAGGCTTGATTCTGCCGTCACTGGATTGGTCCGGCTCTTCCATCAATTATACAGGCTCTTCCAATAACCTCCCGATTGATCCACTCTTCCGGTTTGCAACACAACACACACACGTGGTTTTCACTCGACCGAAGTTGAATTAAGAATCGCAAAGTTGGTTCAAACGATATAATTATTCAGAAAATGGCAACAAGAAATAGATCTTTGGTTTGTTCAGGCGGATTTGGAAACATTAGAAGACAATTTCAGTACTGATACCAGTACGTTGTAATACCTGGGTACCGGTATGTCATTGAAAATGGAATAATTATTTGCACCCCCAGCCGGGATTGAAATGGATTATTCCATATTAAACTGCACTTAGCGATATAAACTATATTTGCAACATCGTCGGATTCTGAGAATACCGTAAACCCAGTGTATTTCAAATCTTGTATATGCACCCAATAATATACTTACCAGTAGATATCATATTCCACCGGTTCAAAACCTGCACGCATATAATTATACAGTCGACATAAATTTCGACTCAGTATATCATATAAATTCATCTGATATTATAATTATTACGGAGATGTTTACGTCGACTGATAATTATAGGCCTATTTTAGCATTGCGCGAATGGACGTAACATGTTACATGTCTTTCTCCGTTGTGTCTGGTATATATATAAACAATATACACGAAGAACCGAAACGACGATTTATTAAAAGCTCCTACGAAAATTCACGGGATCGGAGTTTTCCAAAACATACCGCACTTGAAGAACGGGAACTCCGATATAAAACTCCGATTGAATCGGATGATTTTACCGACGACACATCGAAAAATCTCCGACGGAATCGGAGTTTTATACCGATGCAAAAACTCTGATTGCCATCGGTATCGGAGATCGGAAATATCCATCGGAAACACCGATTCCGACGGAAACTCCGTCGGAATTGGACAAGCTCCCTTATTATGGACAAAAAAGTGTGGGGGTATATTGGATTAAATCTGTTGGTCTGTTGGAGTGTCCTTCCATCCATTGTTCTGTCCATCCATCCATCAACAATTGTTTTCTTCTCGAGATCTATATAAATTCCCTACCTGTATGTGACTCACATTCAGATTTGTTCAAATAAGTTCACCAGGTCAAATAGGAGGGGTGCCAGGGCCATAACGTTTTCCCTCCATAGTAATTCTAACAACTATTACTACTCAAGAACCATCAAGTCTATTTAGCTTATATTTGTGTATGCAGGGTCCTTGGGTGGCATGTTTAGATCTGTTCCAATGGGGGCCTTTTTGGAAAATCAATTAACTTCAACTCTTAAAAGCGAATGTTTATAATTATAAGATGAATAGATATCAGAGATGGGGATTCATGTTTGTTCAAATAGGGGCAGAGACCCCACCCACACTACCTGTATCTATGCTGTACACTACTGGTATAATAAGATAATGTCATATTCTTGCAGGGATGTCCCCACAGTGTTGGGGAGGTGATTTACAGATTTGTTCAATGAAATGTAATATTTGAACTCACCTGAGACGAAGCTATAGTCATCACTTCTCATCTGTCACCTGTTCATCTTTCTGTCCGTCCATCAATCTGTCAACAATTCTGTGAACATCTTCTCTAGATCATAAGACTGAATGGGTTCATATTTGGTGTGGATTTTCCCTAGGTGATTCATATTCAGATTTGTTCAAATGAGGTCACTCTTTCAAATGGTTGTGAAGCCAGGGCCATAACTCTTGCCCTCCATGGTAATTCTTAAAAACGACTTCTCATCTACCATCAGATATAGGGTGGGTCCCGAGACATAACTGTATGCCTCTATAGTAATACTTAAAATGTCTTCTCAAGAGAGGTTGGACTATTTAGCTTACATATAGTATGGAGGATCCTTTAGTGACTGAGATTCAGATTTGTTAACATAAGGCAACCTGTTAAGAAATGACGGGGCTATGGGGACTTAACACTTTTGTGTCTAATACAATCATTAAAATACAAAATTCATTAAAACATCTACCTTGGAACTACTTGACTGATTAATCTGACATACATATATGCTGTTTTTGGGTCCATGGTTAATTGGGCTTCAAACATGTCTAAATAGTTTTATAAAAAGGTTCTTGTGAGATTGGAAATTTCCAACAAGAGAGAAAGTTTGAGATGACAGTTGCCAATCTAAGACTTGGGAGTCTGGAGCCTGGTCGGGAAGGGACATGAGCTGGAGGAGGGGAGGGGTGATCAGTAGCATACAGTTGGTACATGAAGCCTCTCTATCTACATATCCTGTTTAGATCTACTTTTTTAAAGTGATTATGAAAAGTTCTAACTGTTATGGTCTCCAAAGTCCCAGTCTTATCAGTCTTTGCAGTCTGGTGAGCGACCCCACAGTCTTTGACTGTCTTGTATTGAATATGATTGCTCAAAATTTCACTAAGAGAAAGCACTTTTCTCGATCGTAAGATACAATGTAGGCATGAAAGAATTGTTTAATTTATTAATTGCACAAGATATGAGGGTGACGACCCCCCTTTTCGTACGCCGGATGCGGGGTCTGTTATGGCGTATTCCGGATGCCAGACCACCGTACGCCGGATGCCGTCAGGCACATATATCGGATGCCGGATGCTTCCATTGATAATTTTTCTTGACGTTAAACAGCAAAAACACAACGAAATTACGTCCGCTAATTTATATTTCTTTGCTCGGACACTCTATTTCCCACAATTTAGCTAATTATACGTCTCGTTATCACATCTGACATATCTAAATAGTGATAATTAATATTTAGTACCTACTGTTAAAATAAATCGCAATGCTGATCTGCGATATCGGTTTGTTATATTATCCGATAGAATTGTCGCCCATCTGATGTCTGCTTGGCAATAATTTTGAATATGTAATTAATTTTTAATAAATTTTGAAAAATGTATTTAGAAGCCTGCATGCGACTTCAATTTAATAACACCATTAAAACTTCAACGGAGAAGACAATCTAAGTACAATCAGGGCGGTGTTGACAAAAGAATATGCCCTGGCCTTGGCGAATGGCGAATGGGTTAAGACACTCGGAGTCTCGAACTACAGGTTCAAAGTTGCACTGAAGAGGCTTGAAAAAGATCCCGAGTCTCCAAATGGAAGATTTTTTACGGGCGGAGACGGAGAAAGAGTGGCATGGACATATGTACTGTATCGACATGGAATGCAGGGAGGCGACAAGTGCCAAATATTTACAAGTTCACGGATATGAAATAATATACTACAAAATATAATTGGGCGGGACCATGAGTGCCCGTGCCTCACAAATGCTTCAATAATTAATCACTGATCAAATTGCATGATATTGCGAGTGTGTGGTGTGACATGTTGAGGTGTTTGTAAACATGAATTATTATAATCTTAACTCCTAGAGTTATGTGAAATCATAACATTGTTAGATTTATTATACTATACTGCACATGTATAATGCTATACGTTTGTTAAAGGTACTCAATCCGAATAAACGCTCGCAAATTACTATTTCCTTGGCTTCGGGGGGGGGGGGGGTAAACATATTTGATTCGAGTCGAGGAACCCATCCATCACAGCTCAGAGTGATCAAATATCGATGTTTGAAATCTATTATTTTAGGTGGCCCAATAGACAGTCAACGAGAAGAATTCCATTGACCAAATTGCGGGTAAAGATGGATAACTCTAAAATCAAGTGGCTTTTTGTGTTAGATATTTGACAAACCGGCAAAATTTCGTTGAACAAAATGTTGATAAATAACAGGTTTTGCAGGGTTTTGTGGAATTTTATACTATAGTTGATTGTGCTTTTCGTTATATTTGGGCAATTATTAGATTATGATAACTGAAGCGGCATTTCAAAACATGTTGTCGTTTTTGTTGGAATGTGATGATATGGAGACCCTCTGATTGAGTACCTTTAATTTGAAATATTAAATATTAAAAAGATGTTAGTTTTCTATTTGCGTGTCCCTGGTGTTCAATACTACCGTGTACGACCATGAACGGTCACCCAAGATTTGCTATATATGTGGTTTCCGCACGTATGCCACTTCAACTTCTCCTCATTCAGTACATTATACCACTCCTGTCATTTGGAACATGGTCTATGCCTTTCACCCCCACCCAATACGCCCTATCATGTCATTATAACTCGCGGCCATATTAGATCCACCATGCATGCAGGTCCGGTTCCATGGTATCAGAGATTCTTCCATGCTGTCCCGGTTGTTTTATTGCTACAGATCAAAGTTCTGGCCGGGAGTAGCATTTCCATATGTGGAGCTTTTGAATATTCATGACTTCCATTTATGTCATATATGGAAATGCTACTCCAAAACTTTGAACTGTAGCAGTAAAACCACGGAACCGGACCTGGTGGATCCAATATGGCCGCGAGTAAGTTAGATAGGGCGTATATATATATGTATGATATGAGATCATACATTTAGTAAAAAGTTTAATCTTTCCGTAAAGCTGCTAAATCAAATCATTACTAGTCAATACGGAGACTAATTCCAATACCTCATGCCAACGTTCACTTCGTTCCCGAGTCTGTTTTCAATAAATTTAATCAAATAGTATTCCGGATGCCGCCTCTCTGTTATGGCGTATTCCGGATGCCGGGGTCCATTTTAAGCCGGATGCCGGATGCCAGGGGGAGGGGGGTCGTCACCCTCAGATATGTGCGGTGCGAATGTATTGACTGCAATGTCAAGGTCAAAAACCGGTGCGCCAAATTGAAGTAAACAAAAAACACGTGCGTTGTAATCGATGGCACAATGTTGACTAGTTTGGACTAATAATGCAGTCAATTGTAACTGAATTTACACGTAACTATCCAAGAGTTGATAGGCCACTTGATGATTTATTTTATGTTTCATTTCACCACGTAGCCATGGCTTAAAACATTAATAAATCACCCAATTTCGTGATATGGTTTTCCGTCAGAGAAATTGAAACTGAAAGTCACATTGATCTGTTGATAAAACAAAACTTACCTTTTGTTTGTTTATTACATTTATTGTTATAAAATATAAATATAAAACCTACTAAATATTCACCATACTATCATGCTTGGGGATGGGGATTCACAACTGGAGCCTGGAGGTAATATTACTGTTGGGTAAAGGGTTAATATCGAAAGTAAACTAAATAAAAGTTAGCAAGACATCTTTTTGAAAAAAAAAATGAGGAAATATAGGAGCAGGCCTACTACAAATAAATCGCATCGTGTTACCTTGACCTTGATGATGCAATCGTGAAATTTGACACTGTCAACATAATTAGGCTATGTTCAACTTATCGAAATAATCAATGCAGCATTATAATTAGTAGTAATTACAGAAAACTAAATTAATGTAGAATATGAAAAGCAGCCCATGCACACATTTAATTGCCAGTTAAATGTTATGATTACTTTGCGTATTTATAACCTTTGCACTGCAGATTTGCATGGAATTTTCCATTCATTTTTTCACACGCTCTTTATTTACCATATTACTATTCATGAAAAGTATGGAATATTACTGCTAAATGTTGCTAAAACTTTACATGTACAGCAGGACCGAAACTGCATGACCATGCAGAATGTAGGCATAACAGCAAAATTTCCTGCTTAGGCTAAAGTTAAACCCACTGTGGATATATATTTTTCTTTCTACAGCTGTCTACTGGCGAGATTTGTTGTTTCCATGCATGTGCCGGTAAACAAAAATGCAATTGCCATGATTGCGTTATAATAACTTATAAAGCACATCAAATGCTGCATGGCCCCGGACATCGCACATATTCCAATATAAATTTCGCCTAGGCTATGTATATTCGGAATATAGGCCTACGTGTACACAGGCCCGATATTTTTTTTAAGCTTGAGTTGTCCCATGTTTGAAATTGTTTTATAAATCCGTTCACTGTGTGAAATCTTCGAGACGTGAGACGTATTACTCTGCAATGCCACGTGTTTTGTTCCCAGAAACGTAAATATTGATGACCCCAATTCCGGGAATCAGGCTAAAAATAGAACATACGACATCTCGTGTTAAGACTGCACTCGATTGTGCATGTATTAATTGTGTCGTCGGCGATTCGCGATTAAATATAAATCTTTTACATTTGCCATAATATATGTATTTCTTTATTTCCTCCATATTTAAAAGTCGGATGTATTTAAACATATTACAAACACAATTAAGCTTTGAAGATAGTCAGGTCAGGCACATCCTGAATTCCACTATTATAGTGGTATTCCACTATTATAGTGGTATTTGACTATAACACATTCATGTTTCCTTTATTTGCGTCGGGAATAGTAGACGGCGCATACCAGTGCACAGCCAAATGTCACTCTTAACAATATCGCAGCGAATGAAAAGTCTTCCGTCAAAATTAGTTGTGCGATCTATTGCGCCAGCTTTGATATTCAATAATATTATAATATTACTAATATATCCCTTTCTAAATGACAATAGCAGGATGAATCAACCACTCCTTCATAACAATATTTCAACTAATTGCATGCTAATTGAGTTGCTTATCGTGTGCCGTCATGATTAATCATTCTCCTGGAAAAGCTATATGTAAGATAACGTATCAGTACGACCTGATTTTGAATAATATTTGTGTGAAATATGATTTTGAATTATCCCTCTTTTATCAAATTAACAAAACGGTAATGGTCACATACCACTATAATAGTGGAATACCACTATAATAGTGGAATTCAGGATGTGCCTGACCTGATAGTAGCCGCAACGCCGAAATAAATCTTAGAATTTAATCAATTGATGGATCTGTTCTATTTTTAGAAAGTGAAAGTAGCCGCTTGCATTAAGGCCTACTATACATATTTGGGTATGCTCCCCGTGAATTTATTTATTGATTTTGAAGATTTCCCGATGGGTGGGGTGTATTGTCCAGGTAAAATACCGATATTGTACCCACTGATCACCACAGTATAACATATAATAGTTCTACGACACGTGTCCCCTGATACTTTAAAACTTTATACTAATGATTTCTCATATTAGGAAACTATTAAATCAATAATAAAGATAGGCCTATAAAACATAAAATCGCTATAAAAGTCCGGAGTAATCCCGATACAGAAACTTTCCAAACAACATGCGTTGTTTTTGGAATATGATACTCCGAAATGAAATTAAACTCCGATAGAATCCCGATAGACTATGTAAATATTCCGATAATTTCCCGATAACTGTATATATAACTATCGGTATCCTATCGGGAAATCTATCGGGATCCCGATAGTAGTTTTGAGATGACCCCTTAGTCCAAATTTATTCTAGGTTGACCCTAGTTTATCGACCAGCAGTGTTCGCGCTGGACCGAAAAACTTGTGGCCAAAAGTTTAGCCAAATGAAATTTTTTATTAGACAAATGAAACAAAATTTGGCCAAATGGTTTTTGGCCAATTTAAAAAAACTTTGGTCAAATAGATCCTCATTTTCTGGGCAGTTCACAATTAATGACTAAAATATTTGTTTTAAACTTTATTTTTTACTCAGAATAAATAAAATAAAATTAAAACAACACAAAAACAACTTTAAAAACAATATTATACGAACATAGGTATCACACAGGCAGATCAATTAATAAAACATTAATATAGAATACGGCTATCGCAAACATGAAACTAAAATTCTATATAATTATAATCACACAAATCCGCTAAACCAATTGTAATAACTCTATGTCGATGACACCACGACAATCGCTAACTATTGCTTATTATTGTAAGGTGATAACTGTTGAATATCTATTGTATTCAAACCTTTTATGGCGTGAAGCCAGGTTATTTGATGGGACGCAGTTAATGACACATTACGTAACCATTGAGTTAAGAACTGCTTGTCTGTAAGGAACAAAGCATTTAGGTAATTTATCTAAATTATCTTACAGACTGCCTAATCAACAAAAAGTTACATAACCAGTTTATAGCTTAAGCGTTTTGACGATTAGGCTGGATAAATGTTAGAACTTACTTTTGCTATCTCGTGAAGTTTGATTATGCGCAGTTTCAATGTGTAATGTTCCCTTTGTACAGCCGTCACAATTCAATCAACGCCACCGTTACGGTACGATATTTCCATGGTACGAAATACTTTCGTCGCCTAATTTCGTCTTGAATGTCGATCTATTCAGCGTTTTTAGCTCCCCTGAGACGAAGTCTCCGGTGGAGTTATAGTCATCACTCCTCTTCCGTCGTCCGTCCATCGTCCGTCTGTCAACAATTCTTTGAACATCTTCTCCTCTGGAACCATAAGACCGAATGGGTTCATATTTGGTGTGGATGTTCCCTAGGTGAATCTCATTCAGATTTGTTCAAATGAGTTCACTTAGTAAAATAGTTGCGAAGCCAGGGCCATAACTCTTTCCCTCCATAGTAATTCTTCAAATGACTTCTTCTCAAATACCATCAGGCCATATGGATTCATATTTGGTATGAAGGATCCTTGGGTGACTGGGGTTCAGATTTGTTCAAATCAGGTCACTGGGTCAAATGAGGGCGGGGCCAGGGACATAACTCCAAAAATATTATTTTTTTAGATTTAACTCTTGAACCAAAAAAAAAAAAAAGACAAAAAAATTATATATTAAAAAATAAAAGAGTATTAAAAAAAAATGTGAAATTGTTTTTTTTATTAAAATATTAAAAAAAAGAGAAAAAATATGTATTTAACTCCATCATCAATTATATATATATATATATATATATATATATTGTTTAACATTTTTTGAAAATTGAAAAACTAATGCCATTACATTTCTGAAGGTTGTGCCCCCTGGCCCTTCACTCAAGTTCACTGCTTCTGCTACCCTGGTCCCAAAAATAATATTTACTCAAATTCTTGACAGAGAATCATTAATAAGAAGCATTTACTTTGGCTCTAACTATGTGGGGTATGCCTACACATGCCAAGTGAAATCTGACATTTTTATAAACATTTCCTGGAGATCTGCTTGAGGTCATTAATTCCCAATTACAACAACAATCTATCATATGTATTGTTCAAATCTTTCAACAGGACATTTAACACTCCCACATCCACCACCTCTCAAGAACATATTTGGCAAACTATTTAGCTCATATTTGTCCCCCCGTAAAATTTATTTTCGGGGGACTATTGTAATCAGCTCCGTCTGTCCGTCGTCCGTCTGTCCGCTCTCACGAGAGGGTTTTGTGTGGCTTTATTTGTGGAGAGGAAGCCCTTGTATGTCTTTTTTTACTTGTTTAGCTAGCCACATAACTTGGAAAAAAAAATTGAGAATTCAAAAAAGGGTTTTTTGAGGCTCTGAATCGTCTGCCAGAAGCCACCCAAAAATTTTTGTCCATCAGCTGTCCATCAAATTGTCCAAAAAAATGGACAACCCACCTCCACCATTTCAGTCAAAGCGTTTTTAGTAGGGTTTTGTGTGGCTTTATTTGTGGAGAGGAAGCCCTTGTGTGTCTATTTCGAGTTGTGTGTCTACTATCCTAAAGAATCAAGACACAGCCATATTTGGATAAAAGGCTCACAAATTCATTTTAAAAACCACACAGAATGCACTGTAATTCATTCATTCAACTATCTATTTGCAAGAACAAAAACTATTTTAAAAAGCCACACAGAACGGACAGTTTACAAAAGCACACAACTATCTCTTTGTAGGGCTTCACGGTATCCGGATTTTAATACCGACTACGGTTTTGAAAATGATACCGCGGTATGACTAAATATCGTCACCAATAAATTTTAGTAGAACTGTTTGGGCATGATACAAGTAACAAGCAGAAAAAATAGCATTATTCATTTGATTGATATACTTGGCAATATGTTGCATTCATTTGCTGATAATAATTATGAACAAATGTTGCTTTGGCAGGTATATAAAATAAATAATTAATATCAATGGTCCTGAGTTCCGTTGTTTATACGATGCATACATATATTTATAAATGCCTGACGTAATCAGGAATTCCCTACCAACTGTGGGTCGCATATGACATTAAAAATGTCAATAACAGTCGCTCATGTAAATAATAACAACAAACATGTATTTATTTCATATTTTATATTGTACTAGCAGGGTTACCCGGCGTTGCCCAGGTTAATGCGATGTGAAACCCTCTGCATGCTGTGGATATTTGTTTGGGAATAGAGAATACTCTTGCTCAAAGTGTTATACGTTTTTTCATAAATTGTATATTCAAATAGCATCACAAAACATGATTATTGCATTCATGGAATATAAGCAGTGATTCACCTTGTCAATTGTCATTTTGTTAAGCGCGATTAATCCGTTCCACCAATAATGTTATTTACAACAGTTTCTGCGTATACTTCAGACGTTATAATATGATACATGAACATCATAAACACATTAGTTTGCAAAAAATAAAAGACGACAATTGAGTTTTACATATTGAGATGTATCAATCAATCTAGTGGGTTGGACTATAAAGATCTAAAGGACACCTGGCTATCATATCTCCACGAAGATACAGATGTTTCAAAGAACTTTCCAGGTGCTCCTCTGTTCATGGTGCTATATATATTGGCTAAATATTCTCAGTTTAAACGAAATGTTGCTGCGCATCATATCAGCTACACGTGCCAGGCACATGTAGAGCGAGATTTTGAGTTGTTTATGTCAGTCGATGAGTCTGTTCTAAAACCCTTTTCAGATGTCAGTATTGGTGGATCCTGAAAAGTCATGTGCTACTGACTGCGTTTTCTTTTACATTAGAAGAAACTATATTTGACTGCACACTGTGACCAACATTTTTGAACAGGCCTTCCATATCTCTTGACATATTGTAACTTTGTTGTGGAAACTGTATTGAATAAAACAGACTCAATTGTGTTATAATATATATGCAATCCTCTGACGGTTCGAGGTCTCTCAGTTTGCACGAATATATGTATCTCTTAAATAGAATGATAAATATACGTTTAATGCTTCTTCTATGTATCTCTTTTTGATAGCTCATTCTGTGAATACCCTGATTGCCGTCCCCATATAAATATGACAGTTGAGAAGATATAATTGTTCTAGTGACATAAGTGGGTTATCATCTGTCGAGATTGTGAAATGTGAACGCCCAAAACTCCTTAAAATGATATCGAGATGGCCTGGGTGACTATATATAACTTATAGGTGGATATCTGAGAATAGCAATCTTATCAATGATAGTGCATGTCCTCTCACTATTCGTGACCCAAACGACAACAAATGTGATTTAATTCGTATATCATTAGAGAAAACGTGTAGGAATTTTGTGGAAATTAGTGTCAAATATATTTGTATCAGCTTTTGCCACTTTTGACATATTTAAACCACGCCCATTAGACTCATGGAAATTCGTATCCAATTTAAGGTCCCCTTAGGGAGCGTCTCAAAAGTCTTTGCGGAATTCCGAAAGTATTTTCCGAAAACAAATGACGTTATGAACACTTTGCGGAAAACTGTTTGCGGAAATTTTTCGGTAATTACGTTCCTTCTTTCGGAAAATAGCGCTAAGGTTTGCGGAAAAGAAGACGACGTTTGCGGATTTTTTTCGGAATACGTCCGACGTTTTCGGAATTTGCGGAAATAATTGCGGAATTCAACCCAACGTTATCGGAATTTTAGTTTCCTCTTTCGGAATTTGCGGAAATAATTGCGGAATTCACCCCAACGTTATCGGAATTTTAGTTTCCTCTTTCGGAATTTGCGGAAATAATTGCGGAATTCACCCTAACGTTATCGGAATTTGAATGCATGCGGACCTCGTTTCGGAAAATTTGCGGAATATATTCATGGGTGTCGGGCCGGTAAAATCGTAAACATCACCGCATACTAGAGTATATAGGTCTATTGCTATTGGGTTCGTTTATTTATTAGGTTTACAGTGTTTATTAACTTAATAAAAATAATACAGCAATTAAAACACTTTTCCTTGACGAATCTTGGTATGGCTTCATCAAGCATTCATTGCCACAGCTATATAGTCAAAACGTGTTTTAATTCACAAGCACGAATCATGTATATATATGGCATGCAGGGAGTGAGTACCGGTACCCTATATAAACCTCCTGACATGTACTCATATATATTTGACACGAGAGTGCGCAATTATCGCTACATGTATAACAAGTTCCATGACACTGAAAAAGTTCACGGCTGACCTAGTTAATTACAGCAATGATGTCAGTTTGACACTGTTTGCAATGTCAACACTGTCCTCCCCATTGAAGTCCGTGCAATGCGTGTAGGCCTACTGACTTCTTTCATTAATAGTCGCATTGCGATTGGTTAGACAACAAACAAACACCGACGTCAATCATAGTATTTCAGGTATTGTTCCCACCCGGCCTCTGTCCCAGTCTGAATGGAGTTACCACTGATTGGTTAAATCGAGCTCTACTCATGCAAAGTGCATGTCTTTTGTGGATTCCGTTTTCGTTAGCTAACGACCAGAATATGCGATGAGGTGTGACTGCATGCATCCTTTATATTTCACTTAAATATATGATATATGTTGCCTATTGTGGACCCCCCCCCCCCCCCAACTTTTCGCAAGTAGGGGAACCTAATACAGTCGTAATAGTAGCCTATATAATACTGCCAATTTTCGAATCTAGTTATCGCCATAGAATGACATATTTTTTTTATCTTCCGAAACACTTATTTGCATATTACATTTTAGATACATTAGGTCCCGGTTTTAATTCGGCTTTACTCCTAACAATTTAATAAAGAGCGTTCCGTAGTTTTTTCATGAATCCTGATGGATAGTAAAAATTAAAAGAGCGCAGGAAATTTCGATACAAATCTCCAGTGCAAAGGTTATACGCGAAGCAGTCATATTTAACTGACAAGTGTACACGTGCATAGGCATATATGGGCTACTAGTTATAAGTAGCTGTAAATGAATGTTGTTTTCTTTAATACGGCTACACTTGATTTTTTTTAAATTGAAAAATAGACCAACATTCTATAAATATATCTTCAGCCAGATAAATACGTATTGTTCCCAATACTGCATTATTAAGTCACACCCAACTATATTTGCAACTGTAACGTTTACTCAGGCGATTTGCATTGGAAGACATGTCCATTCAAATTAATCCGACCACTTTTTTTCTGGACATGTTGTGTGAATTCAACTGCGAAAATTAATGTGACCTTCAATTAATAATTCCGTCAGAAACGGCATGGGTAGAAATTCAGTACAAATCTCAGTATAAGCAGGTCATACACTGACACACTTGGGTAACTTTGACAAGACAATAAATATTACCAATGTGGTCAGTTGATGACCTATATCATATTATTCATATATTTATATCATTAAGAGGTAAACCTATTATATGCCCATTTACAGTAGTAATCTTACGAACATTGCCACAAAAAAAGTGAATAAAACCCCTGATTGGGAACTTGTTAATCGCCGTTATTTTTGCGCGCATCTGTATCTCTCAAATGCCAGGTGCAGCGAATTACGTCAGCACGAGGACTGTGTAGCAATGAACATGATTTGCTACATCGTATACCGTTGTTTGAGTGAACATGATTGTATGTCACTTTCTCGGCGATATTCTCATTCAAGTTTAATCAAAAGTCCACTGGCACGATGCCCCGCGACTTTGTCTTTATAGTAACTATTGAAAAGATTTGAACACACATTCAAGAATGGTGGTCAACAATGCTCGATTTCACCAATTCCCATAATACACCGCGCGCTGGGTGCCGGGTTCCGGTTTACGCTGTACAAGCAGATTCCGTCGCATTTTGCAGGATTATAAAGTCAAATTTGAACGAGAGAATTACCTATATCCCCTGATGATAATAGAGCAGTTCACAATAATTTAGCTTTCCGCACTAGAAACCACAAACTGCCAAAAAGAACTCGGCGCTTGGACGGATAGGCCTACGGATTATTCGGACAGAATCTGCACTCTCTGTAATCTCGAAATCGGCGATGAATACCACATGGTACTGAATTGTAGGGAACTTGGCAAACTAAGAATAACATATCTGAAACCCGACTTCTATCAGAGACCAAACACTTATAATTAGCCGCTCTATTTAACTCCCGAAATCATATATATTGTATTTATGTATACAACTCTTCTGTAATGTCTATAATTGACGACCAGAATAAACTTAATTGAATTGAATAGCCGGGACAACTCTGTTAGCCGGGACAACTTGGTCCATGTAACAGCATAGATGAAGGAAGGATTTTTAGTCTATGCTAACAGCGAGTCATCCCGGCTAGATATGGAACGTTACACGATTCGTTGTTACTTTCATGACGTCAGCCAATAGAATGTTCGCGTCATGTGAGTGACGTCTAATGACCACCCACATTACGCCGTGACTCGGTGATTGACAGCTAGTTTTGTGCACGTCAACCGAGTTGTCCCGGTTGACCATCGATCTATATTAAAAATATACGTCGATGGGTTGACCGAGTTGTCTCGACTCATTTAACAGCGCGACCGAGTTGTCCTGGCAGACCGAGTTGACTCGGCTAGCCGAGTTGTCCCGGCTCATGTAACAAGCCCCTTTGGTTCATAAAATGTTCGCGGGCGAAACATACCTTACCACGCACAAACGCTCTTTATTTTTTATTGTGAAGAAAATTCTGGCTGGCAGTAAATTCCAAAAGGAGACCCACATGGACGGATGTAGTCAATGTAATTTCAAACCAAATAATTATAGTTTAAATTAGTGTAATTTAATTTAGTATACCGGTAGGACGTCGACTATATACTTATAAGATTATCACACCTTGTCGTCTGACGTAGCCTGACGTAGCAGATCGCCAATTTAACACACTGAATAGATCGTCTGGCTAAACAATGGGCTCAATCAAACCACACTTATAGTGCCCTCTTTGTGTTTTTCAACACATTCTAAAAACGGCAAGCACACTGTGACCGAAAGGAAAGTATACCGCGGTCGAACGGCAAGTATACCGCGGTCGAACGGCAAGTATACCGCGGCCGGACTGCAAGTAGGCCTATAGGCAATTAGACCGCGGACGATTAACTGCAGTTAGCCGGTGTGGCCGCGATGTTGTTGCAGTTCGGCCGCGGTGGAAACACAAACCGCACCGCGGTTAAGTGGACACTTGTTTTGTCCAGCGTGGTAGCTAATTGCTTGTTATTGAAATCCCTCATTTAGGTGAGAAGCACCCCAGTATATTGGGTATATAAACAATAATAGTAAAACTATTCTGATCAAACTATCGTAATGATAGAAGAGTTTATAATAAAACTGTGGATACAGTGTGTTGAATGATCATATTAAAATAATATAGCACGTTTGTTTGTTGATTCGAGCAATTATATTTACAGTGCTGATTAACAATCCCTTTAATAATGCCTTGTGTGTCAGGTTCCCGTTTGTGATGCGTCTTGTCTCGAGATTTAATTGCGACGTGACGATTTGCGGAAGTATATTTCGCCGCAACAATTTTCCGGACACTTCGCCGAGATTTGGGACAGTTCGCCGGAAACTTGACGACAACTTCACCGAAGGTCGGGACTATTCGCCGTAATTTAAGACATTTCGCCGAGATATACGACTTTTCGCCGGAATAGAAGACTGTTACAAAAAATCGCCGAAATAAATTTACTTATATGTGGGTGTATTGTGGGACAATTGAAAATTTCTGACATTTATCGCAAGTTATTGCATTATTGTGCGCATACACAGTTTTATGACAACCAATAGCCTACACAACTCAACATTCGTAGTTCTATCCATCTTGGGTGGATATGGTAAATGTTGTAAAGCCAGTGATATATATATACCATATGAAAGTCGCTAAAACAACCTAGTTACTATACGGATCACCACCGCTAAAACAACATAGGCCTATTGGCTATACTTACTTTTCGGATCACCAATGGCTTCGGGTGAATTGTAATATGAACACACCTCAGGTAACAGTATTGTCGGTAAAACACAAATGATGGTAATAATCACACGTGCTAGGAAGGAAGAATGGCTTCGGCTGAATTGTAATATGAACACACCTCAGGTAACAGTATTGTCGGTAAAACACAAATGATGGTAATAATCACACGTGCCAGGAAGGAAGCCCGAAGTTTATTTTCATAGTACCTATGTCAAACAGTCTTCACTAATGACTAATTAGCAGTTCGCAGGATTATAATACCTGTGTCAATCAGTCTTCACTAATGACTAATTACGGGATTATAATATTCCGGCGAACTGTCACTCCGTCGAAAATGACTTTCGGCGAAATGTCCATTCCGGCGAAATTTACTTCCGACGAGGAGTCCAGTCCCCAATCATGAATTTTCAACGTTTTCGGAAAGTTACTTTTCGCAATGTCGACGTTATGGACTTTGCGGAATGTTTGCGGAATTCTTTATTTAACGTTTCGGTAATTTTTGCGGAAAACTCAATTTAACGTTTCGGTAATTTTTGCGGAAAACTCATGGCGTTTGCGGAAATCTTTATGTAACGTTTCGGTAATTTTGCGGAAAACTCATGGCGTTTTTCGGAACATTTGCGGAAAAATTCAGACGATAGCGTTGCGGAAATCTCGACGTTTCGGAAAATATTTGCGGATTCCGCAAAGACTTTTGAGACGCTCCCTTATCTCTCACCCATCTGATTCGAGTCGAGGAACCCATCAAACAAAGCTCAGAGTTATTAGATATTGATTTTTGAAATTTGTTAATTTCTCGAGATGAGTACTAATAATTGCCGTCAATTTTGAAACCTGCTCGAGATGATTACACCAAAACTCTATTCAAACAGACAAGGATGGATAACTCTAATATCAAGTGGCAATTTTGACTACGTACTGGGCCAGAAAGAATTCCCGATAATGAAAAATAATAGATTTCTAAAATCGATATCTAACAAATCTGAGCTTTGATGGGTGACTTCCTCGACTCGAATCAAATATTTTTGACCCCCGAAGCCATTGAAATAGTAATTGAGAGGAGTTTTATCGGATTGAGTACCTTTATTGAGTTATGGCCCTTTTTCCAAAAAAATATTCACTCTTAAAAAAAAAAAAAAAATTGTTTTAATTTCTTGCATAATTTAACATAAAATGAATAAATAACAACAAAAAATGAATAAATAAATAAATAACAACAAAAAATAATAAAATTGTTTTTTTATAATAATTAAAAAAAAAATAGTAACAGTAACAGAGTATAAACTTACTATCGCCAAGGGATGGGTTAACATCTGCCGATTGTGATCGGCCTCTCGTTTAAAAAAAGGGGGGTATACTGTTTTGCACCTGTCCGTCCGTACGTCCGTCAGATGTCTGTTCATGTCATAACTTGAACAGTAGTGCTCGGATCTCAATGAAATTAGTTTTGGATGTTCACTACTATGAGGACATTAAATAGAGGTTTCCATCGTTTTGTTCGGATTTTCCATTCTAGAGTTATTCATCTTTGTTTATCTGGGAATAGTGCCTTTTTGGTCCATCTGGTGTCTGTTCATGTCGTAACTTCAACAGTTGGGCTGGGATCTCAACCAAATTTGGTATGGATATTCACAACTATGAGGACATTAAATAGAGGGTTCCAACATTTTGTTCGGATTTTCTATTCTAGAGTTATTCATCTTTGTTTATCTTGAAATGTTGGATTTTTGTCCGTCTGGTTTCTGTTCATGTTATAACTTGAACAGTAGTGCTCGTATCGCAATGAAATTTGGTACGGATGTTGACTACTATGAGAGCATTCAATAGAGGGTTCCATCAATTTGTTTTGATTTTCCATTCTAGAGTTATTCATCTTTGTTTATCTGGAAATGTTGGCTTTTTGGTCTGTCTGGTGTCTGTTCATGTTGTAACTTCAACAATTGTGGTGGGATCTCAATGGAATTTGGTATGGATGTTCACTGCTATGAGGACATCAAAAAGAGGGTGGCATCGTTTTGTTTGGATATTCCATTCTAGAGTTATACATCTTTGTTCATCTGGAAATGTTGGCTTTTTGGTCTGTCTGGTGTCTGTTCATGTTGTAACTTCAACAATTGTGCTGGGATCTCAATGGAATTTGGTATGGATGTTCACTGCTATGAGGATATTCAATAGGGGGTTCCATTGTTTTGCACCGCTCTTCCTTTCTAGAGTTATTCAATTTTGTTTATCTGGAAATGTTGGCTTTTTAGTCCGTCTGGTGTCTGTTCATGTTGTAACTTCAACAATTGTGCTGGGATCTCAATGGAATTTGGTATGGATATTCGCTGCTAGGAGGACATTCAATAGGGGGTTCCATTGTTCTGTTCCGCTTTTCCATTCTAGAGTTATTCATCTTTGTTTATCTGGAAATGTTGGTTGTTTGGTCCATCCGATGTCTGTTCAGCTCATAACTTGAACAGTAATGCTCGGAACTCAATGAAATTTTGTATGGATGTTCACCACTATGAGGACATTTAATGGCACATTTAAAAGTTTGTTTTGGTTTTTTGTTCTATAATTATCTTTGTTTATATGAAAAAGCTGATTTCTGGGGCCATATGTCTGAGTATAGCCATCATAAGTTATAGATTTGCCCACACTAGGCGGTATGCCACGAGGGGGTATGCGCCGGACGACAGTCCATCTCTTGTTCCAGAGGCTTTGTTTTCCTTATTCAGCAGATCTATATGCATTGTATCATGTGATGTCTTCTGTTATGATGCATTTAAATGGTTTCTTTTTCTCCTTGAGTTACTTTTTCTTGCTGAGAACTTCGAGTTTCGTGTCCCTAGTTAGCTCAACTTACTTTGTAAGTTTGAGCTATTGCCATGGGTTGGCGTCCGTCGTCCGTGTGTGCGTGTGTCTGTGTGTCCGTCAACAATTTCCTTTGGCGCGGGCTACAGGTTGTACCTTAGTCCAAGTCTTCTCGTACTAAAACTAGCTAAGATTTTGGGATGGATATGCTAGTATTTAGTCCGAGTTCCAGGCCCATGCATTCCTATGACAGGAGTTACGCCCAGGATCTGTGGCGGGAATCTGTGGTGTATTTTACTCGATTTACCTAACAAAGCAATACATGATGCTATATACATCGGAAAGAGTGACATCTTATGGTCATAATGCTGTATAATAATCTAACTTTAATGTTAAATTACACATAGAATATTCCGGTTGATTGCCACAAACATCGTTGTTTTTTCTGTTTGTTTACTTAACTGAGAGCCGAACTCAGGTTCCGAAGAACTTCGGCATTGTCCGGTGTTTGTTTTGGCCGAGACGAATTTCGATACAAACAAAATGGCGGCCCCCATGATATTCTAATGCTCATTGTGTTTACACTGTTTTAAACTGTGAGATGGTTGTAATTCCCGTAATTTATTTAATGTATTACATTTATATCTTCAATATTTATTTAATCTATGTATTTATTTATTTATTGTCACGTATAATTACGATTACAATGGAGAATTCATCGTGCGTGGTTGATTGAAAATCTATGGAATATTTTCACCGGAAAATGCTGAACGCAGTTCGCAAGGTCAACTGAGATCGCATACTTTAAAAAATATGTAAACACTGCGGCAAATGTCTCTTTTCACATTAAATTACCGATGTGGGTTTCAGATCAAATAGCATGTCTTCTGCGGAAAATATCCGTTTATTGTCGCAATTGTGATATTTTATTTCATATAATTGTGGTTTTATTTGAGCGGGTCACTAACGCTTAAGTCGTGTCATAGGAATGCATGGGCCTGGAACTCGGACTAAATACTAGCATATCCATCCCAAAATCTTAGCTAGTTTTAGTACGAGAAGACTTGGACTAGTCGTACCTTTGGTCTGATCTTTATGAAATTTGTCAAGAATGTTGACATTGACATGCAGATGGGAACGAGTCATTTTGGGGTCAAAAAACATGGCCACTGGTGGCCATCTTGGATTTCAAAATTAAATCCATTGGCGCGGTCTACAGGTCGTACTGTTCGTCTGATCATGATGAAATTTGTCATGGATGTTAATATTGACATGTAGATGGGAACGAGTCATTTTGGGGTCGTTCGGCCAAAAAATATCTCCACCAGCAGCCATCTTGGATTTTACTCTTTGCATGACTAAATCCTTTGGCACGGGCTACAAGTCGTATCTTTGGTCCGATCATAATGAGATTTGTCATGGATGTTAACAATGACATGAAGATGGGAAAACGGGTCATTTTGAGGTCACATGCCCAAAAAACATGGCCGCCAGCAGCCATCTTGTATTTTACTCTTTACGTGACTAAATCCTTTCACATAGGGTACACAGGTCGTATCTTTTGTCGGATCATCATGAAATTTGCAATGGATGTTAACAATGACATGTGAATGGGAACAAGTCTTTTTGGGGTCATTCGGAAAAAAAAACATGGCTGCCAGTGGCCATCTTGGATTTTACTCTTTGCATAACTAGGCCTTTCAACTTTCCACATTCCTAATCACTCCATTGACTGTAACACATGAAACTATTCTTTTTCCAAGTTGAGCTATAGTGTCATTGACACTTTCTTTGTAAATTTAACTATTATTGGGCATGGAGTATTGTTCGGATATGCTGATGCTGTCATTTCTGCAGATGCCGCTGTTGTTGCATTCACCGTTTTGTCTTGGGGATGTTTCGGTGGTGGATCCTACTTTCATATCATTACTTTGTTGTTTTCCTATGCGGTGTGCAATCGATATATCTATGGTTGTCAGGTTTGTATTTAATTCCATGTTTAGAATGTCAATAACTTTTGCTGCTGACTGTTTGTGTGACTCATTAGTTATTTCTGGAATACCTCTTATTCTGATGCTATCCTTTCGCGTGTACTGCTCAAGATCATTATGATGCCACATAGAGTTCAGGTCAATTTCCAGATCGAATTTCGACGCCATAGTTCTTCATTTGGGCATCACATGTCGTCTTTATTTTTTTCGAGATCAGTCGCACGACTTTCGAGTTTAGACATTTTGTCATTGAAATTGTTGGTTAACTGCTAATTCAGTTTTGAGAATTTCTCATTCAATTTTTCGTCATATGTGGTATGCAGTTTTTCAAAGTTCTCTTCGTTTCCTTCGCGAGCACTTCTATTTTCTTAACAGTTTATATCTGATGCTGCACTGTTATGTGCTGGCGCCCGGTGATTGGTGTTGATGCCTCCGTATTTGAATATTCTACGAATTTTTCCATTGTCGATTGCTTTTTCGGTGACGGCTGTTGACAAAGCTCTGACTCGCTCACTGTAGTATCGGGACAGTCAGAATTACTTTTGGAGTCTTTATATCCCAGTTTTCTAGCAGCTTTATATTTTTGTACCTTATTAGGCATATTTGGCGTAATATATAGTCAATATTCAAAGGTATTACCTTGTGAATTGTGTAAATCCAAGTTAAATCCGAAAAAATCCAAGCAATTTTCAATATGGCGGCCACTCACTTAGGAGAATATAATTAATCAGCTTTCAAATACATGAAATCCGTGGAATTCTTGACGTTTCGCCGACAAACATGCTATGCGCATGACACAGTGATTCCTTTAAAAGCATCGACAATTCATGGCTGTATTGCACCTGTGTCTAGAGCTGGTTAATTTGAATATTGCAGGAACCGATTTGAAGTGCGTCCAATAGCTTTGGGAGTCTAACCGGAAGCACCTATGACTTTAATTCAGTATCATTGCTTGGTGTCCAATCCATTTGTTTCTGGATTTTATATACACTGGCCTTTCTTTGTAATGGATGTTAACAATGACATGTTAACATCCATTACAAAGATGTTAATATTGACATGTAGATGGGAACGAGTAATTTTGGAGTTCGGCCAAAAAATATTGCATTTTAATGTTATTATTTTAATGGGAATATTATTCATTTTAATATTCCCATTAAAATAATAACATTAAAATGAATAATATTCCCATTAAAATATTGCATTTTAATATTCCCATTAAAATAATAACATTAAAATGAATAATATTCCCATTAAAATATTGCATTTTACTCTTTGCATGACTAATATTCATTAATACTGTATGTCCATATATTCTAAAGTATATGAGTGTTCTTCTATTTGTGTGCAGAATGTTGACAACAGTTTATAAATTTCTAACACTTTGAAGAAGTTGCATAAATCATGTATTATCCAGATATAATTCATCCAAGAATCTTAGTAATAAACAAATAGTGATGATACATCACAAACTGAAACATTTTGTTCATTGATATCTTGATGCATGTGAAAGTTTCATTTTAGGTAAGAGGCAGCAGGCTTTACAAAAACTGTTTGAGAAGACTCCATCTAAAGCATATATTGATGCAATGGCAGCATTGAAGTCCTGGATTTGTGACATGGAAGCTGCTCTTCAAACAGAAAATGTGAAGATGGATAGCATGGAGTTAATGGATAGCAATCTGAAGCATTACCGAGTATGTATGATTAATACCACTTTCTTCAATTGAGTTGATGTTTACCTGCCTTTTTGTTATTATCAAAACAGTTACATACAAATATTTTTGATCAGGCATTTCAATTGAAGATTGCTTTATTAATTTGTATTATTATTCACAAGATTATAATATTGGGAAAACATACCATTTCTATACTGTGAATACTGTCAGTATTGATAAAGATAACACTACCAGAGGCACCAGAGAAATCACTCCAAACATTATATCCTTATTAATCAAATCAACTGTCATTATATTAACTATATCTTTATATTACCCAAACAAATGCTAGATTAACCAGGATTAACTGACAAAGCTATTCTTTATAGCTGGACTTATCTGTACTAAGAGTGCTTTCTGTACTGTTTATTTTTCTTAAAGTTACTCCAGACAGACCTACAGGAGCATGAAAAAAGTCTTCAATATGTCAAAATTACTGGAAATGAGTTGCATCAAAGTCATGAAGGTGATCATTTCCTGGATGAATTGAAAAGTCTGAACAACCAACGAGCTACTGTGTCCTCAACCATTGATTGTCGACTTGCCACTATTCAGAGAAATATTAGTCAATTGAAACAGATAGAGGTAAAATTAAACTTTTGTATATGCCAACTCCTTCCAGATGTTTAGGATCGCCTCTGGAACAATTTTTGATGAAAAACATGGCCGCTGGCAGCTATCTTGGAATTCCCGAATTTCTTTGAAAAATATGGCCACCAGCGGCCATATTGTATTTACTCTTTGTATGACTAAATTCTTTGGCACATCTTACAGACGATATCCCTCTTTTGATCGTCACCAAACTTCATATAGATCTTCAGGATGACCACTAGATGGGAGTCATCATATTTTTCCAAATTAAATAAAAATATGGCCACTGGCAGCCATATTGCATTTTACTCTTTGCATGACTAAATCCTTTGGCACACTCAACAGACCACATGCTTCATCCGATCGTCACCAAACTATGTATGGATCTTTAGGGTGACCACCAGATGGGAGCCATCAAATTATTCTGAAATTTGTTGAAAAACATGGAAGCCATCTGCTATCTTGAATTTAATTGTCCCCTGACATTCTGTTGGAGGTCTACATTAATGACCCTTATCCGCGTGTGCGTGCGTCCGTCGGAACTTTGTCCGAGTCTGTATTCTGTCATTTTCTGGTCAATTTTTTTCAAACTTGGCACATATATCAACCAGCATGATAACCTGCGATTTTGAGTTTGGTCGGACTCATTTTGGCAGAGTTATTGCCATTTTTGTCCCCCCGAAAAAACATTTGGGGGGTCTATTAAAATAGTATCCCGAAATCCTTCCGTCCGTCTGCCTGTCCGTCTGTTCGTGCGTGTGTGCGTCCGGAAATGGTTTCCGGAGGATAACTTTAGCTTCGGTTATTGGATCAAAAGCAAATTTAATAGGTGAGTTTATCAGACCAAAATACAGGTCAAGTTCGAATATGGGTTTGCTCCGCCAATTTTTGCGAGAGTTATGGCACTTTTTTCACTTAGAATCTTGTAATTTTCTGGTTTCCGGATGATAACTTCAGTTTGTGTGCTCATATCTGAACCAAATTTGGTATGTGAGTTTATCAGCCCTATATACAGGTCAAGTTCGAATATGGGTTTGCTCTGCCCATTTTTGCTTGAGTTGTGGTCCTTTTTCGACTTGGAATCCTGTCAGTTTCTTGTTTAGGGACCTTGTCAAATTACAAGCGGAAATTCCGCCGGAGAAAGTAGTTTTATCTCCGCTCTCCGCTCAAAAACTCTGCTCTCCTGTAAGGTAAATAGCGTAAAACACGCCAGAGTTTTTGTTAATTTCATCGGAGTTATAGCGAAGTTTGCGGCGGAGTTTTTGTTACGACGAAACGGAGTTTCCGTGACGTTATAGTGGAGTTTTTGTTACGTTCATCGGAATTACTGCGGAGTTTCCATCGAAGTCCGCTGGATTTGAATGCGCTCACATCTGAGTGTTCCACCTACATATATAAATCCGTTTTACTAGTAAACACACCCCATGTTTTATTATCAGCCATATATGAATGGCAAAGAAGAATTAATTCAGTCATACTTGCATTGTACGATTTACCCCTCTGTTAACATGTTGTTTGCATTGTTTTATAATATTAGGTATTGTTTGATTAATTGGCAGTAATAATTAGTGATCGATGCGTGCTCTTTTTCGATTCCGTACTTTATTATATATAACACGTAAATCGTGTCATTTCACTTCACTTTTATCGCATTGAAGTACACTTTATTCATACCAAAGTACACTTTATTCATCACTGATTGTCATAGTATCTAATATTCTAGCAAGTTTGGTTCACAATCTGCATATTCATCTAGTTATAATTAATTTATCACTAATTGTTTAGTATTTCGTCGGCAAGCCATTGTGCAATTTCTTCACTATTTATCTATTCGTTACGCGATTGGTGGATTCCCTTTAAGCTCCGCCCCATGGCCTGCCACTCATATTAAACCGGCAGATTCAATCTTCTCGCTGGGTTGTGTTATTTGGTTAAATTATTTTTTTAATTTCGTTTCAACGCAATTGAATTATGCTTCTGTACATTTAATTTAGCCTCCCATAATATTTGACTATTTTCTCCCCATTGGACTGTGTTTGGAAATGTTTCTCGGTCTAAATAATGATGAATATTCAAATAACGACATTTTTACGCTTGGAGTATCTGTACCAGGTCTATTTCGTCATTTTCGTGTCAATTTCCAATGACTCCGGTCGAATGAGGTTCAAGAGACCCAATTAATTTTAACTTTTCAAGATACCAGGCTGCTATAATTTAAAGCCTATAAATAGTTCCACAGCTACTGGACATAAAGTCCCAAAAATAAGTGTTTAATCGAGTTTTTAAATCGGTATCCTAATATAATATATTCAGTTATGCAGGCTTAACCATGCAGGTGCCCGGACAAACTTATCTCAGATAAAAGCACTAAACACAAGATATCGGGCATATGTCGCCTGTTTCCTATAAATAACATCTCAGCTACAACTCGGCAGCGATAAAATCGTTCCGGGTGCCAAATTCATACCAAAGTACACTTTATTCATCACTGATTGTCATAGTATCTAATATTCTAGCAAGTTTGGTTCACAATCTGCATATTCATCTAGTTATAATTAATTTATCACTAATTGTTTAGTATTTCGTCGGCAAGCCATTGTGCAATTTCTTCACTATTTATCTATTCGTTACGCGATTGGTGGATTCCCTTTAAGCTCCGCCCCATGGCCTGTCACTCATATTAAACCGGCAGATTCAATCTTCTCGCTGGGTTGTGTTATTTGGTTAAATTATTTTTTTAATTTCGTTTCAACGCAATTGAATTATGCTTCTGTACATTTAATTTAGCCTCCCATAATATTTGACTATTTTCTCCCCATTGGACTGTGTTTGGAAATGTTTCTCGGTCTAAATAATGATGAATATTCAAATAACGACATTTTTACGCTTGGAGTATCTGTACCAGGTCTATTTCGTCATTTTCGTGTCAATTTCCAATGACTCCGGTCGAATGAGGTTCAAGAGACCCAATTAATTTTAACTTTTCAAGATACCAGGCTGCTATAATTTAAAGCCTATAAATAGTTCCACAGCTACTGGACATAAAGTCCCAAAAATAAGTGTTTAATCGAGTTTTTAAATCGGTATCCTAATATAATATATTCAGTTATGCAGGCTTAACCATGCAGGTGCCCGGACAAACTTATCTCAGATAAAAGCACTAAACACAAGATATCGGGCATACGTCGCCTGTTTCCTATAAATAACATCTCAGCTACAACTCGGCAGCGATAAAATCGTTCCGGGTGCCAAATTAACAGAGTTTAAAACAGTTTTCACCATTAGCGACTCGTCGCCATCCATGTTTTCAATGTTTTCCCTTACTTATTCAATCAGTACCGTAATTGGAAAGACCGGTGTTCTGCAACAAATAGTATCTCGGAACAGATGCACCTTTTTCAGAACACCGTTTCCTTAACACGATGCTCAGAAACAAAATTCACAAAGTCACTTATATCGTGCAATTTCGTGATGGGACCTTCACGTACAGTGAAGTACATATTCAGGAACAGGTGATGATTGAGAAATATATTCCCTGTGTTATTCTTTCGACTATAAGTTTCCCTGTCGAAACTAAAAAAAGTTCCAAGGTTTTGTACTGGTGGAATATGATCTCTAAAAATACCACTTGGAAAACTCGAATCACACAAGAACTTTAATAGGGAGAGGGTGCAGGACAAGTGATACCCAAACCAACTGATACTCAAGCCATAGGGAGATATCACGAAATCACAAATTTTGTCACGCTGCTGACTCACCAAATATTGGCAAATAAGCCGACTAGCTGTCTGCATCATTGGGAGCATGTATAAAGATTTGCATTGTTTACGACACTAATAGCACTGGCTTTACGGTATTCTCAGAATCCGACCAGAGATATCTCTGATCCGACGATGTCGCAAATATAGCACGTGCAGAGATGACTGTGTAACCTTTTAGGCTAGCTGTAAACCCCCTGTTTTGTGTTCACCATTAAAAGTGAGTTTGATATAGAATGACAAATTGAAACATGCCACACGGAAAGTATACTATAAACCGGGGTAGGGGAATAATTTATTTTAGTCTTTGTTCTTCTTTTGATACTGGTTTGGACATTAAAGGGTGACCGATGAACCAAATGAGGACATGTTACCTAATCGCAAAATTACTCGTACGAAATCAAAATTTGCATTGTTTATGCAGCACTGGATTACGGTATAATTTCATAATTCGACAACACAGCAAATTAAGGAGGATGTCAAGTGACCAATTTTTAATGCACATTTCCATGCAAATCTCTGCAGTAAAAGTTACAAATTACAGATATTTCCGGGTGTGACTGTTGTGCGGTATTGAAAACAATTCACATTTATATGACGGGTCGGCTTAGAATTTGTGCCATTGAGAAAGTTTATGTATTTATTTTTTTTATTTTTTAATTATTTTTCATATTGTTATAATTCCAAAAATAAATTTATAGCAAAAATTGCATATTTATCAAACCCAGCCGCCAGTTAAATGTTATGTCTGTTTAATCATATGGCTGCTGTAAACAGTTCCCAGACAATGTTTCATATATAACTTTTGTTGGTGTGGTTTGCATGGAAATCCCCATTAAAAAGGATTGGTCATTTGACTTCCCCCTTAATAGCACTTGCTTCACGAGATATTTGGGTCTTTGTCACCCACCGTGACGGATTTGCGGCACATCAAAACGTAGGATTGAAATGTAACAGGGAAAATACTAAATAGCCTACATGTGTTGCCTATAATATAAACCGGAGTTTGGGAATGATTTATTTGGGACTTTAATCTTCTATTTATAAAAGTTCTCAGACAGAAATTCCAATTTAATTTGGACAAGCTCCCGGCCAGCCTAACAGAGGAGTTTGGTACCGCTCCGGTTTCAACTCTTGACATCATCGAAGTTTCCGCTCTCACCACAGCGGAGTTACAGCTCTGGATTCAGCGGAGTTTCTGCCAATTTGAACGGAGTTAGCTGTAATTACTACCGGAGTTTACAGCGGAGAAAAAACTCCTGTGTGCGTTAAAATTTCACAAGCGGAGAACAGAGTTTTTAGCGGAGAGCGGAGAAAAAAACTCCGTTCTCCGGCGGAATTTCCGCTTGTAATTTGACAAGGTCCCTTACTTAGAAAATTTCTCACTTTTTCGATTTCCGGATGATATCTCAAGTTTGGAGCCTTTAATTGCCAATACCGTTTTCATGTGGATCAGTCATATCAATATACAGGTTGAATTCGAATTTGAGTTTGATCCGATGATTTTTCCTAGAGTTATGGACTTTTTTCGACTTCGAAAATTCAATTTTTCCTCTCTTTTTTTGGTTTCTGGATGATAACTCAAGTTTGGACTGTACAATTGAAAATTCCGTTTTTTGTGTGGGTTGTTCATATCAAAATACAGGTCAAGTTCGAATTTGAGTTTGATCCAATGATTTTCCCAGAGTTAAGGGCCTTTCGACTTTGAAAAACATTTTTTATCATTTTCTGTATGAGGGTACCTTCATGGTGTAATCAACTCCTCCTACAGTATTGATCGTAGATATTTGAAACTTCAGAGTATTGTTACCCACATATTGGAGATGTTCAACATGTATATAGATGACGGAAAAATTGTTTTTTTACGGAATCATTAACCCTTTCGACTAAGAACATTTCAACATTTTTAGCTCAACTTGACTTTGTAAAGTTTGAGCTATTGCCATGGCTTGGTATCCGTCGTCCGTGTGTATTCGTGTATACATGTGTGCGTGTGATTCGTCAACAATTTCCTTTAGCACGGGCTACAGATCGTACCTTTGGTCTGATCATTAGGAAATTTGTCATAGCTGTTGACATTGACATGTAGATGGGAACGAGTCATTTTGGGGTCATTCGGCAAAAAACATGGCCACTGGCAGCCATCTTGGATTTCAAAATTCAATCCATTAGCACAGGCTACATGTTGTACTGTTAGTCTGATCATCATGAAATTTGTCATGGATATTAATATTGACATGTAGATGGGAACGAGTTATTTTGGGGTCTTTCGGCCAAAAAACATGGCCGCTGGCAGCCATCTTGGATTTTAGTCTTTGCATGACTTAAATCCTTTGGCATGGGCTACAGGTCATACCTTTGGTCAGATCATTATGAAATTTGTCATGGATATTAATATTGTCATGTAGATGGGAACAAGTCATTTTGAGGTCATTTGGCAAAATAACATGGCCGCCAGCAGCCATCCTGGATTTCAAAATTCAATCCTTTAGCACTGGCTACTGGCCATACTATTTGTCTGAACATCATGAAATTTGTCATGGATGTTAATATTGACATGTAGATGGGAGCGAGTCTTTTTGGGGTCATTCGGCCAAAAAACATGGCCGCCAGCAGCCATCTTGGATTTTACTCTTTGCATGACTAAATCCTTTGGCATGGGCTGCAGGTTGTACCTTTAGTCGGATCATCATGAAATTTGTCACAGATGTTGACAATGAGATGTAGATGGGAATGAGTCATTTTGGGGTCATTCGGCCAAAAAACATGGCCGCCAGCAGCCATCTTGGATTTTACTCTTTGCATGACCAAATCCTTTGGCAGAGGCTACAGGAATCACTGAACTAAATGGTTTCCCATAGGCGACAGTGTTAACGTTTCTGCCAAATTCACTGAATTGAAGCCTGCAGGCCATACCAGTGATGTTTACCCAGCTAGATTGACACCAGTTGATCACGAAAATGCAAGAAAAATCATAGGTCATGTGTTTACTTTTTTAAATAAATCCCCAAGTCTACGACAGGGCTATCTCACAGCCAAATTTGATCTGGAAAAACCCAGGACTACAGCAGCTAGTTAAATAAATTTCCCGCTCACAGAAATCCATTCCCCCATTCATTCACCAGTTTAAATTATTTAGATATTATGTACAAATCAAATAAACGCGATGTCATCCTTTAATAACGTGTCGCATGTATCGGGTGAAGGTCATTCTTCAGTTACCTTCACCTTTAGCATTCCACAGTGTACTCGCTCCCCGACTCTAGAACACATTTAGCTCCCTGATTCCTATAGGTCATACCTTTGGTTGGATCATTATGAAATTTGTAATGGCTGTTGATATTGACATTTAGATGGGAACGAGTCATTTTGGGGTCATTTGGCAAAAAAACATGGCTGTCAGTGGCCATTTTTAATTTTACTCTTTGCACAACTAGACTTTTCAACTTTCCACATTCCTAATCACTCCATTGACTGTAACACATGAAATTATTCCATTTCCAAGTTGAGCTACAGTGTCATTGACACTTTCTTTTTAAATTTCGTTAACAAAGCGGCATCGACTTGCCACGTTGTCGGGGGACACTGGTCGGCCGACCTTTTATTCGACATAGAATAATACATCCTTGGATGCATCTTTTGACGGAGCCTGTATTCCGTCATTTTCCAGTCATTTAAAAAAAAAACTTGCCACAGATGTCAACCAGCATGCGAACCTGTGCACCTGATTTTGAGTTCGGTCGGACTCATTTTGGCAGAGTTATTGCCATAGAAATGTTTTATGTTTTTTAATTTAGTGAATATGCACCTACAGTTTGTAGTATAGGGATCCTTCAAACCTGCCATCTTCATCAGGGGTCATTTTGGTTAGCCACCGTTTATTTATATATATCTATTCATGTTGACATCTAGTATTACTTAGACATTTCAACTTTCCTCATTCCTATTTGCCCCCTTGACTGTAATAATCCTCGAAATTGGCCACGACAATAAGCAATGCCATGGGAAATGATGTGGAATCTATAACATAACAGCATTAAAATTGTCCTGGGACATTTTCCTAATTTTGAGGGCTGCTGTAACACATGAAATTATCCCCTTTCCAAGTTGAGCTATGGTGTCATTGACACTTTCATATGATGGTTCTCCGATATCCAAGGATTACCTTAGTCGAGGACATTTTCACAAACAGCTCAATATTTGTGTGATGTTCGTTTTCTTTATCGGTAGACATGGGTCTCAGGTCTGAATAAATGGATGATGGAAATGGATGTGTTTCTACATGCTGATGATCCTCCTGTTGGTGATACTAATACTCTTGCTGCACAGATTCAAGAGAGTGACGTTAGTATTTTATCTCCTGCATATGCGAGTCTTCCATAGAGAGTCTCACATATATAAGAGGATGCACTGGCTTAATACCAGGTCGAGGTAAATATTGTTAGGCCAATGGATTCTCTTAATATATGCTGGTCTCCCTATTGGGAGTCTCGCATATATAAGAGAATGCATTGGCTCAGGGTTTTCGCAAAATTTCAGGAAGCTCCAGTCATGAAAGGATTCCTGGTATTTCAAAATATATTTTCTCATAATCAGTCAGGAAATTGGTACAAGCGATTATCGATACACAATATTTAAGAACCATCGAACCATTGGATATTATAACCACATTTACTTTACTTTTATGGCACTAACAAATATTTAGAATTTCACTTTGGTACTTCAGGTACTAAGAACTTCTGTAGTATAGATAAAATAAATAAATGAGAGGAGACTTAATTATTCTTGATTTGTGAGATTGAATAATTTGAAAGGCAACTACCCATCAATAATTTTCTATATTTGAGAATTTTCATATCATATATGTTGATCAATGTAAAATTGGGCTGAGATGAGTTCTGGGTTCATAACCTAGTGAAATTTGGGGAGCGGCCCGGGAGGATTTGAAAGGGCAGTGTACCCTTTCCTACAACCCGCCTTGGCTATTTTGGAAGGGTCCTGAAAGGGTATGACATTTAACATGACTGTAAAGGATGAGATGGAAATGATTTGCAATCTGCAATAGTCTTCCTGGAGTCAGCCATAGTCGCCAGTGCACTTCTGATGACTGCTTGTGCCTGGGTAGATAAGTTGCTGATGGTGGATGTTGAGATGGAAGACACCTGGCTGTGATAGTTTTCTGGTGTTCTTGGTAGCAACGTGTCCATCTCCACCAAGACGTCTGTGGTGGGGACGTCCGGGGTGACATAGGTGTCCCTATGTCTGCTGGCCTCGATGACGGCAGGTGTGATATGAGCCTCCTCTGATCTGCTGACTCTGATCTCCAGGCAGGAGGAGGCCATCTGGGCATCTCTCAGATAACTCCTGTCTGCCGGCAGATTCAGACCGGTAACCATCAGTCATCACAGCCGAGTGGGAAGGGACAGCCAGTCGATCAACAGCTGTCTTCTTCTTTCTCCACTTACCCTTCAAAATGCATCTCTGCATTTGATGGCTTCTTTGTCTTCTTCCTCCTCCCCTTCCCTGCTCCAGTGGTCAGTGGCATCCATGCTGTCTGCCTCTGGTGATCTCCAGCTGCTGCAGTTCTGTATTTCACAGACAGATGCACAAAGCCCCCCTTAGCCTGGTGTAGGGTATCCTGAGGATAGCTAAGGGTGTCCACAATCTGTCAAAGGCGGCGATCACAGCAGAGGGGATTAACTCCATAATCCTCTGCCAGGTCTGAATTCACAGCAAGCCTCGAAGCATTTAACATGATTTGCGCTCTCGACTCCCAACCAGAGAATGAACCAAGTTAAAGCTGACCACCTCTTTACACTGAGGCCTAATTCCAGTTGATTGCTCCCTGCTTGAGTGCACAACACTGCATATAAACATTTGTTTTCATTGGGCTGGAATATTTGTGTCTGCTGCTTAATTCTTCATTCTAATATATGGGGGTATGATGCTATATTATGCAATTAAAAATCTAACTCAACATTATGATACAAATGAAGCCTCCTCTCATAGAGCAAGAAAATAAGCTATTTAATGATTGGAGTGTTGTATAAATTATTAATTATTCTAGCTGAAAGGGACAAAAAATTAATAATATTTTTATCCCCTCAAGTACTAAAATCCATTGTTTTTGTTGTCTTTTAATACTTGCTGAGATTCTACATATATACAATGAAGATGATAATATGTGAAATTCAAGATTTTATGTTTACCCATACCATAGTATGGTAAACATCTAGTGTCGATGTCCGGATTGACCGCTTGTCATTCATCCATCCATCCGTCTGTCCATCCATAGACACTTTACGCATGGTGCGATAACTCAAAGATTTTCTATCCAATCGGAACCATATTTTGTATATGAGTTTCTCGGACCAAATACAGATCGAGTTTGAATATGGGTTTGATCCGAGTTTTGGCCCTTTTTTTTACTTAGAATTCATCATGCTACGATAACTCAAAAGTGTTTTATCTGATAGGAACCAAATTTCTCAGCCCAAAATACAGATCAAGATCAAATATGAGTTTGATTGAATTTTTGTTAATGATGTTATGGCCCTTTTTGCAAAAATCAAAACAATATTTAAAAAAAAAAAAATCTATTTAACTCCTTGCTCAATTTTACAACAAAAAATATTTGTAATTTTTTTTATTATTAATAAAAAATAATTTAAATAAAACAAAACAAACTATTTCTTCAATGAAATTACTGAGACATTTAATCATCTTCTCATGAAGATTAATCTGACATGGTATGAAGGGGCCTAGGTATTCAGATATTAACTCTTTAATTCCCCACCCACCCTGTAAACACATGCTATGAATATCAATCTTAAATATTGGCTAGCAAATATGAATTAGCTGTACCTTTATACAGGCACCATTTAGAGACCCAGCTTGTTTACCCAATGTCATGTTACTGCCAAGATAATTAACTTGTCTGACAGCTTCCACTGCAAAGATACTGGTACCTCAGAGTAATACTCTTGTAAAAATTGATAAGGTGTGAAACCATTTTATTGAGGGTTACTTATTGTCTTTTATTAGTGGAGCAGATATGCCAGAAAATAGGCGAATCGTTACACTTTGTGAATAAATTAAGAAATTTCGCACACTTAATCTTTGGTATGTCTCAGTTCAAGAAAGTCGGTAGGCACAAAAATCCGAGGTCAGTTAGGGTGATTAAGCAGTTGCGATAGCAACCAACCCCTTATTTAGTTTACGGTATAGGGCAGTTTATTTGACTGCCAACTATGTGAAAAGTATCAGCCATATTAATGTAGGCATTGCTTTGTCCACTAGAGAAAAGGCCTATATAATAATAAACTGTCAAAATTTGGCACAGATTAGCAAAAAATTTGTTTGTTGCCATGGAAACGAATGGATTTTCTTAAAAAATTGAGTAAACAAATTTAAATTTTGACTTAGTTTCTACCCGTCAGCACAAATTTCATGTGATAAGTTTAAATTTAAGATAATATCATCGTCGGTAATCAATACAGGCAATAAAACAGATTTTTCGGATTTAGTTAGTGATTGACCACAATAAACAAAGTTTTATATGAACACTGGTTGGCGCAAATTGGCAGTTTCGAGATTGGCCGGTTGTTGACAAATTGCAGTTAAGGTGGTAGTTTTGGTGCTCTTGTTAAGAATGGGAATTCCTGCTATAAGATTACCTTCGCATCTCTGAAATGCTATATATATATCCCCAAAGCAGGTTTCATCATACCCACATTCATGTCCTAGTTGCCATGGGAACAAGCGTTTCTCAATTAACCCAGGCACCCAACGATTTAACTTCACCTGACTAATTTTCTTCCTAATGATGTCCCTCAACTTTTAATCGATATTAACACGAAAAAAGTGACCATGTTGACACCGGTCAAGATGCGTCCAACATGGCCGCTGTTTTTCGGACGGGTTTCTACATGTAAGTCAGTTTGATGCAAATTATAGTGAGAAAATCTTGTCATATGTATACAAATGTACATGTATATTTTTGTGAAGCTAAGATACAATACCACTTTTCATAATAAAATTGAAACTTCCCGTCCAAAATATGGAAAATGGTAGATATCGCCCCCAGCATGTCATGCAGTCGGTTAAAAGTTGGGGTTGATTAATAAAATTGGCTATTGTGTATTTTATACATGTTTAATATGACATTGAGGTGTTTTTAGACAAAATTTCCCCAAGATGGCTTGCAAAATGGCAAACAAATTTGGTAAAAAAAATGGTTTATTTTTCACATATATCTTGAACGTTATTCTCTGCTTTTCCAAAAATGTAGAAAAATGGTTATTAAATATGCAACAAAGTAATTAAATGTTCTATTATTATGCGGAATGACACACTCGTGCTAAAGGATGCAGTATGGAATGTTACCGAAAACTTCTTTTGGGATTCTGGCCATGATTTGAATGGGAATGGGCAGCACTTTGAAACTGAACTGAGATGGGCCATATTATGTGGCTACTCTGCCAAATAACATCAAAATTCTGGCCCATTGATTGACTTATGTCAGGAAACCTGTTTCCTCCATTGTGCAGATAACACGCCATCTATCTAGAGAACACTCTGACATGATCTATCGATTAACATATCCATGAGTTATTGTGGAAAGCGATAGTCACACAAAGGTACACCTGTACAACCCACCCATGAACATGCAATCACTCCATATATACAGGAACACCACACAAATGACACAACATGTATCCACTCGCTTTATACACATACACCTCTCGCATGACCAGACAGCCACACTTGGTATAGCTGTACATCCACACATGACTATACAGTCATTTAGGCACACCGTGTATAACCCTACATGTACATCTCTCCATGACTCGGGGTCCCCGCGGGTCATGGAATTTTATCGTGATAAATTCCAGGCCCTTGAAACGTATGGAAAAATATGTGTCCCTAAATGTCATGGAAAGTCATGGAAAACAAAAGCTGCCTGGCAGCATACGATCGCTTTTCTCAACGCGATGCAGTCAGTCTGTGCTATATCGTTATTTACGGTAATGCATGCGAGCAGTGCGTGATCAAATTGAAACATCAATGATTGGCTGCTTGATAACCTTGACTCGTCAATTTCAACCAATGAGCGATACCGTTTGAAAGGAGGTTTGAATGAGCACATTATTGTTACTCCAGCTGTAAGGATGTTAAAATGTTGTTTGCACGGATGTTTCCAGATAGTAACATTGCTAAAAAATTTCACATGTGGCGACAACAAAATATCAGACCTGGTCTGTTTCGGACTCAAACCAATTTTGAAAACCTGTTGTCGGAAACTCTGAAAGACTCGAATGAACAGTTTGTTTTGTTGTTGGATGAATCGGAGAATTCAGTGATGCAGAAGAAACAAATGGACATACATTTGAGATTTTGGGATAACTCTTCAAACAGTTCAGAGTTCTTGGGCCATGCTCGGGCGTATGATTTATTTCCTGTAATCATGAAGACTATCAATGGATATGGAATTCAAAAAGTTATTCAGGTAAGATTAATCATCATAAATATTAATTAGTTTTCATACTAGTACCATTTCTGCCCAAGCATGCCTTATATAATATTGGTGGCTTTTAATATCTTGTGTTGTTATGCAAGTGGTATGTAACTCTATTCAGCTGAATTCAATTACATCAACAGTCTCATACTGTTCTGTACCTATATGCAGGTAAATGTATATACTATTATGTCTGTTTATATGCAAGATGGATAACTCTATTTACCTTAATTAAATTACATCAACATTTCTACCTATATCTGCCTATATGACCTGTTTACATGTATATGCAAGAGGGATAACTATATTTTAATTAAATCAACATTCTGGTACTTTTTTCTACATGCACCTATATTAGGCTATATGACTGTGTTTATGCAAGAGGGATAACTCTATTTACCTTAATTAAATTACATCAGCATTGCCATACTGTTTGCTATCTATACATGTATAACTGTTTTATGTGGTTATGCAAGAGGGATAACTATATTACCTTATTAAATTTGTAAATTACACCAACATTCTCATATTGCTTGCTACCAATATATCAAATATAATATATTATTAGTGACTTTGTCTTGTGTAATTATGCAAGAAGGATAACCCCATTCACAGTTTCAGCCTGGTTAATTACATTAACAATCTCTATTATATTATACTGTTAGCTGTGTAGCCTGGCTGCAAAGATGTTCAAGATATAATCACTTGACTGTATGTACTACATATGAATCAATTTGATAAATTCCAGGTTTCGATGGATGGCCCGAATGTGAACTGGAATCTGTTTGAGCTGTTACACAAGGAACTTACCAGTGAAGATGCCCCAGAGCTGTTAAATATTGGATCATGCAGCTTGCATACTGTGTATAATGCTTTTAAGCATGGACACACAAGTTCTCAATTCTATGTCAGCAGTGTGCTAAAAGCTTTGCACTACCTTTTTCTTGATGCCCCTGCCAGACGAGACGACTTCACCGACATAATACATCAGTTTTTGGAATGCCGTTCTGTGGACATCGATGGATAGAGAATGTACCAGTGGTCCAGCGAGCACAGCAAATCTGGTCAGCAGTGCAGATGTATGTCAGGAAAGTGAAAGTCAGCAAAGATTATGACACGCCAAAATCCAAATCATATTAGGACATTGTTAAGGCTACAGATGATAAAGTGTTTATTTTACAAATGATGGTGTTTGAAAGTTTGAATAAGACACCAATGGCTTATACACTGGCAAGAAATATGCGCTGTTTGAATCCTAAGCGCATGGTGAATGACCCACTTGGATCGGCTGGACAGTTCAAGATTGTTCTTCAAAAACTTTTGGAGTCGGATCGACTAGATAAAGGTGACTGCGATAATCTGCTGAGATTATTTAACGTCTTCCTGGATTCCATGGATGTGGAGTTGAGAAGTGTATTCAGAAATTATGATATAACGAAAATGGCAGCAGAGGACTTTATGAGACCAGACAAGTTATTTCATGAACAAATGTGTGTAAAATCTTCTAATTTCTCTTCACTGTGGAAGTTAGTGAAATTAACTATGTCACATGGTCAAGGCACAGTAGAGCGTGGATTTTCCATAAATAAGGAGGTGATGGCAGCTAATATGCAAGAGCTGTCATTGCTTTCACAGCGAGTTATCATAGACCACATCGGCCACATTGGAGGGTTTGAAAGCTTTGTGGTAACACACCATCATTGTTAAAGTATGCATCAGCTGCTCGACAAAAGTACTGGAACCATCTGGATGAGCAAAAGAAAGCAAACTCATTATTATCCAGGGCTCAAAAAAGGAAGAATATTCAGGATGAGATAAGGGAGCTAGGCAGGAAGAAACATATTTTGGACACCGATATTAAAGGATTATCTGATAAGGCTGATGATCTTGCTATGGAGGCGGAAGCTAAAAGAAAAATCAACCTTATATTGGGAGTCAAATGCCTTAAGAAAATCATGCAGAGAAAAGAAAGAGGATGTTGTGCTCATTGATAAGCAGTTGGAAAAACTTCAGCAGAAAATTCACAGTAAATCAGACTTGTATCAACAGTAGAGTTTGATTCCTTTAAATACTAGTATCAACTCGAAGACACTGCTAATGCGAGTATTAGATTTTGAACTTCTAATTTCTAACAGCGGCCGGGACACATATATCTTTCGGTATTACACCACCCCTAATCATTATAAAAAGGTAATGGAATTTTGTTTAAAAAGTCATGGAAAAGTCGTGGAATTTTGTTTCCAAAAAGCTGCAGAGACCCTTGTGACTATATGGTCACTCCATGTATACGTGTTCACACCAATGATCATACAGTCACTTCTTCTATACATATTCACATCATCAATCACTCCCTGTATATCTGTTCGCCACACCCATGGCCATATACACATGCATATACACATGCAATTTATACATACACACCGCAACTATAACCATAGTCACTCCAGGTAAAGATATACACCTCTTCAATGGCCATACAGCCCTTCTATATATCCCAATACTGTGCTCACATGACCAGTTATACAAGCCAGGCTTGAATGTACACCTCACTCATGGCAATTCAGCCGCTCGCTGTATACTCACACACCACATTCGTGTCATACAGTAACTCCTGGTATACATATTCACTCCACCAGTGGCCATATTGTTGCTCCATGTACACCTATTGGCCACACATATGGACATATATATAGCCCCTCAATGGCAATTCAGACACTCGTTGTATACTCGCACACTGCATTTATGACTACTTGTATACATATTTACTCACTCATTGTTATACCCCCTTTTTTAAAATAGGGGGGTATACTGTTTTGCACCTGTCCGTCCGTTCGTCGAGCCGTCTGAGGAGCCGGCCGTACGTCCGTCCAATGTCTGTTCATGTCATAACTTTAACAGTAGTGCTCAGATCTCAATGAAATTAGGTATGGATGTTCACTAATATGAAGACATTAAATAGAGGGTTCCATCGTTTTGTTCGGATTTTCCATTCTATAGTTATTCATCTTTGTTTATCTGGAAATGTTGGATTTTTGGTCCGTCTGGTGTCTGTTCATGTCGTAACTTCAACAGTTGTGCTGGGATCTCAATGAAATTTGGTATGTATGTTCACCACTATGATGACATTCAATAGAGGGTTCCATTGTTCTGTTCCACTTTTCCATTCTAGAGTTATTCATCTTTGTTTATCTGGAAATGTTGGCTGTTTGGTCCATCCGATGTCTGTTCAGGTCATAACTTGAACAGTAATGCTCGGATCTCAATGAAATTGTGTATGGATGTTCACCACTATGAGGACATTTAATGGCACATTCAACTGTTTTGTTTTGTTTTTTGTTCTATAGTTATTATACTTCCATGGTGTAACCAAGGAAGTATATTGTTTTTCTATTGAGGTCGTTTTCCGTTTATTTGGAAATACTCAGAAAGTAATTGCAGTAGAAACGCGAAACCTGTAGCGAATATGTAGGCATCTGAGGTCTACTAAAAATAAAGGTATCCGCATGTCGGTCCAATGTTTCTTGACGAAGTTATTATTCACTATTGTTCACTATTATTATTATTATACTCGACACTTTTGCAATGCCTTAATATCTGAAAGTATGGGGAGTAGCGAACTCAAAATTGGGAAGTATGTTGGGGTAAATGAGTTCTATGCCTTTGGCGCATAACGAATATTGTCCGCGTTTACCACGCGGAGTTATCTCCCTTTATATGAAAAAATCTCATTTTATTATCTTGGAAATTATAAGGAGCAGAGCATCGAAAATTTGACCGTATGCACACCTCGATATGCCCTACTGACCACAGGCATCAAAACTTGTGTCCGCTCTTTCCCTGAGGAGTTACCGCCCATAGATTAGCAAACCTCAAATTATTGTACTCAGCTGTTCTTTCGTATCATTATAGATAACTGAATTTGGTTTTCGCAGTCCTCTTGGTTGTTGTCAGTTCAGTGCGAAAACGAACACTGAATAGGGTCGGTCTTATATTTTTACATTGGGGTGGGGGCAAAATTTTCTAAAAAACAAATCCTTAACGAAAATAGTCTATTAAGGTATGTGCATTCCATGAGTGAAGGTGATCATATTGCAAAACGAAATTTTGAAATCCGATTAGAAACACCAGAGTTGTTGGTCCTGGAAATTCGCGTTTTTGGGCTGATCTGCTTGCGACCACAACTCCTCTGAAAGTGTCAGACATTGAAAGCCGTATCACACGCTGCTGTGACCGGAAAAAAGAGCGCAAGTGGTGCGCCAAAATCTGTCAGGTTCGGTTCAGTATTGTGGGTCTGGGGAGGGGTGGTTCGGGGCCCCCAAATGTTTTTGTCTGCGAATTAGATGAAACTTGGAATATAATATCTCCTGCATCAGCTGATCAAGAAATTGAAAGAATTTAGAAAATACATTAGAAAATGCCAGAGTTACGTGCCTTCAAAGTTACTATTATGGTTCAAACTGCTTGCGACCACAACTCCTCTTAAACCATCAGACATTAGATGTCGCGTCATACGTTGGTGTGACCGGAGTAATGAGCACAAGTAGTGCCCCAAAATCTGCCAGGTTCGGTTCAGTATAGTGGGTCTGGGGAGGGGTGGTCCCAGGTCCCAAATTGTTTTTGGTCTCAGAATCAGATGAAACCTGGAATATAACATAAACCATACAAAACTGAAAACAGATCCTAAATCCGTTGGAAAATGGCGGAGATTTTGGCCATCAAAGTTTGAATTTGGACCCATATGCTTTCCAATAACCAAAATGTTGTTCATCTCCGAATCATATAAAATTCATAAAATACAATCTAGGTGAGTAGCAGATCACAAGACTGGAAACAATTTTAAAATCCATTGGAAAATAACGGAGATACAGGCCCTCAAACTTCGCATTTTGGGCCACTGTTGACAATTTCCCAACCCCGTCACCCAATTTCGCGGCAGGGGTGGGGTCACTTCCAAACAAATGAGATCAACCTACACAGGTTAGGACAACATATAATCATCCTAATTCATATTTTCCGCCCCTAAACTGCGATTCTTTCAGCTCGTGATTTTCCCTATTATTATACTTCCATGGTGTAACCAAGGAAGTATATTGCTTTTCTATTGAGGTCGTTTTCCGTTTATTTGGAAATACTCAGAAAGTAATTGCAGTAGAAACGCGAAACCTGTAGCGAATATGTAGGCATCTGAGGTCTACTAAAAATAAAGGTATCCGCATGTCAGTCCAATGTTTCTTGACGGAGTTATGGCCCTTTTATGATTATTGTTCACTATTATTATTATTATACTCGACACTTTTGCAACGCCTTAATATCTGAAAGTATGGGGAGTATCGAACTCAAAATTGGGAAGTATGTTGGGGTAAATGAGTTTTGTGCCTTTGGCGCATAACGAATATTGTCCGCGTTTACCACGCGGAGTTATCTCCCTTTATATGAAAAAATCTCATTTTATTATCTCGGAAATTATAAGGAGCAGAGCATCGAAAATTTGACCGTATGCACACCTCGATATGCCCTACTGACCACGGGCATCAAAACTTGTGTTCGCGCTTTCCCTGAGGAGTTACCGCCCATTAATGGGGACACACTATACACCAGGATGAATAAACCGAGGTTTTTTTTTTGTTTATAAGTCCAGCGATCTAAATTTTTTATTGCATATTCCGAATTGGACGAGTGATCCGGACCCGAATATACCACTTAAAAATGTTTTTTCCCAGGACTTTCCGCGTTACGGGGAACGGAAATATTGCACCTATTTTTCCCGCCAAATCCAAACCGGCTTATTAAAGAGTAAGATAATGTCGTAGCAGGCACGTTGACATACTGTATGTACGTCCCAAAAGTTTGACCGCTATACTTTTAAAGTAACCTGCCCAATGGAGATTGCGAGTCGGGGTGGGTTGAGACTTTAGGAAAATTGCAAAGGGGGGAAAATTTTGACGAATACATCTGATGGGTAGTGTTCACGTGCATCTACAGTGCGATTTTCTAATTTTCAGATGGAACGGTTTACTCTTGACAACGCTATATAACATAAATATGTAAACTTAAGTAGTCTATTACTAACCTATATTTAGCCCCAAATCCAAACGGGCTAATGAAGGAGCGAGTTTAATGCAGTGGCATGTAAGCCGGTATACTGTAGGTACGCCTCCAAAATTTGACCTCTCTACTATAAACGCAACCTGCTGAATGGAGTGTTTGTTTCGGGGTGGGTTCAGATTTGTCAAATTCCACCGAAAATCAAATGGGGAAAATTACTCCGAAAATCCGATAATGAGATAAAAACTTTTCGGCGAGTGGATGTGATTAGTAGTATCTAAACGCAAGATTAGTACGTTTTTCATTGCAGAGTGGACGGTTTAACCCTGGTAGTGTGTAACGTTGTTAACGGGTGATATATATTACTCAAATTCAAACCCACTCTTTATTACGCAAATTCAAACGGACTTATCAAGGAGCAAGGAAAATGAATGCATATGTTCACCGATATACTATAGGTATGTCCGCTCTACTATAAAAGTAACCTGTACAACGGAGAGGTGGCGTACGCCCCGGGGAGGGTCGAGGCTTTTGGCTAATTCCACTGAAACTCGTAAACGTGAAAAAATGGCAAATCGTGAATCAAGTGTTTTATATTTCGAACACTGCATGTGTTTGGTAGTATATAAGGACAACATTAGTTTCAGAGCGGATGGGTAAGCACTCAGCTAGCATTATCGATTGTGATATAGTTATCTCTCGATTACAGCTAACTCTATTACAAAGACGTTAATGACGATAGGACTATAGTGTAGCGATGACGCATTGAAATACTAATTAATTAATTAACCAAGCGGTCTTTCCTCCGCCATTAAAATTAAAAGATTCTGAATCCGAAACTGAAAGAACTATCCAATAAATGTGAAATAACAGAGTTATTGTACATTAATATGTTTACACCCTTTTGATCTACATGTCGATTATGATATAATCAGACATGCCATTGGGGAGGGGTTATAATACTGAAAGAACTATCCAATAAATGTGAAATAACAGAGTTATTGTACATTAATATGTTTACACCCTTTTGATCTACATGTCGATTATGATATAATCAGACATGCCAAATTTCGTGACCGTTGAAATTGATATGGGCGTCTTGGGGAGGGGTTATAATTAGCTCTAAAATGTATCCCTGCCGAATAAAAATGAACTGATTGGCTAGGGTGAATGGTGGCTCAGTTGGTCACGACCATGGTGCAATAGACTGTCATTAAGATCCACGGTGGGTCGAACCAAATGACATAAACCTTTGGAATATATATCTTATTTAGAATTGTCAATGGCTTATGCAAGTCCACCATCGGATCACAAAACACCAATATGCATTCGCGTGAAGAGGAACACACCTATACGCATAACACACACATGGAATGGGATACCATGGAAGTATATCTGATTCCATGGAATCTGACCTCTAGTTCATCTTTGTTTATATGAAAATGCTGATGTTTTATGTCCAATCTGTCTTAGTATAGCAGTCATAAGTTATAGATATGCCCACACTAGGCGGTAATCCACAAGGGGGTATGCACCGGACGACAGTCCATCTCTTGTTGTAGCAGAGTCCATGGAAACATTGTTCTGTTACAATTGTATACCTCTAGCCACACCCATATACATATTCACCCCACACCTTACCATTACCTGCAAACATGGCCATTTGTACATTCCATACTTGCATATACACATCACCCATGACAACCCAGTGACTCGATGTATACTGATACACACATCCATGACAATACAGACACAACTTAGATGCATATACATCCCATATACACCCATGACCACAAGGACACTTCATATTTACCCACAAGCCCACCAATTACCACCCGATTTCAGAACAGCACCCTTACATTTCCCAAGTGTGTTATAAGTGTCAAATAAGTGTTGCATAAGTGTAGGAAATTTTTTCAACCAATTAAGTGTACAAGTCCAACAGTGGCAGTAAGTGTAGTGCAAGTGTAACATAAGTGTACAGTAAGTGTACGTTCCAACTATGTAAATGAGGTGATTGTCATATAAGTGTATGATTCTAAAGTGTGGTATAAGTGTATGTTGGCAAGTGTAATATAAGTGTATAATAATTGCAAGTGTTTTATAAGTGTAAGTTCTGAATGGGGTTGTAAGTGTATTGTAAGTGTACAATGGTGATTGTGATGCAAGTGTATTAATTAAGTGTATAGTACATGTATCAGTAAAATAAGTGTATATCATAGATGGGCATGCACATATTAAATTTCACTATCAAAGATGGCAATTGATGCATTAATCAAGGGAATCACATTCACAATGGTTTAGACTGATAAAATACTTTATCATATTAATAATGTTTTAATATATAAATCATCTATCAATTAGGTTCCTTGGCTCAATAAATATATTTCATAAATCTGGTGCTGATATGCGAAGTTTGAATGAGCTGAAGTATCTTCAAGCTTGTCTCTTCCCGTTAGTCTTTACTCCACTTATGTCATGATGTCCATGTCATATTCAGTACGATGTCCCATTTAAAGCATGCAGTGCCTGCTGTGGGATGTTTAGTTTAGCACGGAGAGTGAGTGTCAAAATTACGAGTTTAGAAACGATTTTTATTATACTTAATTCTGATCTGCGTCGTCAAACTACTATCATACAACATTTCTATATTCGTAATGGCCATATTTTGACTGCAGGGTGTTTGGAAACTCAATCATTGAAGCTTTCATATACGCCAATTTCAATGTATACGTGATAGCGACCAATTTTCATTGTTTCTATGACATTTGCAGTTAATAAATTGTAGATATACATACTCATATATCTTTATTTTAGCACAAAAGATTCATAAAATTTATTACTATCGGAATATAAATAACAGAAAAACGAAATACCTGTAATTTCAAAATTGAAAAAGTTCATATTTAATACAAGACGGCAATTATATAGTACAAATGTGCGAGGCTCTGAGCAGTATTCCTGAACATATCCATATCAAAGTTTGATAAGTGTGGTATAAGTGTTGATAAATTTTTCCAAAGTTCCATAAGTGTGGGGCAGTGTTCCCAAAACATTTTAAAAGTATAAGTATCATCAGTGTGTCATATAAGGGACCTTGTCAAATTGCAAGCGGTAAATCCGCCGGAGAACGGAGTATTTTTCTCCGCTCTCCACTAAAAACTCCTCTTTCCGGTCAGGTAAATAGCGTAAAACACGGCGGAGTTTATCGTGACGTTGAGCGGGGTTATAACGGAGTTTCCAATGGGAGTTTTTATTACGTTCATCGAGTTTTTGGCGGAGTTTCAAGCGGAGTTTTCTTCCGATGTTCATCGGAGTTTTTGGTCGAGTTTCAATCGGAGTTTTCTTCCAATGTATCCGCTCATGTTTGAGTTTCCCCTAAAACTCCGCTTAAGTTTATATTAAATAGGAAACACGGCAGATTTTGTTTTTGTTTCGTTCAAAGCCCCGGTTGACGGCGTACAATAATTTCATTCTTAATATTGAAAGATGTAGGCAATTGTATGTGCACACGATTTGGGATTTTGTACATGAGTGTTTTACATGAAATCACCATAGAAAACCAATCTTCGGCCCATCCGTCTGATGATCACTGCGATCAATACCCACAATTACAGATTGCGTTCGACTAACTATAGCCGGTAGGGCGTTGTTATTAATATGTACGCCCTGTATCGCCTACGATATATATGACAGAGATCAGCCCCCTGCTACAACAGTCTGACTATTGCCATAGCGTGCATACTCAACTTGTAAGGGAAATATAATAATATTCTGAGAATTTGAAGGTATCACGCGATCTTTTTTTGTCAGATATAGGCACATATATGTATAATATACCAGTAAGTACATATGTTTAATAAAGTAATTTATAGTATTATATGCTATACATATATATATGTACCAACATATGTGTGCACACACAACTTGACAAGATTTGCAGTTGACAAGATCAGGTTGTGTCAAAAAATCTCCAATGCGTATATCAACTCGCTATTGCGTCACCGTCTAATTATAAAGTAACAGGTGGGGGTTTAAATTTGTTGTGCACGGGAACCCTCCATAACACAGGCTTCGATTCCAACTTGGACACGGATTATTGACTTGATCGAGTTGCCCACGCAAATTCCTGTTTGCGCGGATGCCGAAATTGACACCTAACGCTCAAACGTAGTCAAACGTCATGTTAGTTGCATTGTCATTACGATGTCGTAAAGTTCAAAGATGCCGCCGGTCAGCTGTGACCTTGATGTAACAACGCTACAATAGACTGATACATATATAGTAACGACTTGTTACACCGAGTTATCATAATTATATTCTCGTTGCTTGCAGTTAACCAGTCATACAATTCGTGTCACGGCCGCGGTGACAAGGTTACACACATAGGCTACATGTAAGCTGACACATGAATAATTTAATTACCGAAAATACAGTATAACTATAAATAATTTGTTTATGCCGAATCGTTGAGCTTGTCGAACACGCAACAGGTATTAATAGGCCTATATATCAACGAATCTGCATAAATTTGTTCAGCCGATCAGACTGACTAAACAGTGGTGATTATGGAGCTAATTTATTTGGCGGGGGGGGGGGGGGGGGGGGGTAAATATATACATATATAATATAGACTGAAGAGAGCAAAATATAATATATATTTATGGAATAAGTTGATGTTACTGTTAGAGAAAAACTGTTTACTTGGGGAATCATACCATGCAGATTTAAAAACAAAATGGGTTATTATATATATGGGCCCAGGGAGGATTTCACAGTAAAATAATCAAAAAAATAATCTAAAAATAATCTAAAACGAAATGGGACATGCATAACAACATAACATGCATAAAAACATAACAACAATACAGTGCAATTGTGTCCGCTTTGAATATACTTTACCTATTTTGCAATTTTTGTGTCGAATTCCAAAGAGTCAAATACGGCCCAGCTGAACACACAGGTCCCCCAAAAAAAAAACTGACCCCACCCCAATAATACTTAATCCTATCTATAGGATTAAGTATTATTGGGGGTGGGGTGGGGTCAATTTTTGTTCTCGGGACATGTGGCTGAAAAGACCCATTTAAATTTGTCAAGATATCAGGCGCCAACAATTTAGAGCCTGAAAACTCTTGAAGTCCTACTAGAAGATGCATTTTCAGACTCCCATTCCCATGAACAAGGACTCGATAATTGATAATGTTCATAAATAATTAGGAGATAAACATACCCTGTTGAGTTGTACATTCTGGGATTCGAGCATGAAAACAGTTTGTGAACGAGCCGGCTTGCCGGCGAGTTCACAAACTGTTTTCATGCTCGAATCCCAGAATGTACAACGAAACAGGTACGTTTATCTCCATTGTAATTCAATCTAGCAAGGAATTTGCAAAAAAACTGTATAAAAAGTATCATTTAGTCATTTTCATGACACGAATCGAGACTTTCATTTCGCTGTTGTCACCGTGCACAAATCATTGGGTGTGTCCATTGCGTTACTCGGAACACTGCTCCGTAACCATTTCCTGTGGTGCGGGTTGGCTCGTTTCGCTACTCCGTTCTGCGCCGATCAAATTGTACCGTACCACATTCAGATTTGATGCACGCTGAAGCGGCCGATGAACGGTATCTATAGACAACAACGCGCGGGTGTGCTCGTTTCGCTACTCGTTCTGCGCCGATTACATTTGACCGTGCTACATTCAGATTTGATGCACGCTGAAGCGGCCGATGTCGGTGAATCGAAAACGAAAGTTAGCCTTCTCGGCCAATCAGAATGCTTGATTTTAGTGACTGATCATGCATGTTCGGTTTGTTTATCTTTGAGCACGTGGTCGTCACATAGCGCACGAGACAGAAAGCTCACTACGTCACACCGCGTGCATACAGGTGCGAAGTGTACTGTTGAATTGGGCTGGGGTTATTAATTCGGGGCTGTATATATAATGTTATGATTTGCTCAGCTCAGCTTCATGGGGTGAAGGGGAAGATCTCTCGATCTTTTCGACCATCCGAAGCGCCCTTCTACTCTATTGCGAGTCAGCTCAGCCTCATCAACGTGTCGATCGCAAGCAATGGAACGCAGATCGCTTACTTTACATTAAAATTACAATTATTCATGATCTTTTATCAAGATTTCAAAGTACGTTACAATGTTAAAAATCGCAGTTTCAATATGTTGAATTTATATGAGTTAAGTTCACATTGAAATACCGCCCACCACTACAAATTTTTAAGTCCGCTTGTAAATTTTGATGATATTCCAGATAATATTATTTTGAGAACTGATCTTGTGATATAGTATTCACTTGCCCCAGATATATATAGGCCATGAATCCTGACTGAGTTTTACTATATTTTACTATATCATAACGATAAGCCAATCTGTGGACTTTATTTTATACCTAGAGTTTCTCCAGTAGGTTTAAACTAGCGGAGTTTTATACCAGAGTGGCCTTTCAGCTCTGAACCTCATCACTCTCGTCGGAACGGAGTTTTGTTCTGCAATATTAAACAGCCAGACAGCGGAGTTTACCGCTCCTCTTTCAGCATTGGGCTCATCGGAGATTCTGCTCTCGCCCAGCGGAGTTTTTATCTAATAACAGCGGAGTTTACCGCTGATGTCGCAGCGGAGTTTTTCACTGTTTTTGGAAATTTTGACGTAACGACCACCGGAGTTTACAGGGGAGAAAAAACTCTGATGTGCGTTGCAATTTCACAAGCGGAGACGGGAGTTTTTAGCGGAGAGCGGAGAAAAATACTCCGTTCTCCGGCGGATTTACCGCTTGCAATTTGACAAGGTCCCTAAGTGTAGAGAGAACTTTTCAAAGTACCATAAGTGTAGCTGTAAGTGTGGGCAGCATGCCCAAAGATTTTCAAAGTCTCAAAAGTGTAGAGCAAGTGTACACTTATTACAACACTTACACTACACTTACGAAATAAGTGTACATTTCGAAAAAAGTGAGTGTGGTACAAGTGTACTGAATTAAAAAACAAAAGCTACAAGTGTACTATAAGTGTATACCTGAACTACACTTACAATGAAAGTGTACACTTAGAAAATATAAGGGCAGAGAATCATATTCTGTTTTTTTTAAACATGTACTCCATGTATGCATACACACTTCAACAATCATGACTGTACAGTCATTTCATGTACACCAATGTACATTACCCATAAACCACTCCCCATTTGTTCATACACCCACCCATGATCATACAGCCAACACGTGTACAGATATACACCCATCCATGACAATAGCCATCCAAGGTACACCTGTGCATCTCACACAATGCTATCTAGTCACTTCATATATACATAAACAACACACCGATGACCATGTAGCTACTCTCGTTATACCCATATACCATCTCAATTATCATAGAGCCACTCCCTGTATACCTATTCACTTCACACAATACCATACAGCCACTCCATGTGTACATATGCAGCTCATGGACACTCCACCCATGACCATGCATATAGCCACTCCTTGTATAACTTTTCACATAATTCATGATCATACAATAACTCCCTCTAAACATATTTACACCTCACATATAACCAAACATGCAGTCATGCCCTCTCTGCCATTTTGACATACACCATGTATTAAGTCGATCAATTGTAATGCTAATGGGCAAGAGTAGCCACATAATATGGTTCCTGTCATATCTGTTTCGAAGTTTTGCCCATTTCCGTTCAGAAATATGACCAGAATCCCAAAAGACGTTTTGCCAGAATTCCATTCTCTATCTTTAAATAAAATGAAATTGTCATCCCCAGAAGGTACTGGGACAACCAGAATAGAACATTTAGTTTTCAGTTTATTATGTAACTTGGTTAATAACCAAGTGTTTACAATGTATACTACCTTTTTCAGAACAGCAGAGAATAATATTCTGGATATATGTGACAAATCAACATTTTTAAAAACAAATTGAGTTGCCATTTTGGAAGCCATCTTGAGTTATTTTTCGACCATCTTGGCATCCATCCCTTATGAGAAATGTCAACCTACACTATTAGACAGGTTTGAGATACAACATAACTTATTTGATGTCAGATGGATACATTAATCAGCATAAATCTAGCGAATGTGTGTTCATAATTTCTTATGGGTGGAAATCTTATTTCTAGAAATGTCCACTTTTTCGAGAGTAATTTGGGTATATTAAGGGGTCATCTCAAAACTACTATCGGGAAATCAGCCTATTTCCCGATAGATCCCGATAGCATATATATGCAGTTATCGGGAAATTATCGGGAAATGACGCAACGTTTTTCGGGAAATTATCGGAATATTAACATAGTCTATCGGGATTCTATCGGAGTTTACTTTCATCGGAGTATCATATTCCGAAAACAACGCGCATGTTGATTGGAAAGTTTCTGTATCGGGATTACTAAGGACTTTTATTGGGATTTTATGTTTTATAGGCCTATCTTTTATATTATTGATTTAATAGTTTCCTAATATGAGAAATCGTTAGTATCATAAAGTTTTACAGTATCAGCTGGGGAACACGTGTCGTAGAACTATTATATGTTATACTGTGGTTATCAGTAGGTTCTACGTACGTACAATATCGGTATTTTACCCGGACAATACACCCACCCATCGGGAAATCTTCAAAATCAATTTGCAGGGAGCATAGCCAAATATGTATGCAGTTGTATACTATCTCAAAGCTTGTGTTTGTAATATGTATAAATACATCCAACTTTTAAATGTGGAGGAAATAAAGATATAAATATATTATAGCAAATTTATGTAAACGATTTGTATTTATTCGCGAATCGCCGACGACACAATTAATGCATGCACATGCAATCGAATGCAGTCTTAACATGAGATGTCGTATGTTCTATTTTTAGCCCGATTCCAGGAATTAGGGTCATCGATAATTACGTTTCTGGGAACAACACACGTGGCATTGCAGTTCGAGTGTGTCTTGAAGAAGACAAATCATTATCAGATTTCACACAGTGAACGGATTTTAAAATAAACATGGGACTCCAGCTTAAAAAAAATATCGGTACTGTACGTATATATTCCGAAAAAAATAGCCTCTAGGCGAAATTTATTGCAATGTGCGACAGCATTCGATGTGCTTTATAAAGCAATTGCATTTTTGTTTACCAGCACATGCATGGATCGAAAACAACAAAACTAGCCAGTAGACAGTAGTAGAAAGAAAAATATAACTCCACAGTGGGTTAAACTTTAACCATGAAATTTTGCTGTTATGCCTACATTCTGCATGGTCATGCAGTTTCGAGGGGGGGTGGGCTGGTTCATCGACCATGCACGCCATGAATATCTACTCGGTTCTCTACCCTTTAGTCAAGAGTATATAGAGATTCGTAACATGACATATGGGGCGTGTCATGTTGTACATGTAAAGGTTTAGCATTAACAATTTAGCAGTAATATTCCATAGTTTGATCATGAATCGTAATATGGTAAATAAAGACCGTCTATACAGACCTGTGAAAATATGAATGGAAAATTCCATAGAAATCTGCAGTGCAAAAGTTATAAATACACGAAGCAATCATAACATTTAACTGGCAATTAAATGTGTGCATGGGCTGCTTTTCATACTCTACATTAATTTCGTTTTCTGTAATTACTACCAATTATAAATAGGCTGCATTTGAACATAGCCTAATTATGTTGACAGTGACGAATTTCACGATTGCATCATCAAGGTCAATGTAACTTGATGCGATTTATTTGTAGCAGGCCCCTATATTTCGTCATCTTTTTTTTTTGCTAACTTTTATTTAGTTTGATATCTCAAATGCGCATACTTTTAGCGATATTAATACCCAGTCCATCGTTTTAAAATGACTTGCCAATAAATATTATGTCATATATGACGCGCATGATCGACGCATCGAAATGTGCAGGGATCTATCGATCATACGCTGATTATTTTGTTCTTGTGTGATTACTAATGTTCACATTCACTGTGCATTATCACTTAGATAGTCTCCAGGAAATTCGCCAATTTGTGATGTGAAGCATTAAAGAATTGACTGCGTAAAACTTGTGTTAATTTTTATTTGTGTCAGTATAAGCGGCGAGGCGAACACGTGCGAGACGCGCCATTTTCAAAAATAATGATTTAGCGCATTTCATTATCTGCATTTTAAGAATTACCTTGTCAATTTTACACTGATTATGGTTGATAAAAAAAATACACGGGAGAAATTATATTTATTGGCCGTAGTTTTGAGAACAAATTTATTCTTGAATGATGAATCAAAATCCTGGTGGCGTGAATTGTTTACAAGATACTGATGGCGCCAAGAATAAGCGCAAATCAGGTGGGGAAAATCAGCCGAACAATATAGTTCTCAAACATTGTTTGAAGCAAGATACCTGCGATCGAAAATCAACTATTTGAAGCCAATTGGTAGTAATTATCGTAATCTTATGGCATTTATATCACATGTTTGGTAATTTATTCAATTTTTATCAAATATATATTTGAATGTTTTATCACGTTCACTTTGGAACAGTCTATTGCTAGTGTTGAAGGGATACTACCTTTATGAAACCATTTCTTTTTATGTTTCCTTCAGAGCATTTCTAGGAGATATGTGCTGTATGAATAATATGCAAAAATAATTCAATGGACAATTTAATAACTTGGAATCAAAACTTGAATCATGTAGAGTTTTAATTCTTTTAAACAAGCTTCCACCCCAATAAAAATGTGCTTACGAAGGAATCTGTGCACGAATCCAAAAGTAATGACAACACATTCAACCGGAAACAGAAACAAATAAACAAAACAGCATGCTCGATTCATCAATTATCAAAACAGACATATTTGTTCTTGAAATAAATTCGTAAATTATCGGAAAGTTGTTGGCAATACATTACTCGGGATATTTTCGGGAAATCAGTGTGTTATCGGAATATTTAGATCCCGATAGATATCCCGATAGGATACCGTTAACTCAAAACTATCTTATAAATTTCCCAATAGTTCCCGATAGAGCGGTCACCATTTCCCGAAAATATTCCGATACCGCATCTAAATATTCCGATAACACGCTGATTTCCCGAAAATTTCCCGAAAACTTTCCGAAAGTAACGTAGCGTATTACCAACTTTCCGATAATTTACCCATTTATTTCAAGAACAATTAGGCCTATGTCTGTTTTGATAATCAACGAATCGAGCTTGTTGTTTTATTTATGTTTCCGGTTCTATTTGTTGTCATTACTTTTGGATTCGTCCACAGCCTCCTTCGTAAGCATATTTTTATTGGGGTGGAAGCTTGTTTAAAAGAATTAAAACTCTACACGTTTCAAGTTTTGATTCCAAGTTATTAATTTGTCCATTGAATTCTTTTTGCATATTATTCATACAGCACATATCTCCTAGAAACGCTCTGAAGGAAACATAAAAAGAAATGGTTTCATAAAGGTAGTATCCCTTCAACACTAGCAATAGACTGTTTCAAAGTGAACGTGATAACAAATTTAAATATATATTTGATAAAACTCTTTTGGCCCTAGAAATGTTCTCAAATAAAACTGTCATTTGATTTGATTTTTTCCCTCATTCATCACAAGATCATATGAATAATATTTTATTTTAATACACTGAGTGAGCAATTTTGAGAATTCAATAAAGTTTTGATCGAAAAGTTCGACAACATTTTCGATTTTCTCTTCAGTTACACGTCCCAACGTCACGCCAATTCAGCCCAATATTGTGGGCACGGGGATTGCCTGGATTAGTAATCAAATAAATTATGTTGTTAAAGCGCATTGACAAATACATAATCTTGAGTATATTCTCCACACTATAATCGAAAAATACAAAGGAATGGACACATGATTCAATCCAAATTGTTTATTTAAAAAACACTCCCGCCAAGAAACCCCCACTGATGATGTGCGCAAAAAATATGTACCTACAGTAAACACGTGTTGTTGGAAATTGGGGCGCACAATGGGGACTCATTTATCATGGCTACATCTATTACCCATTCGGTAATTCATAAATGACATTCATTGCAAATTCAAACAGAATATATCTTAGATTTAGTATTAGTATCAATTGACCATTTATCGAATGTTGTCATTGAACTTATTGATCAGCTGATGACGATGAAAAAATCTAGGAACCTTGTCGACGTCATTGCAGCAATGATAAAATACTGTAGCACAAATTTATGTGCATCGGCCGTTTTGTTCTCTCGTTTGATTAATAAAATTATAATTCTGCGCGCATTGACAATTACATAATCTTGAGTATATTCTCCACAATGTAATCTAAAAATACAAAGGAATGGACACACGATTCAATCCAAATGGTTTATTTAAATAACACTCCCGCCAAGAAAGATCAAGAAACGCCCACTGATAACGATCGAGCGCAGAAATTTGTACCTGCGAACACGTGGTGTTGGAATGTGGGGCGCACAATGGGGACTGTCATCTATCATGGCTATAACTATTAGCCATTCGTTAATAAATAAATGACATTCATTGCAAATTCAAGCATAATATATCTTAGATTTAGTGTTAGTATCAATTGACCATATATCGAGTGTTTCCATTGAACTTATTGATCAGCTGATGACGATGAAAACACCTCGGAACCTTGCCGACGTCAGCGCAACAATAATAAAATACTGTTTTGCACAAATGTGCATCGATCGGCCGTTTTGTTCTCTCGTTTGATTAATAAAATTATTATTTTCCGCGCATTGACACTGTCAAATACTCAAGTAAATTGGCCATATCATGATGTGAAAAATCAAAGAAATGACATTGTATAACATTAGTTACTTTTATTTGAACACAAGAGTTCACGAGACAAACGCGGCTATTTTTAAATTGAAAGTGCGCAAATCAATTCCGAATAGTGCTGCATTTACCGCGAATTACTTATCGGCACTGTCTTGTCATTTTATATTGAATATGATTGCTCAAAATTTCACTAAGAGAAAGCACTTTTCTCGATCGTAAGATACAATGTAGGCACGAAAGAATTGTTTAATTTTTTAATTGCACAAGATATGTGCGGTACGAATGTATTGACTGCAATGTCAAGGTCAAAAACCGGTGCGCCAAATTGAAGTAAACAAAAAAACACGTGCGTTGTAATCGATGGCACAATGTTGACTGGTTTGGACTAATAATGCAGTCAATTGTAACTGAATTTACACGTAACTATCCAAGAGTTGATAGGCCACTTGATGATTTATTTTATGTTTCATTTCACCAATTAGCCATGGCTTAAAACATTAATAAATCACCCAATGCCGGTAAACAAAAATGCAATTGCCATGATTGCGTTATAACGCACATCAAATGCTGCATGGGCATCGCACATTCCAATATAAATTTCGCCTAGGCTATGTATATTCGGAATATAGGCCTACGTGTACACAGGCCCGATATTTTTTTTAAGCTTGAGTTGTCCCATGTTTGAAATTGTTTTATAAATCCGTTCACTGTGTGAAATCTTCAAGACGTATTACTCTGTAATGCCACGTGTGTTGTTCCCAGAAACGTAAATATTGATGACCCCAATTCCTGGAATCGGGCTAAAAATAGAACTTGAGTTGTAATACGACTTCTAGTTGTTATACGACATCTCGTGTTAAGACTGCACTCGATTGTGCATGCATTTATAATTGTGTCGTCGGCGAATCGCGATTAAATACAAATCTTTTACATTTGCCATAATATATGTATTTCTTTATTTCCTCCATATTTAAAAGTCGGATGTATTTAAACATATTACAAACACAAGCTTTGAAGATAGTATAGGCCTACAACTGCATACATATTTGGGTATGCTCCCTGTGAATTGATTTATTGATTTTGAAGATTTCCCGATGGGTGGGGTGGGGTGTATTGTCCGGGTAAAATACCGATATTGTACGTAGCACCCACTGATCACCACAGTATAACATATAATAGTTCTACGACACGTGTCCCCTGATACTTTAAAACTTTATATATACTAACGATTTCTCATATTAGGAAACTATTAAATCAATAATAAAGATAGGCCTATAAAACATAAAATCGCGATAAAAGTCCGGAGTAATCCCGATACAGAAACTTTCCAAACAACATGCGTTGTTTTCGGAATATGATACTCCGAAATGAAAGTAAACTCCGATAGAATCCCGATAGACTATGTAAATATTCCGATAATTTCCCGATAACTGTATATATATATGCTATCGGGATCTATCGGGAAATAGGCTGATTTCCCGATAGGAGTTTTGAGATGACCCCTATAAAGTAGTCCCAATTTGATTTGGTTTCAGTTATTATAGCAGTATAAGGTTAAACAATATTTAATATGACTGAATTCGCGGAAGAATAATGATAATTTAGTTCTAAATACTAATTGAGTTGAAGTCCATCTCTGAACATCCACGTATCATTCAGCTACAAATTGGTCAAGTTATTGTGTATATTTTGTTGCCATAGCAACCAACCAGTGCCTTTAGTTACATAACATTTGTCGGATAATACTTTTGTCCCTAGAGTGGAATTTTGCGAAGGAAATACATCTGATCTACCTACATTCTCTGGTCCTGTATACATGTTTCTGTGAAAAGTAGGCTGCAATGGGGTTCGTTGCTATGGAAACCCCCAAAACCCCCTAAAAATGGTCCGATCTAGTTGCCTACTGAAAATATTTTCAAAGGACCCAATCAGGAATGTCGGGGCCCAATTTCACAATTTATTCATTAAAATGAACGATTTTACACATATCCGCCCAACTATATGTCAACTGTGGTAATCTGTTTTGTGTTTATATGGGGGTCAAGAGAAAGAGAGAGAACACTTTAAAATTTGTATTATCTAAATATTTTTCTTGAGAGCTGTAATGACCACCAGAATATGGACTGTGTTCAGTTAATATCTCAGGTTTAATAGGGGTCCTATGGTATTCCAATGTTAATGTGACACTATTAGTGGAAAATTGGCGCTAGGACCCATAAATTCAAATAACTTGAGAATTTTTGTTATCATGTATATTTGTCTATATTAAAATGTACTTCATTGGTATATATTGTTCAGTATACTCTATAAAACATAAAAACTCTTGATCATAGCTATTTATAATTGCCAAGGGATGATCGGCCTCTCGTTTATATTTTGCATTTAATCATTCTATTATATCTCCAAGTTTCGGCTCTTTCACTTGCACGGAATTTTTAGTTAAAAATTAACCCTACTCAACATTCCTGATACTTTAACTCAATAAGACACCTATTCTAAAAGATTAAATTGGAATGGTCCATTGTTTATTTGTAGGGATGTTTTACAGACATTGCTGTTTATAGACATTGAAAATGATTAACCCTCTCCACACATCATATGGTCTTGTGATGTTTTTCATCTGATCATTCTCCTATTCTGTGTCCAGGTTGATGGTGATCCACTTTTCACTTACATGGATTTTGGGATTAAAATTAACCCATTCCATAGGCAGATATTAAATTATTTCTATCACCTTGAGCCAGGTTCAGTAAGGATTTCTATAAGTATTAAGCCACCAATTGAATATTCATCATTTAATAGAGGAAATATCTTATTTTGAAATTCCCTCAATTGCATTTGGGCTGCAGGATAATAATAATGGTACTGGTATTCTTGAGACTGACTTATTTGTCAAATATTTTTCTACCGATCACTTTTATAATCTCATTCAGGTTAAATCATGACACATTCTTCACCTGTATAGATTTTGGTATTGATTGAATGGTTTTAAAAATATTAACCCTACATAATATTTCTGCTGGTTATAGACATTGTGTCTTTCCAATGATCAGCTTAGAATAAGATTAACCGTTGATATACTGTATGCGATCCAATGTTATGACTCTAATATTATCAATTTGACCATTCTCATATCTCACCTTTAGTTATCTGATAATTCTGCATTAAAATATTTTATATCCAGGTCTATACACCCCTCACTTGTATATATGTTCAGGTATTGATTGGTCTCTGATCTCAATGATCCCATAACTTTTTAATATGCAGCTAACACAACAACGTAATATGTTATGACTCAGGTTCCAATGTAAGAAGTAGATAAATAGAGTTATTATGATGTTATTTACTTAATTTCGTAACTATTATATCTTTAACAGCTGAGTATGTCTGACTATGGTTGGGCTTATTTAGCTTTATCACTCTATAACACATACATGTATCTGTGTTGGAGCGACGTAATAGGTTGAAATCGAATGACATATATCCATGTTCCTATTGTGTTTATGTGAGCAAGTTGCCCAATAAGTCTGATTCCACTTATGAACAATTAATTAATAGTAAGCTGTGAATTGATGAAAGTATTGCACTCAAGAAAAGGTTGGTGTAAAGATTTATGAAAATAGCTAATCACTATCACCAAGGTATGGGTTAAACATCTGCCGATCGTGATCTGCCTCTCTTTTTATTTGGCCACTAAAAATTTTGTGAAATGGAAATAATTTTATCTACACAATCAAGCCCTTTACTGTAACTTTTTGACTTTCCTTCTTCTTTATCATTCTATTCATTGCTTCCTTCCCAAGTTGAGCTACAGTGTCATTGGCACTTGCATTAACAGAATTATGGTCCTTAGAATTTGCCAATTATTTTTGTTTGTGGATGATTACATTAGTTGTAGTAATCTGATTGTTTTAAACTTTGGTATATGGATCACTTCATTTACAATACAGGTCAAGTCAAATTTGGGTTTGGTCGTCCACTCATTTTAACCAGAGTTATGACCCTTGTTAACTTAGATTTTCCCGATTAACAAGTCTTGAATTTTCTAAGATCTGTTTCATAAATTTTATATGAGCCAAACAATATAAGATAATGTCAAAGATTTGCTTTATAACATTAATAAATTCTCAATTATTTTTCTTACCGAAATCAATGTGAAATGTTATTTTTTTGTATTATTTCACAGGGTGTTTTAGATGATATTAAAACCCTTAAGAAAAATGTAGACAATATCAGTGAGATGTCAGAGAAATGTCTATCTGATGCAGAGGAACACTTTCGTTTGGAAATGGAAATAACAGTTGAGAACTTGAATAAACAGTGGTCCACTGTTGTGGAGTTAGCTCAGGACCAGAATGAAAGATTAAAACAGAAGCTAATGAGAACTCATGATGTACACAGCAGACTCGATATGTTATCAAAATGGCTTGAATCTGTCAAAGAAGAACTTAAAAACAAAGATTTCTCTGTTGAGAGTCCTAATGACTTATACCTCAAAACAAAAAAATTCAAGGTAGGTTGATGATTATAGCTCAAGGGAAATGTTGTAAAACTGTACACAGTGGGTAAGGTAGCTGATTTATTTTGCAAGTAGAAGAAGTTTGGCTTCTAATGTCTATCCCATCAGTGGATTGGCTTGAATTGTTAATGTTTTACTTGTAATATCTTTTGCCATATTTTGGCCATATCTCAATGTTTTAGTGATGGAGTATGACCAACCTTTGAAATCTCACCTCTGCGCATAATACAAACCACCGACATTGTAAACAACTGACAAACTTTCCTAGAAACTGAAACCCAGATGTCTCAACTCTGCCATGAAAAATACCTCCAGCAGATAGGTGTTTGATCTGGTTGTGCCATTTCTGTCCATCCTAGATGCAGTTGAAGTTTTAAAATAACAAATACTTTAACGGTAGTTGATTTGCTTGCGTTCCATGAGAGCATTACACACTTAAAAATGTCATACAAACTTGTATCCATTCTCCATGAAATGCAACAGTATCAAAATCAATTTCTTATATTTACGCTCAGCAAACAGTCTAGAAGAGCAATTACCAACTATTTTCAACAATATGCTGATAGCGAGTTGCAATTTTCATTTATTCATTATGGAAGCAAGTTGGGGCTCGTGCGCTATCAACCAACCAACGTCCTGCATTCAAGTTCCATAGCATGAATGCATGTATGAGTATATACTACTCCTTCCATGCTTAACTACTTCAAACATTTGTCAATCCACAAGTCAAGTCCATAAGTTCTTTTTTTTAGAATTTGAAGAATGAACTTAAAGATAAGGAACATGAAATGACTGAGTTGATAGGAATAGGTAATAAGTTGGTGAATGAGTCTCCAGTTGGTACAGTACAAGACCTGGCTCGATCACTGATGAAACTGTCTTCCTTATGGTCTGATGTACAAAAGAGAGTTTACCGATATGCAGACTTATTTGAAGCATCTGAACATATATGGAATGAGTTCAAAGGTAAATTTCATTAATCAAAATCTCCTTATTTCTTTGCTAAATACCAGAAATGCATGACTAATTTGAGTATCTTCAGATAGCCGTTACTAATTGTCCAGATTTTTACATATCTAAAATTCCAATCCATTTGATTTCTATACTATGGGAATACTCATCCTATCATCAGTATTTACTAGGTACAGACCCTGGATGATAACGAACCTAGCTTCTATGGATCACCGGCACAGAACCTGCCAACAGGTGATAGACCCTAACTTATACATTTATCCTTTCACACCGTTTGATTGTCTTTGGTAATTAATAAAGCAGATATGTCTTCCCATAACCTGGACCTACCAATGTGTTGTAGGAAGTTATCCCTCTCTGGAAAAGAGTGCTGGACGAGGGGGTTAATCATTGAAACATGCAGTGATATCGCAGATGAACCTTTGTTAAAATACGGATTGTATTATGTGGGGTGGCTAATGCCGTGATTCTTGGAAGGACCCTTAACCCCTCAAGTTTGTTTGCCTTTATTACAAAGAGGTACAAAAAAGAAGCATTTTTGTTTTTTTTTACGTGAATTGACTATTAATTTTGTCCTTTTTTTCTTATGGATGGATGTTTTTCATTTTCTGCTGGAGACGGTGTAGAGTTGTTGGTTTTGTTGCTGCTGCTCTTGTTGCTCGTAGTTGAGCTATCATCTGATCTTAACCCTTATTCCAACGTATCGTCTTTTGACGTCTTTTGTTGTAGCGTCCGTATCGTCTTTTGACGTCTTTTGTTGTAGCGTCCGTATCGTCTTTTGACGTCTTTAATTTTTGCATTTTCAACACTCGGATTTGAGACTCGAATAAAGAATAATAATGACGATTTACATTGATTGTGTTTTGTTCTGCTGATGGTTAAGACCATGAAGGGCACATATTAAATCCTTTCTTCCTTTGCTAGGCTTTAGATTTGCAAAATGTTTACTTAGAATACTGTTTTGGCCGACAAAATGAAAACAAACGAAATAGAAACACGTGGTTTCGACGAAAACGAAAGTTGTTGTCAGAGACGCTTCCTTGTTGATTGCGTTATGCGTGGTCGCGATGGTAATCTATGTAAAATATGACAACTTGAAATTGATATTTATATTGGATTATGTATTATTTCTTAAGTGGTGATTTTATATTTCCAAATAGTGCAATATGAACATTTTTCCCAGCCGTAATTAAATCGGCCACAGCTAAGCAAACTCTCAGCGTGAGAGTTGCGGAACTGGCCATTGGGATGTTTTTCCTGTCGAGTTCCATTATGATTGTCACTTCACCCGTGAAAAAAGATTTTTATAATAATATTTTTTTTAATGGATTAACATCATAACGAAGGCACGTATTTCCACCTTGCCTTCCTAAATATTAAAAAAATGTTGACATAGAGTATGTTCTCAGTCTCGTATTGGCTGACAAAATGAAAACAAACGAAACAGAAACACGTGGTTCACTGGTAGTGGTAGCGAATTTTCGACGAAGACGAAATTTGATCAATATTTAATGTAGGTGAACTTCTCCACAAACCAAATGTTGTGAAACATATTCATTAAGTGTCACAATTGTTATTTAATTTGAGAACTCGAACATTGCAATTCCAAATTGATGACTCAAAGTGGATCTTTCTGCTTTTATTGCACAAATTTACTCTGCGAAATCAGGTTATGTCGGAGCATCGGAATATTATTTCTGGTTGTAATGTAACTACGGACGCGGCCGTTGTTGTGCTATCGGCGGGATTCTGAACACATAATTAAAAGTTTTTTATGTATATTATCTACAAATTTAGTATAATAAATTGATGAGATATTACTTTTATATGTCCATCTGTTCAAGATTTCAAATATACCGCGCAAAAGACCATCGACCCTGATCGATCGAGAAAGAAATCAATAAAAAAAAAAGGAAATATCTCCTGGTTTGACATCAAGTCAGCCCAATGCGGGTGCTTCTAAATAAAGGCGAGTTTACAGTTGACATGCAGATATCTCAAATTCATCTTGGGAAGCTTCTTTGCGTGTATGCATATATAATTACCGAGTATAAAGTAATAAGGTACTTATATCAACGCAATGTCGATAAAACAAAGAATATCCCAAGCGACACATTCGAGCACCTGCTGGCGACATCTTGCTAAGTTAGCCCACTGCCATTTCGAACAATTCGCGCTCGTTTTCTGTCATCTAATTAGCATCAATGGGGAAACTCCACCCCTAAACTTGAGCCAATGAAATCAGTTCAAACTTCTAATCATTGATGTCATTGGTTGTCAATGAAAACATTCTTAGAATCAACAAAAAGTGACCTTTGAACATGTGGTTTTTGCACGAAAATTTACAAACTTTTACAAAGAGACGTGACGTAATTGCTAACGGGAACATGTCTCTATTCCGAAGGTTCGCTATTCCGAAGGTTCACTAATCCGAAGGTTCACTAATCCGAAGGTTCACTATTCCGAAGGTTCACTATTCCGAAGGTTCGCTATTCCGAAGGTTTTTGTTATTTTAAAAGTTAATTCTATATTCTAAAGTATTGAGAGGGTTCTTTATTACGAAGACTCTTTTTATGAAGAAAATAACTAAAAACATTAAAATATTAAATGTGATTTTTGTTTTCGTGGGTTTCCTTGAGATTTAACCCTTTGGCGAGTAGAACGACATATATGTCGTCTATCGGCTGAGGACTAAAACGACATATATGTCGTTTTAGGAAGTGTTATTTTACGTAGACATAACTTCAATAAATCATCTGATTTATAAATGATTTACATAGGAGTTATTTTGATTAATATAATGTCCCAAATGCTAAAGGCGGACTATAACAGTGGGGCTCTTATGGTCAATCAATGCTGGAGCGCTATAACTTACTGTATAGCAGAATACCGCTGAATGGACCTAACTGCAATTCTGACTTTGTATTGATTTTAATGTTGATGTTTCTTTCAAGTACAGATTGCCAGTTCGGGTAGAATGCATCTCTAACTCGTAGTTTATTTCAGTCATTGTGTTTTCAACTTTCTATAATATTAAAATGATAAACTGATACTGTCTTCTTGCTATTCATAACCGACATCTGGGACAAATTAGATATTAGATTGGGGTGTATAAATGTACGGGGGCGCAAATTTTGATTCATTTCTGGCTAAATACTCCCATAATAGAAAACCTTCGGAATAGCGAACCTTCAGAATAGTGAACCTTCGGATTAGTGAACCTTCGGATTAGTGAACCTTCGGATTAGTGAACCTTCGGATTAGTGAACCTTCGGAATAGCGAACCTTCGGAATAGAGAACCCTACCCATTGCTAATAATTTGCACTTTTATCGGAAGTCTTTTTACGACTTTTGTCAAATCATGGTTTATATGATTAATGCACATCAAATATAAAGACATTTGGTTTAATTATTTTATTTATAATACGCTTTTTTGTTTTCAAAAATCATGAATTATTTTTTTTTCAATCAGGACACGAATCCGTGGGTAAACAAACTTAAAGGACATACTCGCATAGGCATACCGTAAATTTGCATAAAATGTAATTTTTGACTCACATGTGTGATAAAATGAAGATAAACGGTTGTTTATATGCACATATTTAGTTTGTCTATTGGTTTATGTTTCCATTATCGTATTCACAGATGACACTTAAGTGAAAGCATTGTTTGTTGTTGGATATCGGATGATACACATGGCACATATACCTGTGGCCAGTGTGGGGAAACACCCAATGATATTATAACGTCAAATTCCTGTTGGCTAACGTAATTACCTTCATACCTGGTGACGTTGGCTATATGACGTGGTTTAACTACATGTGCTGTTGGGGAAAAGGTTAATGCTGTCTTATTCATTCTTGCCCTTTTTAGCTCAACTTTAATTTGTAAAGTTTGAGCTATTGCCATTTGTTGGAGACATCCATCAACAATTTCCATTAGCACGGCTACAGGTCGTACCTTTTGTCAGATCATTATATAATGTGTCATGGCTGTTGACATTGACATGTAAATGGGAACAAATAATTTTGGGGTTCTTCAGTGAAACAACATGGCCACCGGCGGCCATCTTAAATTTCAAAATTCAATGCATTAGTATGGAATACAGGCCGTACTGTTTGTCTGATCATGAAATTTGTCATGGATGTTAATATTGACATGTAGATGGGAATGAGTCATGTTGGGGTCATTCGGCCAAAAAAATGGCCAACGGCAGCCACCTTTGATTTTACTCTTTGCATGACTAAATCCTTTGGCACGGGCTCCAGATCGTACCTTTGCTCAGATCATTATGAAATTTGTCACGGCTGTTAGCATTCACATGTAAATGGGAACAAGTCATTTTTGGGTCATTTGTCCTTAAATATGGCTGCTGACAGCCATCTTGGATTTTACTTTACATGACTAAATCCTTGGGCACAACCTACAGACCACAACCCTCATCTGATCATCACCAAACTCAAATTCAAGTTAAGTGCAGTCGACTTACAATTATCGCAAAAATTCTAATTTTTGGTCTTATTTATTTGTCTCTGCACATGTCAGTGCAGAATTTGACATTTAGATCTGTCTTCTGTGAAAACAATGGTACACGATATTATTGGGAAAAGATACTATGATGCAGGTGCCCACTGAACTAATTATCTCCTTTCATAACTGCTGTCGACAAGAGCGATAGTCGACCCTATGTACTTATTATTTTACAAGGGGTTGTAGTGTAAAGGTATGTTTTCCAGATTTTGTGAAGAAAGAAAATTTAAATAGAGAGGGAGGCTCTCAAAATTGAGATCTTATTGTCTGAGAACACAGATATTTTATTTTAATGACATGAAGTATATTGCTCCAGTCAGTTGAACTTTTGTTGGAATAAAAAAAATACATATTGCGTTCTATTCGATGTCTTTATTAAAAGTTGCATAATATGTAACAGATCTTTCTTATATTCCTAGTTTCAGTGAAATGCTGTTGCTACTTAATAAGTACCTATTATTCCAGCAACTCTTGACACCGATAGAAAACTGCTTGATAGGCTGACTGAGATAGTGAAGCATACATCTAAGTGCTCAGATGCTGAAGAAATATCAGAAGAGCTGGATGTGAGTATTTATCTTCAAAAATACATTATCAGTGGAACTATTTGTTTAACCATTGATGTGGAATGAATTCTAAAATTATAGATTAGAATACCTCATTCTTCTTTTTTTTGTTGGAATGTTCACATCGTATAAGTAGATTTTGCAGATGACAGCCATAGAAAAATATTTTTTAGGTCAACTTTGAGCTTTTGTCATGGGATTGCATCTGTCTTCTGTCCGTACATGCATACATCAACAATTTCCTTCAGCACACCCTTCAAGTCACATCCCTCATCCAATTGTCACCAAACTTCATATGAAACCTCGGGGTGACCTCTTGATGGGAGTGATAAAAAATTTCCAAAATTCATTTGAAAACATTGCAGCCATCTTGGATTTCACATTTAAATTCATCGGCACACTGCTTCCCACATTTATTAGTAAGCAGAATCAGAAATTTTCCCTCTGTTGCTATGTTTGCCCTATTGTCTTATCAATTTTGTCTGGATTAGACTTCTTCAGAGATAGTTGGCGGTAGAATGAATTGTGATTAGGATCTCGCTTACATACCCTTTGATTGGGCATGCTGTTGTATTCTGATTGGTCAGTGGGAATACTCAACGCTGATTGGTTGCAATGTGGAGGCTACAGAGCCACCTGAGGCTAATTGGTTTTTGGGTTTGATAGCCTATGGTTGCCTCAGGTTGGAGGCTATGTTTGGAGTTCAGTTGAGTTAGCCTCAAGGCATATTGTCAAAGGATATATGTTTGTAACGGTGATCAGAATAGTTTAGTGTTGGGTGGGCTCGGCTGTTTGTCGAACTTTGTGGATGTAGTGACAAAGAAATACTTGGATGTGGATATCGATACTTTATTAAGGTTAATTTGTCATTGGATCTGGTTTATAGGCAGATTTATGATGCCAGATACCATCAGTAGCTGTGTAACATGGCTAGGTGTCAGTAGACTGACTGGTTTTTATCTCACCTGAGACGAAGTCTCCGGTGGAGCTATAGTCATCACACCTCGTCTGTCCTCCGTCCTTCCATCCCTTCGTCTACATTCTTTAAACATCTTCTCCAGAACCATAAGACCACATGGGTTCATATTTGGTGTGGATATTCCGTAGGTGACTCACTTTCAGATTTTTTTTAAATGAGATTATACAGTCAGGACCATAACTCATTCCCTCCATAGTAATTCATAAAAGGACTTCTTCTCAAGAACCATCAGGCCGATTTAGCTTATATTTGGTGTGGAGGGTCCTTGTGTGAATCCGATTCAAATTTGTTCATTTGGGGTCACCCAGTTAAATAGGGGCTGTGCCATGGACATACCTGTTTGCTTTTAAATTTAATTTAGATATTAACTCCTTGGTGAAAACATGTTAAAATAAAAAAACAAAACAATATAACATCTGCCTGAGTACCCCGGGTCACCATACCAAATTTGGTTTAAATCCGTCCAAAATGTGAAGGATCCACAGATATTTGGAATTCAAATATGTTGAAATGGAGGTGAAGATATTAACCCAATTCAGGCCAATTGCAGACTCGACAAATGGATATAAATTAAATTTGGAAATATATTTCAGATTATTATTTCAGAACAAAGAATTCTACTAAATTTTTCCTTCTAATTTTGATATATCCCATCCAACTCAGAAAGAAGAAAACCCCTTATCCCCTTTGTCTCCTTACTTGACATCAGTAATTCTATTCCTCAACCAATAGTAATTAAAATGCACTTATACCTTGACATAATCATAAGGTGCCCATAGTTGAATCTGGCACAGTAGTAATCGTTTATAATTAACCCTTCCATGACTGGAGCTTGCTGAAGTTTTGCAAAAACCCTGTGCCAATGCACTCTCTTATATATGCAAGTTTCCCTATAAAAGAGAATACATTGGTCTAACAATATTGACCTTGACTTTGACCCTATGGGAGACTCGCATATGTAAGAGAATGTACTGGCACATGATCTTTAATGCTGCACCAGCAGCAGGGAGCGCGAATGCACTAATTTGTATCAAGCTTTTAGTGCTTAATTCAGACCATAAACGGTCCCAACCCTCTTCCCAACAGGAGGTGCATTCACACCCAAAAACACCCCCAAAAAAGGGTCCCAGCAGATATGGTCAGCGCACTCTACCCGGCTGTCAAGCGGTGTACTCATATATTATTATAATAATAAAATTTCAACGCGACCAAATTATAAAATTCTGCAAGAATTAATTATCAAAAATTTAAAAAAAAACCTAATTACATAAAATTATAATTTTTGCAAGAATGATAGTTATATAATAATATAATCGCAGGTGCAAAAAAATAATTATTAAAGAAAATTGCAAACCCTTCTTGTCTCTCTCTCTCTCTCTGGAGAACCCCTCTCGGGTTTTTTCTCATCTTCCCCTTCTTCCTCTAGTCCAATGGAACTAGAGGCGAAATCGAGAGAGAGATGACGTCAACGATGTTTCAATGAGAAGGGTTCAGTATGAGGGAAGATGAGTTAGTATCTATGCATAGATGGAGCTCCAATTAATAGACGATAAAATTGCGCTTATTTATTTAACAAAATTACCTATGGTATTGTGCAACATAGGTGAATAAATAGGTAATTTATGAGGGCATTCCCCTGAGAGAGACCCCTATTGAATTCAGTGTATAGTGAGAGGATATTGTCCACCTGTATTCAACACTCGTTAAAAAGTAATTAATGCAATATCGGTCGGTGCATTGAAAAATCTATAAAGGCCAGTATAAGTTTGTTTGTTTGCTTTCATGAGGTGTATGAGTGAATACAGCGAGAATATATGGTCGATTGTAGATTAACCCTTCCTGAAACCTGCCTGTGCTTCTGTCTGTATGAGTGCATACAGCAAGAATATATGGTCGATTGTAGAATAACCATTCCTGAAACCTGCGTGTGCTTCTGTCTGTATATGATTGCATGCATAATACAGTCAATTTCGCTTTATTGCATAGCGTCGGTGCATGGCTTTTCTTATGCAGTTAACCGAATATGCATAAAGCCGAAATCACAAAAAAAGAAGCACAAGCCGTTTTCTATCACCAGCATCAGTCTAGAAATACAGTGAATTGTTCATGTTTCGTTCATTCAATTTCATCATCAATTTAGTTTCTTTAAAAAAAATAATATCTAAAGAGCTTCATCTATATTAATTTAATGTTATTCCATATTATATTATCATCTACGATTGTAAAATGTTCAAGAATAAAACGATGTTCTTGTCGGGAACGGCAACCCCCATTGATAATAAACTCACTATATACATGTTTATATTTAAAATATATCCAATCAATCAGTTAGAAATGCATTACACAGATGTAATATTAAACAAATAATCATTAACTACCCACCAAATATCAGTTAATAGCCACCAAGAACTGGTAAGAAAAACGCCAATGTTTCCCGATAAAAATATAAAAATACTATTTTCGTTTGTTTCACGTTATGTACGGTAGTTGCCCTTTATTTTCGGTAATTTTGTTTGTTTAAAAATAAATAGGTATATGAAGAGCCTAATCTATATTAAATTGTGTCAATTTAACCCTTTTCCCAACAGCACATGTAGTTAAACCACGTCATATAGCCAACGTCAACAGGTATGAAGGTAATTACGTTAGCCAACAGGAATTTGACGTTATAACATCATTGGGTGTTTCCCCACACTGGCCACAGGTAAATGTGCCATGTGTATCATCCGATATGCAACAACAAGCATGCTTTCACTTAAGACTTAAGTTAAGTGTCATCTGTGAATACGATAATGGAAACATAAACCAATAGACGAACTAAATATGTGCATATAAACAACCGTTTATCTTCATTTTGTCACAAATGTGAGTCAAAAATGACATTTTATGCAAATTTACGGTATGCCTATGCGAGTGTGTCCTTTAAGTTTGTTTACCCACGGATTCGTGTCCTGATTGAAAAAAAAATAATTCATGATTTTTGAAAACAAAAAAGCGTATTATAAATAAAATAATTAAACCAAATGTCTTTATATATGATGTACATTAATCATATAAACCATGATTTGACAAAGTCGTAAAAAGACTTCCGATAAAAGCGCAAATTATTAGCAATTACGTCACGTTGCTTTGTGAAAGTTTGTAAATTTTCGTGCAAAAACCACATGTTCAAATGTCACTTTTTGTTGATTCTAAGAATGTTTTCATTGACAACCAATGACATCAATGATTAGAAGTTTGAACTGATTTCATTGGCTCAAGTTTAGGGGTGGAGTTTCCCCATTGATGCTAATTAGATGACAGAAAACCAGAGCGAATTGTTCGAAATGGCTGTGGGCTAACTTAGTAAGACGTAGCAGGTGCTCGAATGTGTCGCTTGGGATATTCTTTGTTTTATCGACATTGCGTTGATATAAGTACATTATTACTTTATAGTCGGTAATTATATATGCATACACGCAAAGAAGCTTCCCAAGATGAATTTGAGATATCTGCATGTCAACTGTAAACTCGCCTTTATTTAGAAGCACCCGCATTGGGCTGACTTGATGTCAAACCAGGAGATATTTTTTTTTTATTGATTTCTTTCTCGATCGATCAGGGTCCATGGTCTTTTGCGCGGTATATTTGAAATCTTGAACAGATGGATATATAAAAGTAATATCTCATCAATTTATTATACTAAATTTGTAGATAATATATATAAAAAAGTTTTAATTATGTGTTTAGAATCCCGCCGATAGCACAACAACGGCCGCGTCCGTAGTTACATTACAACCGGAAATAATATTCCGATGCTCCGACATAACATGATTTCGCAGAGTAAATTTGTGCAATAAATGCAGAAAGATCCACTTTGAGTCATCAATTTGGAATTGCAATGTTCGAGTTCTCAAATTAAACAACAATTGTGACACTTAATGAATATGTTTCACAACATTTGGTTTGTGGAGAAGTTCACCTACATTAAATATTGATCAAATTTAGTCTTCGTCGAAAATTCGCTACCAGTACCAGTGAACCACGTGTTTCTGTTTCGTTTGTTTTCATTTTGTCAGCCAATACGAGACTGAGAACATACTCTATGTCAACATTTAATATTTAGGCAAGTTGGAAATACGTGCCTTCGTTATGATGTTAGTCCATTAAAAAAATATATTATTATAAAAATCTTTTTTCACGTTCACGGATGAAGTGACAATCATAATGGAACTCGACAGGAAAAACATCCCAATGGTCAGTTCCACAACTGTCACGCTGAGATTTTGCTTATCTGTGGCCGATTTAATTACGGCTGGGGAAAATGTTCATATTGCACTATTTGGAAATATAAAATCACCACTTAAGAAATAATACATAATCCAATATAAATATCAAGTTCAAGTTCATATTTTACATAGATTACCCTCGCGGCCACGCATAACGCAATCAACAAGGAAGCGTCTCTGACAACAACTTTCGTTTTCGTGGAAACCACGTGTTTCTATTTCGTTTGTTTTCATTTTGTCGACCAAAACAGCATTCTAAGTAAACATTTTGCAAATCTAAAGCCTAGCAAAGGAAGAAATGATTTAATATATGCCCTTCATGATCTTAACCATCAGCAGAACAAAACACAATCAATGTAAATCGTCATTATTACTCTTTATTCGAGTCTCAAATCCGAGTGTTGAAAATGCAAAAATTAAAGACGTCAAAAGACGATACGGACGCTACAACAAAAGACGTCAAAAGACGATACGTTGGAATAAGGGTTAATGTTATGTGATATTATATCATCATCTAAAATGCAGTAATGTTGAAGAATAAAACTGTTGTCAGTTTCCCCATATTCTAAATACTGCACACATGCGTAATTTATTCAATACAATACCTATAAGAAATGCATGCCATCAACGTAATATAATACAAAAACAAACATTTGTTATCACCCAACCATCGATCCATGTAGCCAACTAGAAAAACTAACAAAAATCAAATTGATTTCCCAATATATCATGCATATTTGTGAGTGCAATTTACGAATCTATATTGAACTATGGGAAGAGGCATAAGGGAGCATGTCAAAACCTCTTTCGCATATGCGAAAGAAATGCGAAAAAAGTGCGAAAAATGTGGCGTCATTGACGTCGTTTTTTCTACATTATCGGAGTTTTTTCGTCATTATCGCACGCCGTAACGTTGTACGTTTTCGTCAATTTTTCGTCATTTTCGCTGTCTTGGTTCGATGTTTTCGCAATTATCGCAGTTTTGTTTCGCAGTTTTGCTCAAATGTTCGCTGTTCTGTTTCGACATATTTTCGCAGTGTTTGTTTTCGTCAAGATCGCAGCATTAAATCGTCAATATTGCTGCTGTGTCGATATGATTGGCAGGACAGTTTGTGTTCAATAAATACTCCATGGTCGCAGTTTTATACTGATGTGTCGCGAATGGGAAGATGTCGATCTCCATGCTGAAATTTCTCAGATCGGAGTGACAGTTTGTGTTCAATAAATACTCCATAGTCGCAGTTTTATACTGATGTGTCGCGAACGGGAAGATGTCCATGCTGAAATTTCTCAGATCGGAGTTTTTATCATAAGAATTCCATTGATTTAATCGGAGTATTCGCCGATATGAAAACATTTCCGATTTGATCGGAGTTTATAAATGTAGGCCTATTAGTAAATTTCTCCGATCTACTGAAATCTCCGATTTGGTTAATATCGGACAATTCAAACTTCGTTTAATAATAAACTATTATTAATAGAAGATTATTTAAAGTCCCAAATAAATTATTCCCAGACCCAATTTATATAATAGGATAGGCCAACACAATCAATTCCTACGTTTTTATATCACACGGTGCCCGCAAATCCGTGGGTTTATAGCAGTGATATTGCATCACTGGTTTACAGTACATATTACAGTACAGGTTGAAGTCCCCCTAAATCTCGAGCAATAATTGCTACACCGTCGCATTAATACTGCAGAGTGGTACCGTAAACAATGCAAATTTTGATTTCGAAAATCGTTTTTGTGTGTGATTATGTAACTTGTCTTCACTTTGGGTAAACCGTCACCATTTAATTGTGCGAACTATTATGAATAAAAGAATACAGCCGTGGACGACAATAAATTATTCCACAACCCCGATTTATAGTATGCCACGTAGAGTTAATTTCTACAGTTTCAATCTGTCTTTCTAGACCAGACACATATTTTAATGTGGACGCAAATCAGGGTGTTTACGGCATCGTCGGACAGTCGTAAACAATGCTTTAATTTTCGCAATATACGTATGAAATCATTGTTAGATATCGGAAGCGCAGCGACATTTATACTTTTATTTCAAATCTACACATTTTATTCAATATATATCAGCGATCAGATGCGACAAAGTTAAGTTAATACAAAACATATTATATAATAGTTTGGAATTTCCACGAATTGCACAATCATGTTATGTTGTGCTATTTTTAGCACTAATTTCCCAGGCCAGTCCTAGTTTCGTTTGTGGGTAGCATTGACTGACAGAGGAGTTGAGTGTTATGTTTTTCTCGATTCTTTATTGAATGAATAATAAAAATATGGATATCATACCATTATAAAACAATGAACTTAGAGGGTATGGCTCTATATATGTCTGGCGTTGATAGAATGTGATGAGGGCTTGTTCTATATCGGGCCTATTGCTTCAAATGCTGGATCATGTGGATGGACCGTTGTCGCTCCCGTTGTGGGTGGGTGCAGCTGGTTTCAAATTTCTGTGTGATTTCATCTTTTTTCTGTTAGATGTGTGATACCTGGGGTTGTGAAAACCCTAACTTCTTCGTACTGTCGACCTGTGTAAACTGCTGGTCTAATATTTTCCCAACTGCGTATATGTCCGCTACCGATTGATCTATTCGATTTCATCACTGTTTCTAGCCATGATCGAACTGATATTATGACATCAAGTCGCTTCATTTGGGAATTTTATATATCAGATGTGTTGTTTTTGTCCAACGAGTTAAACCATTGTTCACTAATTGAGAAGACATCACGACAACAACAAAACTGTCGCACAGTTCACGCATAGTTGTGAAGGACCGGTATATACGTCATTATATGTCAGTAGACCTATATGTTTGTATAGCCTTTTGCTAAATGTCACCCCTTCACACATTTGGAATGGGTTGACTATTGTTTAATTAGGCCTTGTGCGAACTCATAGCTATCAAAACAGTCGAACTGTCAAGTCATTGTACTTGTGTGTTAAACGCATAGAGTTGTTTGTATGGCCTTTGGCTGACAGCCAATAAAAATTCAGCTGGCATCTGATTACGCAGAAGTCAAAAATAAATGCGCGGATTTATGAAGTGCGACAACATCGTATGGATGTTTTAACTTTTCATCGTTTGCGAATATCGATCAATGTTTTGACGTCGCGACTTTCGCGTTGTCGAAAGTTTCGACATTTTACGGAAATTTTGGTCTGTTGTGGTTTCGACGTTATCGCACTTTTATGGCCAGTCGCTTTCGACGTTATCGCATTATTTTTCGTCATTTCCGACATTTAGTTTTTGCACATTTACGTCAATTACGTCAAAACTTTTTCGACATTATCGACAATATTTTCGCATATGCGAAAGAGGTTTTGACATGCTCCCTAACTCTATTCATTAAATGCAACATTAATTTTGGGGAAATAAAGTGTCTTCAAAAATTAAATAAAATCACGATCTGATAATTAATCAGTGCACAATCACACCAAAACAATTGAGTAGAAACTGTCAAACATAAATGTTTGCTGAATTGAGCCCCAATATAGTTTTAATTAAACATTGAAGCCCAACAGTGTATGACACCTTCTTTAATTGGTACGCTCACAAATGACCCCAAGCAACATGCCAGTTCAACAAAGGTGTAAAGATGTTTTGATAGCACGTGCTCCTAATGAGGGCCTGTCTGGAGCATTTCTTTAGTGACCTCATTGACAATAATATTGCTATGATTTCATTTTGTGCTGCGGCTGCAGTTAATGGAATTAGGTCAAATTCACACCTCAATGCATGCATATTTGCGGCGACTTGATTAATCTTTTGTCATCGCTACTGAAACTGTTTTGTTTCCCAGAAGCCGGCGATTTCTTAGAAGTTGGAGCATGAATAAATATTGAAGACCTGTTAAATATGGGTTATTTAAATTTAGACAAAATAAATCACTTTGTGTTGCTAAGACAATAATTTGATGATTTATTTCTGAACTATTTTCCATAATCTTGCGTAATTAGAGCTAAGACAATAATTTGATGAGTTATTTCTGAACTATTTTCCGTAACCTTGCGTAATTAGAGCTACCAATTTCTTAGTTTCACTTTCGGTTTCAACACAAACTTACCGGGAAACTGGAATCATTGCGCAGGTGTTTACAAACTTGCATTTTCTGAAGCTGACACAATTCAACAGATTCTCTTAATCTGATAGAATTCCTGGAAATATTATTTTATCTTTCAATAGGATTATCTGAATCTGACATAAATTCCAGGAATCAATTGCACCGGTGATTACAAACGCCATGTGTTTAGTCGGCGTCTTGACACTTCGCTGATGGAATTCCCGGAAACTTCACTTATCGGAATTGCAACTGGAACTGCATGTATTTACAAAAGTTTTTTATGAAGCAGATGTTAGAAGTATGTTAGAAGAAAAGCATGTGTGTAATAAAACTGCCGTTGTTCTCGCGATGGTCATTGTTACCAACTTTGTATTAAGTTTTCCCATAAAATACGTTTTTCAAAGTAAATATTTTAACAAATTGCTATAATTTCGGCACCATGAGGTGACTTTTTACCCCTTCTCATCAACATTTTTGGCGATTTTTGTATGCATAAAAACGGAATAGAGTCTGACCCTTAGCAAATAAACGATTAAAAAATAGTCTTTTTATGAGAAAATGGTTTGGTGCATGCATATTTTATGCAAATAGCCGAAATATGCATTTAAACGATATGCAATTAACTGAAATTGACTGTATAAACAATTAAAACTATCCATGCTATTCTGCATAATATATATATATCTACTATATTTTTTGAGACCAAACTTCCCATCTAAGGGTAAAAATGGTCGTCGCGGCGTTTTGGAGAAGCTCCGAGCGCCCGTTCTTCACTCCCAGTCACACAAAAACGGCACTGTGGGGTTAATCGCGCTGATAGTTAAAGAGCGTTAGTATCCGCAGTGTCGTTGATAAAGAGCGCATGCGTGTAATGTGACTCTTACGTCTGGGTGTGAGCGTGACTGTATCCAGACATGATCGTGTTGTGTGATTCTTACGTACTTAGGGCTTCCTAGGACGGGGGAGATTTTCATCGGGTCAGTTTTTCCGCCCCGAGGTGATCTTCACCTTGAAACGGGTACCCACAAATGATATATATGTGTGTGTCCTTTATATACTCGAACTGATTGAGCTCAAACTTGCTACCTACGGGAAGTGTCATGGACGGGTTAAATTGTGACCCCGACCTGACCTTGACCTTGAAAATGATCAATTCAAGGTCAAATCGGGTAAAATTGAAAAACAAAAAATTAACTCATTGAAAAACAAAAAATGAATTAAAAAAATTAAAAATTGTCATGTTTCTGATGATTGCCGCCAGTGGCGGGCTAACCTGCTAGTATTATATATTCGGCAGAATAATATACAATCGGTGCAAATGCTTTTAGATACACCCAATGACAATGGATAAATCAGAGTCACAATGAGGTTGGGCAAAAATACATGCCAGTGGCTTACCCTCAGCTCTGTAGACCTCTGTGGGCATCGCTGTATGGGGGACTTTTGTAAAGTGCATCTGGCCAGACAGCTGAAGGGTTTATGTACAAAACCATGCCGTGATTGTGGTAAAGGGGTAACAAACCAACTATCACTATGTTTGAGTTTTGGTTACATAAAAGAGAATAAATTATGGCACCGAAAGAAAAGGGTTGTGGATAAGGAATTTGCTCGGCTGGCGGCCATTGACGTTTTCTATTAGAGAAATAGCTATACTAATTAGTATACGTATTCAGGACATGTCTACTATACGCAAGCTTCGAGCCCACGACAAAGATCTCGGTATGAGGGGGTATTACTCACTTCGAAAGATTGAGCTGTTCTCTCTCCATGCTGCAGAGCTAAAATCACATCTGCGGCTGGCCCATAAGACAGGCCAGTTCCCGGCTATTCATAGGGATTTGGGCAACCCCAACAAGCGCTTTCAGAGAGATCAACGTCGAGGTCACAACGCCACTGCGTGCGAAAGCACTCGAGAAGATTATGCAAAGGAACCCAATTAGGAGAAGAGAACTGTTGAGGCACGGCGAAAGGAAGCAGCGATTGCAGACCATCGTGCGAAGGCCCTGTGGTTCTCAGAAAACTGAAGGAGAAGGGGCAATTTGACCTGGATATCCGGGTCCCACACCCAGTGAGGCTCCCGGCCGACGAACCGTGGGTTGACATGATGAACGATGCCAAAGACGAGTTTGAAGTCGACGGCGCAGCCGCAGTCTACTCGACATGGAGAGTAGAGATAGGTCAGAAAGCCCTAAATGCCCAGCTCAGCTCCTCACGGACGTATCAGAGGGCGAGTTCATTCTAATAAATCAAATACTTGTGTGAGACTCTAAGTGGGTCGTCGAGGATAAGTTCGACCTAGTTAGAACAGAGGGGAAGAAGGGCCAAGGTATTGTTGAAGTCACTCGAGACACGAAGCCTGGTGTGTTGAGCGGAATCGACCAGGTGTTTTACCAGAACTCCTACCCAGTCACCGCTGTTGTCTATGGCATATATATATCTGAGAGGGCAGGGACTCCCCCCCCCCCCCCCCCCCCCCCCCCCCCCCCCCCCCCCCCCCCCCCCCCACCACGAGGAGAAAGAAAATTGAGGAGTGGGACGAGCGAGTTCATCAAACAAGTGCCACGGTCGAGGACGTTGCAGAAGATACTGAAGCGATCGATCATTATCAGGGCTATAGCCGGCGAGGACATCTACAACAGCGGGAAATACCAGCTTGGGGGCAAAGGGATCAGAGGTAAAGTGGAGCTCATCTGACACAATCGCAATGCATGGTCCAAAAACCTGCACTTCCCTCAGTCCAGGGAGGTCCACTTCTACGAAGGCGACGTCTGGCAAGCAATCAGAGTGGCAACCCAAGACGAGTCGATTGTAGTCTGGCTGCTGGGAGGCCAAGACAGACAGCTCAGGGTGGATCAGTTTGACGGCCGCACCTACAGGACACAGGGGGACTCACCAAAACCTCCAGGAAGCCTGTAGACTTCTGGGCGACGAGTCCTTCGCAGACCGAGCCTTCGGAGTGAACCACGCAGTCAGTATCATGGCCAAAGACCACAACGGCTGGAATCCGACCCCGGCTAACCTCGGAGATGACATCCAGAAAGCCTGTGTTGAGCATGGTCATGGAGGCCTCTGGAACACAATGGGCTACGATACTGACGACATCTCTTGTATCGACATGAAAGCCTGCTACCCAGCCCGCGCCCAAGGCCATGGCGAGGCCAAGCCGTATTTGGACAGATTCGGGCACCCACCCACCGCATGACCCGGGTCTCGATCAACGGCAGCAGCCAAGGTTTCTGAATGGCCTCCTCCCCCAAGATATCGGCACCGGCGAGGTCCAGGAATGGAAGTTCACCCCTAACTGCCATCCCGTCATCCCTGCCTGGTTCGGAAAGCATTTCGCAGATCAAGGCTGGGCCCCCACACCCCCTGCTCGCCTTCCTGGTTGAGTCGGGTCTCCTGAAGAACCTGAAGGTCCGTGAGGCCATCATCACCTTTGAGAAACAAACCGAGGTCTGGCTCCCTGAAGATCGTGATCAAGGCTGCAGCATCATAGGCAAGTTCACCCAGGGCAGCAAGGCCGACAGCAAAAGACTTGACATGGCCAGAGGCTTGTGGTCGACCAGGGAGAGCTTAACTTTTGGTAAGTGACACCCGCAAAAGCGGCACTGGTTGGCACACCCCCAACGGTGTCCCTTGGGCCACATTCTCACATACTACGATGGCCTGCAGCCTCAGTACACCCACTTGATGGCCTCAATGCTGGCCTATGTCCACATCAACCTCCGCGCTATGCTGGCAAGATTTGAACCCGATGAGGCTGTTCGGGTGGCCACTGATATCATTTACATCCAGAAGACCACGTTGCAGAAGTTTGACGGTGTCAAGGCATACGTCGCCCCCAACCCTCCCCCTGGACTGGGTTGCCATTCCTCCCGGCGGTGGGCCCGGCTCAGTGGCGCGACAAGGGGGAGCAGTTGTACATGTCGCAGGAACACGCCGCGTACTTCTCCAAACCAGAATACTGAATCAACGGCGCCCTGCGAAACGACGAACTGATCCGGCACCGGCTGAGCTAGCTTAATGGTGGAGGGGGCAGTGGCAAGTCCACAAGAGCAATCGAGCTCTTCCGGGTAAGAGATCCACTCGTGTTTTCCCCGACTCATCGACTCACCAAAGAAATGAGGGCACGTGGGGTCAAAGCCCAGACATACCACAGCTTCTTCCAATGGAGTGGTCAAAATGACTGGATGCTTGACCGCGTGGGGCAGAAGTCCATCCTGTTCATCATCATCGAGGTCTGCACTGCGGGGATCAAGGACAGCCGCCACCGATTGCAGGTGAAATGCCTCACCACTGGCTGAAAAAAAGGGCATAATACTACTACAAAGTTTGGCGTCGACTACAGAGCAAAAGATGAAGCCCTCAAAGCCCTGAAAAAGCGCATATTTGTTGTCTTCAGAGTGACAAAGTCCAGTGCCAGGAGATGCGGAAGGCTCTCCCCAGTTGCCCCTGGGGTGGAACAGGTTTGTGAAGTAGTGGAGGCCCGGTGACCTGATCCTCACCAGCTGTCAGAAGGACCAAGATCGGGCACAGGAGCTGTTGCTCCGACGCCATAAGGAGAATTTCCTAGATGCCCCAGTGCCTATCCTTTACCACCCCAAGGACAGCTGAATGCAGAACATTGGTGTCGCAATCCCAGACACTGGCGACCCGCTGCGTAGAGAAGAGCTCGTTCTCAATGATGTAGCGATCTCTATTGAGGCTGCCGAGTGTGCTATTAAAACCGATGATTGGTGCCTGGGCTATGCTCTCACCGTCCACTCGAGCCAGGGTCTTATGATCCATGACCCACAGAAGGTCTGAATCATCGACGACTACCTGTCCGCCGGAAGACGGTTCCGATGCCAGGCCCGTAGTAGTTGTGGTGGAACCACTGGAACAACAGCAACCCCACAAGGAAATACAAAGGAAGCTTGTGGCATACAAGCTCCAACATAAGGCTAATGGACGCCAGGGATTCAAACTCAAGGTCGACTATATCCTCGAGCACCATGAGGCCCAGCAGAACCGCTGCATGGCATGCGAGATTGAGCTGCTCCGGGCCTTCCAACCAAAAGACACACAGCAGTTTAGTGTCGACCGGCTGGACAACAACAAAGGGCACTGCAGAAGAAATGTGAGGCTGACCTGTCTAGAGTGCAACTGAAAAAGAGGGGCTGCAGCATTGTTCATGGAACGAGACACCTAGTGCTATTGACTCTGTCAATAGTTCCTATTACCTATTACTGTTAACAACACTATCTGGTGGCAGCTGGGTGTCGGGAGGCACTAAAAGCAACTCTTCCCGGACAAATCCGCGTGCTGGCCCGTCCACTAAATAGTAGAGCACAGGCTCGTCGGGATGGTGACAGAGCGTTGGAGCCGGTACACCTGGAGGGACCACACTGGCCAGCGGGAAGCTTCATCTCCTGGGCGTATTGGTGCCCAAACAACAGCTCTGCCAGGGTCCGGTTGAAGGGTTCCACAATCCCCTGGTCCCAGTGGACATCCACACGGCCACGTCTCACCTGAAAGATGTGCTAGGCTAGCAGGAGGCTCACAGAATCCATGAACTCACGCCCCGGTTCCACCTGGAGCAATTTCGGCCATCTTAGAGGGCCTCGACTGTAGATCTGTTCAAGGGCATCCGCAACCTTTGTGGCTTCTTTTGTGGCGAGGGGCTCGGCTTCTTTGTACTGAGAGGCCACGTCGACGATGGTGAGCACGTACTTATGTCTTGGGACCTACCCTGTCATGAGGCAGAAAGAGCAGGTCGGCCCGGTGGACTTCATTTGGCACTGGCACGTCAAACTTGGTCCTTAGCACATGCCACGGATTGGACAGGTATATCTGCCAGATGGCCTGCTTCTTGAGCCACGCCCGTGCCACATCTTCAGAAACCTTGGCTGCTGCCGCGAGGTTCTTCATGGCTGCAAGCCCCTTCCAGTAGCCCTTGGGGCTGTAGTATATTGTCCCGCGGCGACTGGACACCTTGCTGTTCATATTATAATATATATATTTCAAATATATAGCATTGACAGAGTCAAATTATAATTACGATTCGTTATAACGAGGCGGGCACTGTTACGAATCAACAGTTGTTACTTCGTAACAGGAATGGGTGCACACTACTGCGAAACTGATAACTTTTCTATAACCGCCTTGGCTTCTCCCCTGCCTTTCTGAATAAGTGCTTTTTTGCTCACCTGAGACAGTCTCCGGTGGAGCCATAGTCATCACTCCTCGTCCATCGCACCGTCCATCCGTCTGTCCTCCGTCTGTCAACAATTCTTTAAAGATCTTCTTCACCCAATCCATAAGACCGAATGGGTTCATATTTGGTGTGGATGTTCCCTAGGTGACTAAAATTCAGATTTGTTCAAACGAGGTCACTGGGTCAAATAGTTGCGAAGACAGGGCCATAACTCTTTCCCTCCATAGTATTTCTTAAAACGACTTCTTCTATTGTACCATTGGATCGAATGGGTTCATATTTGGTATGTAGGGTCCTTGGGTGACTGGGGTTCAGATTTGTCCAAATGAGGTCACTGGGTCAAATGTGGGCGGAGCCAGGGACATAACTAAAAATAATATTAATTTTTTTTTTTTATTTAACTCCATGGTCAATTATATATATATATATATATATATATATGCTCCCCTGGCCCTTTACTCAAGTTCACTGCTTCTGCCACCCTGGTCCCAAAAATAATATTTACTCAAATTCTTGACAGAGAATCATTAATAAGAAGCATTTACTTTGGCTCTAATTGTATGCGGGGTATGCCTACTCATGTCAAGTGCAAGGCCAGCTACAATACTCTTTCTCTCCATACTAATTATACCCCCCGCAACGAAGTTAGGGGGGGTATACTGGAGTCAGCTTGTCCGTCCGTCCGTCGTCTGGACGTCTGTCCGTGTTTACTAATGACTACTTATGTGGCTAAGATTGTGTAAAATGGATATTTATGTGCATAACTTCCGTTGCGTGGCTAGCCACGTAACAGCTTTCAGATGGACGTTCTAAAATGATCTATTTGGCCTAATCAGCTTATTTAATTTTGTAGTCACTCAAAATTTGGAAAAAGAAAGTCCATCGATTTAGACATCCATGACCTGTCAATAGGAGATGTCGGACACTGACAAGACATTTATGTGGCTAGCCACCCAATCACGGACCTGTCAGTTTCTCCTATTCCACTGTCCCAGTTGCTGTGAGCAAGTTTTTGAGTTTTAATCAGCTTCTTCTGCTATAATTCCAACATGTTATGAATCCATAATCTGGAGTTTTATCACTATCTACTACTTGATAGCCACTTAAAATTTTATGGCTACTTGAGAAGCCACATAAAAACTAAAGCCACATTACCATTTCTAGCCACATAGGTCGAAGCCACATATCTACCCATTTGTTGGTATGTCCGTCCGCCGTCCGTCCGTGGACACAAATTTGTCCGGAGTTTTTCTCAGTCGTTTTTTGATCAATTTCCGTGAAACTTGGCACAGACATCAACCACCATGGGAACCTGTGCACCTGCGATTATGACATCTGTCGGACTTTTTTTGGTGGAGTTATCCCCCCCTTTTTCGACTTAGAAAATTTTCGCAACATGTATACTTTTGTCAGAGCTTTTATTCCTACATTTTTTGGTCAATTTTTTTAAAACGTGGCACAGATATTTAGTACCATGGGAACTTGTGCACCTGTGATTATGACGTCTGTCCGACATTTTTTGTGTGGAGTTATCCCCCTTTTTCGACTTAGAAACTTTTTTTGCAACATGCATAATTTTGTCCGAGCTTTTATTCCTACATTTTTCGGTCAATGTTTTTTAATCTTGGCACTGTTATTTAGTACCATGGGAACCTGTGCATCTGCGATTATAATGTCTGTCCGACATTTTTTGTGTGGAGTTATTCCCCTTTTTCGACTTAGAATTTTTTTCGCAACATACATAATTTTGTCCAAGCTTTTATTCCTACATTTTTCGGTCAATAGGTTTAAGATTAGGGTTATGGTTGTACACCTGCAATGGGAACTGTTAATTTATTATTTTAACTAAATGTTTACTGACATGTGAAACATCTTAGTATTTTAAAAACAGGGGGGTATCCGTAGTCCCATTGGGACAGTCACAACTCTAGTTCATGATATGTCTTCTATGCAAGAATCAAATGGCCTATTTTGCTTTTATTTGGTATGAAATTACCTTGGGTGATAGATTTGTGAAAATGGGATCACAAAGTCGAATAAGGGCAGAGCCAGAGACATAACTATTCCACCACATAGTAATTCTTAAAATATGTTTGCAAGAGCCAAGAACTAGTTGGCTTATTTAGCATGGAATGTTCTGGGGTCACCTGGTCAAATAGGGACCAAGTGAAGGACAGTTTCCCTCTTAATATGCTTCCTTCACAATGACCATTAGGGAGCATGTCAAAACCTCTTTCGCATATGCGAAAATATTGTCGAAAAAGTTTTGACGTAATTGACGTAAATGTGCAAAAACGAAATGTCGGAAATGACGAAAAATAATGCGATAACGTCGAAAGCGACTGGCCATAAAAGTGCGATAACGTCGAAATCACAACAGACCAAAATTTCCGTAAAATGTCGAAACTTTCGACAACGCGAAATTTGCAAGTCAAAACATTGATCGATATTCGCAAACGATGAAAAGTTAAAACATCCATGCGATGTTGTCGCACTTCATAAATCCGCGCATTTATTTTTGCCTTCTGCATAATCAGATGCCAGCTGAATTTTTATTGGCTGTCAGCCAAAGGCCATACAAACAACTCTATGCGGTTAACACACAAGTACAATGACTTGACAGTTCGACTGTTTTGATAGCTATGAGTTCGCACAAGGCCTAATTAAACAATAGTCAACCCATTCCAAATGTGTGAAGGGGTGACATTTAGCAAAAGGCTATACAAACATATAGGTCTACTGACATATAATGACGTATATACCGGTCCCTCACAACTATGCGTGAACTGTGCGACAGTTTTGTTGTTGTCGTGATGTCTTCTCAATTAGTGAACAATGGTTTAACTCGTTGTACAAAAACAACACATCTGATATATAAAATTCCAAAATGAAGCGACTTGATGTCATAATATCACTTCGATCATGGCTAGAAACAGTGATGAAATCGAATAGATCTATCGGTAGCGGACATATACGCAGTTCGGAAAATATTAGACCAGCAGTTTACACAGGTCGACAGTACGAAGAAGTTAGGGTTTTCACAACCCCAGGTATCACACATCTAACAGAAAAAAGATGAAATCACACAGAAATTTGAAACCAGCTGCACCCACCCACAACGGGAGTGACAACCGTCCATCCACATGATCCAGCATTTGAAGCAATAGGCCCGATATAGAACAAGCCCTCATCACATTGTATCAACGCCAGACATATATAGAGCCATACCCCCTAAGTTCATTGTTTTATAATGGTATGTTATCCATATTTTTATTATTCATTCATTCAATAAAGAATCGAGAAAAACATAACACTCAACTCCTCTGTCAGTCAATGCTACCCACAAACGAAACTAGGATTGGCCTGGGAAATTAGTGCTAAAAATAGCACAACATAACATGATTGTGCAATTCGTGGAAATTCCAAACTATTATATAATATGTTTTGTATTAACTTAACTTTGTCGCATCTGATCGCTGATATATATTGAATAAAATGTGTAGATTTGAAATAAAAGTATAAAAGTCGCCGACGAATTAATCATGATGACGCTGCGCTTCCGATATCTAACAATAATTTCATACTTATATTGCGAAAATTAAAGCATTGTTTACGACTGTCCGACGATGCTGTAAACACCCTGATTCAAGTTTGCGTCCACATTAAAATATGTGTCTGGTCTAGAAAGACAGATTGAAACTGTAGAAATTAACTCTACGTGGCATACAGAAAGTATACTATAAATCGGGGTTGTGGAATAATTTATTGTCGTCCTCGGCTGTATTCTTTTATTCATAATAGTTCGCACAATTAAATTGTGACGGTTTACCCAAAGTGAAGACAAGTTACATAATCACACACAAAAACGATTTTCGAAATCAAAATTTCCATTGTTTACGGTACCACTCTGCAGTATTAATGCGACGGTGTAGCAATTATTGCTCGAGATTTAAGGGGACTTCAACATGTACTGTAATATTTACTGTAAACCAGTGATGTAATATCACTGCTATAAACCCATGGAGTTGCGGGCACCGTGTGACATCAAAATGTAGGAAATGATTGTGTTGGCCTATCCTATTATATAAATTGGGTCTGGGAATAATTTATTTGGGACTTTAAATAATCTTCTATTAATAATAGTTTATTATAAAAAGGAAGTTTGAATTGTCCGATATTAACCAAATCGGAGATTTCAGTAGATCGGAGAAATGTACTAATTATAGGCCTACTACATTTATAAACTCCGATCAAATCGGAAATGTTTTCATATCGGAGAATACTCTGATTAAATCAATGGAATTCTTATGATAAAAACTCCGATCTGAGAAATTTCAGCATGGACACCGACATCTTCCCGTTCGCGACACATCAGTATAAAACTGCGACTATGGAGTATTTATTGAACACAAACTGTCACTCCGATCTGAGAAATTTCAGCATGGACATCGACATCTTCTCGTTCGCGACACATCAGTATAAAACTGCGACTATGGAGTATTTATTGAACACAAACTGTCCTGCCAATCATATCGACACAACAGCAATATTGACGGATATAATGCTGCGATCTTGACGAAAACAAACACTGCGAAAATATGTCGAAACAGAACAGCGAACATTTGAGCAAAACTGCGAAACAAAACTGCGATAATTGCGAAAACATCGAACCAAGACAGCGAAAATGACGAAATATTGACGAAAACGTACAACGTTACGGCGTGCGATAATGACGAAAAAACTCCGATAATGTCGAAAAAACGATGCCACATTTTTCGCAATTTTTTCGCATTTTTTTCGCATATGCGAAAGAGGTTTTGACATGCTCCCTTAGGTCAACTTTACTGATATTTAGTATGAAGGGTTCTTTGGTGTCTGGGATTCAAATTTATTCAGATGGGGTCACCAGGGACATAACTGTATGTCTCTATAGTAATTCTTAAAATATCTTCTAAAGAGAGGTTGGACTATTTATCTTACATATAGTATGGAGGATCCTTTAGTGACTGAGATTCAGATTTGTTAACATGAGGTCAACCTGTTAAGAAATGATGGGGCTATGGGGAGTTAACACTTTTGTGTCTAATAAAATCATTGAAATACCAAATTCATTAAAACATCTACCTTGGAACTACCTGACTGATTAATCTGACATACATGTATGGTGTTTTGGGTCCATGGATAATTGGGCTTCATACATGTCTAAATGGTTTTATAAAAAGGCGCTTGTGAGATTGGAAATTTCCAACATTTGAGAAAGTTTGAGATGTCGGTTTGTGAAATTCCAACCTAAGACTTGGGAGGGGACTTGTTAAGCTGGAGGAGGAGGGTGATCAGTAGTGTACAGTTGGTAATTTCAAGGTGGATATTCACGATCTACATACATGAAGCCTCTCTAGCCACATATCCTGTTTAGATCTAATTCTTTTAAAGTGATTATGAAAAGTTCTGACTGTTGTGGTCTCCAGAGTCCCAGTCTTATCAGTCTTTGCAGTCTGGTGAGCGACCCCACAGTCATTGACTGTCTTGTTTGTTTCGCCATCCATCACCGCGGTGTGCGTTTTTCGTGCCCTAGTCCGGATTTTAGTTTTCAAAATCAGGCGGAATTCGTTATCCAAAATCTGCCTGTCGATTAAGGCAGTCGACAGTGACTTGAGATTGTGTTCAGTTTGCTTCGCTGAGGAAATAATCTCCCCATAAATAGAAATAATATTCGTGCAATGCTGCAATATACGGCCCTGGTAATAAGTGGCGCAAAGCAAAATCATCCACAAATCCCTTAATTGGAATGCACTGGGTTTACGGTATTCTCAGAATCCGACGATGTTGCAAATATAGCAAGTGCATGCTTCGTGTGATATTCAGAGCTGTGTCGCCTTTAGGCTATTGTAAACCCTTTTATTTGTGTCCACATCAAAACATTGTTTTGAAATAGAATGAAAAATTGAAAATCTAAGGCCGGAGGGGTCAGCTAAATTACTACTATGTTTTCAGATCTTTGCAACTATCGAACGAGAACCATCAACAATATAGACATTTCATGCCTGCAAATAAACATACACAAGAGTTGCAAACACAATGACCGACGACATCTAGATAGCAACTGCATTCACTAAGCAGTACATTATATCAACTTTGAGATGAAAATCATTCATTAAAATGTACATTTACTTCCATGAACTAGAAATTTAGACAGTTGTTGTTGTATTTCGCGCGATAGACTGGTCCTTGTCTTTGTTTACTGAAAAGTTGAAAACATAGTAACCTGACTAACAGGCTAATTAAACTTGCGTTGTTTCGGGAATGGCAACTATTGAAATGTTGAACCAATTAAGTTGAGGAACTCTATCATAACAAGCCACTCCAACTGTAGTCGCTACCGGTATGTATATAAACTGATTGTAATTCCCACAATCGTTATATAAAAAAAATGCACAACATTATTTCACTTACATTCAAGCACAGGTAACCAATACAAATTTGACCCCCCACCCAATAATACTTAATCCTATAGGGTCAGGCGAAGTGTTACTGGGGTGGGGGTCAAATTTTTTTCTGGGGACCAGTGCATTCAAGATAATGCGACTAAACATTAATTTGTTTTATATCAACACTGCGGTAGACCTTTATGGTTTACTTTGGGAAAATTTTCAAAATGCATTGGAATTTCACAACTGACACAAAAATAATTGGAACTCTCAAATGAACAATAGGTTGAAATTGCTCTCGTAGATTGTTTTCCTGCAATATATTAATTAGTGGGGAATTTGTTGTTTTTAGAGCAGCATTTTTATATATTTACAATCACATATGCATTTGCGTCGTGGAACATGAATGCTGTGGTGTTGGTCGAAAGTACGTCATGCACAGACTCCAACTGCTTTGGGGTTACACGCAAATTGTCAGACCAACATGCATCCATACTCAATGGAACGCAAGCAAATCAACATCCATTTATTAAATTGTCGTCCTACTTTATGTCAATTTTTTTGACTAAGATGACCATCAGTTGGTAATTTTCCAACCTTAGGAAAATTTAGAAATTTGGAGGCCAATCTATAGATACTAGGATTTTGCAATCAGGAAAATTTGAGGGGGTGCAAATGGAATTAGCAAACTTGTGAGTTTGGTCTGAATCGGGGGGTGGGGTGTGGTTTGAAATTCCAAGTTGGACACCCCAATGAGGACCCTCTAGCCACTTCCCTATTGACAGGTCGCTTATGCTACATTGTGTCTCTCAAAATGACAATAGGAATCAGGCCAAAACAAGCCACAGGTAAACATTTTGGCTTGATACAATTACTCAGCTAACCAAACAGAAGCATTCCAATTTACATGCATTCAAAATTACTGGGTTTACGGCAGTCGTCGGACTTTGAGAGCGCGTGCAAGTGATGTCATGAATTGCACAATTCTGTGACTTGATACGTTGTTTGTGGGGATATTGCTGGTTAACCGTAGTTCAGCTATGAATCTTCTGGATATGTGTGTATTCTTTGTGGAAGATAAATTAAATAACTCAGTCATGCATAGAGATATAAATATATATAAAATATATTTTCAACCCTTGGGTTGTAACTTTGGCAATTCCAACTCTTGCAAATTTCAAGATATAGAAAAAAAATGCTATTTATATCATAGATCATGCCACAGGGAACTTTATAAATAACATTGAACAAACAAGCCAGGGAATATAATTCTCTGTTAATACATGTATATATATACTTTTTTCTCAATAATCTACTTCACATTAGGGGGTTGAGATTGCATGCTTTTCTGTGATATTTGTGAGCCGATATCGCAAAAAACATTGAATTAATTACCCAGGAGAAATTCCATAATTGTAAGAGATGGGACCTTCACGTACAGTGAAGTACATTATTCAGGAACAGGTGATAACTAAGAAATATATTCCCTGTGTTATTCTTTCGACTATAATTTTCCCTGTCAAAACTTCAAAAAGTTCCAAGGTTGTGTACTGGTGTAATATGAACTCTACCACACTTGGAAAATTTGAATCGCACAAGAACTTTAGTTGGGAGATATCACGAAATCATGAATTTTGTCACGCTGCTGAATCACCAAATACTGTCTGCATCATTGGGCACATGTATGAAGATTTGCAATGTTTACGACACTACCAGCACTGGGCTTACTGTATTCTCAGAATCCGACCATGTCGCAAATATAGCACGTGTAGAGATGTAAACCCCCTGTTTTGCGTCCACATTAAATGTGAGTTTGATATAGAATGACAAATTGAAATTACAAGACGATGCACATGCCACACAGGAAGTATACTATAAAGGTTACTCGTACGAAATCAAAATGTTCATTGTTTACTGCAGCACTGGATTATGGTATAATATCATAATTCGACAATGCAGCAAATTAAGGAGGACGTCAAGTGACCAATTTTGAATGGCCATTTCCATGAAATCTCCACAGTAAAAGTTACAAATTGCAGATATTTCTGGGTGTGACTGTGTGCGATATTGAAAACAATACACATTTATTTGGCGGGTCGGCTTAGAATTTGTTCCATTGAGAAAGTTGATCTATTTATTTTTTATTTATTTTTCGTGTTGTAATTCCATAAATAAATTCTCAAAAATAAATTTATGGCAAAAATTTACCAAGCACAGCGGCCAGTTAAATGTTATGTCTGTTTAATCATATGGCTGCTTTAGTTCCCAGACAATGCTTCATATATATATATAACTTTTGCTGGGGTGGTTTGCATGGAAATCCCCATTCAAAATGATTGGTCACTTGACCTCCCCCTTAATAGGACTTGCTTCACAAGATATTCGGGGCTTTGTCACCCACCGTGATGGATATGCGGCCACATCGAAACGTGGGATTGAAATGTGACATGGAAAATAGCCTGTGTTGACTATATTATAAATCAGAGTTTTCACATCGTAGTTTTCATATCGGAGAAAAACTCCGAATTCATCGGAGTTTTGTTAAGTGTTTATCGGAATTTTCACCAGAATTCATCGGAGTTCTTGACCGGAGAAAAACTCTGATCTGAGAAATTCCGATGATTGGCAAGCGGAATTTCCGATTAAAACTCCGATCTCCGACAGTAATTGCGATTTCAATTGGACAAGCTCCCTAAAATGATAAATGAATAAACACATTTTTATTGGTTTGATATAATTCATGGCAAATTACCGATGGTGACAAAAAAAAAGCAGAGCCAGGGACATAACTTGTCCATCCAATGTAATTCTTAAAATGTCTTCCTATCAAGAACCATCAGGCCTATTCAACTTATATTTGGTATGGGTGAATAGGATTCAGATTTGATTCACAATTGGATCACTGGGTCAAATATGGTCGGAGCCCGGGACATAATTCTGTCCCTCAATAGTTATTCTTAAAACATCTTCTCAAGAACCATTTGGCATATTTAGCATACCTTTTGGTATAGAGAGTCCTTGGGTGATTGGGATTCAGATTTGTTCAAATGGGTTCACCAGGTCAAATAGGGGTGCAACGAGGGACATAGTAATTCTTAAAATGGCTCCTCTTCAAGAGCCATGAGGCCTATTTAGCTTATATGTAGTAACTAGTAATGAGGGTCCTTGTGTTACTTGGGACTGGGTTACAGATTTGTTAAAATGGGTTCGACCAATCAAGAAATGGAATTTGGTGTTTATGGAGAGTTGGGATCAAGATTTGTTTGAATGGGGTCACCATTAAAAAAGGGGGGCATGTCAGGTTGGAACTTTGCAACAGTTAGGAAAGCTTGAGGTATCAGTTGTAAAATTCGAACATGTGCAAAGGAATTTTACGAACTTGGGAGTGTGTTTGCTTCAGTCGGGCGGGAGCAGACTGTGGACTATGTGGGGTGGAGGGGGGATCAGCACCAAATATCAAGGTGGACACTCCACTGCTCAACTGAGTCTCTCTAGGCTACATCCCTATTTAGGACTACTTGTTTTTAAGTGATTTTGACAAGTACTAATTCTTATGGTCTTCCGAGTCCCAGTCTTCTCAGTCTTTACAGTCTGGTGAGCGTCTCCACAGTCATTGACTGTCTTGTCTTGTTCATCTTAATTTATATGAAAATGCTGATTTTTTGGTCCATCTGTCTGAGTATATCAGTCATAGGTTAGGCGGTATGCCACAAGGGGGTATGCACTGGACGACAGTCCATCTCTTGATGGAATGTTCTGTTTCACGCAGTGTCTAAGGTAACTCTTCATGCAAATGTTCGTGCATCAACGTCTATAATTCGCTTCCATCGAGGACACTGTTTTCAATCTTCAGCTGTCAGGAACAGCAACTATCCTGATGATACCCACAAACCATGCATGTACTAGTAACAACATTCCTTAGCTTTAAACTGGAATATGAACTCTGGAAATATGGATGTTTTCTTTTTGCATCCATGTTAAAATGATGTAAATTGATGAGTTTTAATCCGAGTTGTCATGGATTTTCCAATCACATTTTACAGCCGCCTATTCAAGACTAATGATTTCCATTCAACAATGTGCAGTTGAAATATTTTATGTGTGTTTAGTCTGACCTTTAATTACTGGAGTGTGCATACAGATTCCTGGTATTAACCACCACAAATGTGTGAAAAATACTGCATGGGCATAGTAATGAGACAGAACTACAGCTGTGAGTAATCAACACATTGATAGATTCAGTTTGTATACAACACCAGCTGCTTATTGATCCTCTCTTCATTATACTCTCCAAATTTCATTTGTAGGAGATCGAGTCATTGCTCCATGTACATGACCAAGAAAATCAAAAGCTGAAATGCTTTGGTGAGGAACTCATATCCAACTGTGTTATGTCAGAGACTATTAAACAACAGCTCAAGGAATACTCCCAACAGTATATGGTACTTGAGAAGCAGGTATAATTAATATTGGTACAGTCAGCTATGCATATTATCTGTCTGTTGATGTTCCGAGGTTGTTCCACTTATTGGAAGAACTTACACATGCACTGCAGTCAGCTTGTATACTTATTATGGCAGTCATCTCCATGGCCAGCTGAATAGCTATTATAATATTGTTTGATAATAGTTATTGATGAGTATATCGGCTTTAATTTCTGATGATATTGATCAGAGCTGTAACATTGATACAGCCCATTAACACCAAATGAAACTATTTTTCTCCCTTTGGAACCTGAGGTTATTCTAGTATGATTTAGTTGCTTCTTAGTTCAAATATGAGAATAATATAGTATCAATCTGAAGGTCAAAAGATGCAAAATATTTCACAGGATTCATTCAAGTCTGACAGTTCAATAATGGACTATTTATATCACCTCTTGAGAGTCGTAAGGTGTCGTGTCTTAATGCAAAACCGATAACCGACCGATAACCAACCGATGGCGCCACATCGGTCAACCGAGTTATTTACTATTGCCAAAGGATGGGTTAAACATCACGATCGTTCTCAAAGGGTGTATGGGCGTTTATTTTTGTAAATTTTGTATGCAGATCACTAGAATGGTTTTTGCAAAGTTTTAAAGGAATTGTTACATGCTGGATAGCTATCTTATCTTTCACTGGTATTATAAATGTGACTATATGTGCATCATGTTATGAGGCACAGGGGTTTGTAATGCAATCTGCTGCCCATCTCTCATTGAGGCAGCTAGCTCATGCTGATTGTAGTCATAAACACCCCTCTCTCCTGTTATCAAACCAAAATCTGACCACAACCTAAACAAAATGATTCTGATTTGAATAAACGTTTTATCAGCCAATAATTCCCTTTCAAAGATATTATATCTGCAAGTTTCTATGAGTCAACAGCCAAGATATCAGTTGGTGTTTCAGAGAAATTTGTCTTAATTTTCTATTTTCATTTCTAGTTTATAATGAATGCGCAAAAGGTCAAGTGAAGGTCTGATTGATGCTGTGCATGTGTCTATGACTCCTGATCTACCTTTGAGCTGTCTCAATTCCCAAAACCAAGAGAGAAATTCACTGTTATTTGGTGTGCAAACCGGGTAACGCCCAACATAAGTTCTCTGAAATGAAGGAGGTTGTGTGCTCTGTATGGACAATTTAAAAAAGTTATTCTTTGCCAAAGTCATTTTTATGTGTACACATACCATGTATGTTACACATAATGCCGACATCCATATTAACCATCCATCTTTCGTCAAGCCACAATCCATCTGTCCGTAAGAACATGCTATATGATACGATAACTTGAGTATTGTTAATTGGTTCGTGTTCATATTTTATGTGCAGGTTTATGGTGACACGCCCCTCATCATTGTAGTTTTTGGTATCGATTGCTTGATCTGTTTAAATATTATTAAACTTTCCACCCATAGACACATGCTATATCACACGTATTTTTTATCCAATTGTGTTCATATTTTATTTGCAGGTTTATGATGACACACCCCACACCTGTTGTTGGTATCAATTGGTTGAAGAATTAAACCGTATCACACATTTCATAGACACTTGCTATCTGATGCAAAAACTGAAATATTTTCAATCTGATCATTTTCATATCACACCTAGGTTTATCAAGTCCTATTTGGTATTGATTGATTGATTGATTTGGTATTGATTGATTGATTTTGAAAATTATATTAACTTTTTCCACCCACCCTGTAGATAGATGCTATCAATCTCAAGCTCAAATATGAATTGTCTGTGCAATGTGCAACAAGCAGTTAATTATACCTTACAGTCTCATATATGGCTGTACTGTTTCTAGGTAGAACATACTAAATTAACCCTACCACTTCAAACCAGGTTCATTAATGAACCCATTATTAACTGCCTATTGAATATTCTTATATAATTAGAGGCGATGTTCTGTTTTGAAAATCCTTAAAATGCATGTGCTTTAATGTAAAAAAAAAACTAACGATGATTTAGAAATTATTTTGGCTGTATTTGTAAGCAAAGGCACCACTCTATTCATTTGAAGTGCCAGTATTGTTTACATAAATATGTCACTGTCAAGATCATTAATTTGTCTGACAACTTGCTCCACTACATAGATACCAGTAATACAATGCCACTATTGTTTCAATTTATAAGGCATAGACTTATTACATGGTCACACATGACCAGTCAAATACTTTTTATGAACTATTTTGTATTTAGCAAATATTAATCTTCTTCCAACCAACCATAGACATGTGCTATCTGTTTTGTCATGGCACAACAAGTTTATGATGACAGACCCCTGACTTGTATAGATATATGGTCATTTGGTTGCATGTTAGCTTTATAATAACAATACTATTAAACCCAGTCCACTCTTTCCGTTGACACATGCTATATCACTTGGCTATAAAATATAATTCCAATCCAGACAAATGATCCAGATTATTGTTTCACACAAGTTGATAGATTCAGGTTTTATGTCATGTAACATCTCTTTCCAATCATTTTTTTTGTTATTTTGTTTTCATGATTTCAACTATTGTAGTTGGTATGGTTGAAGGTATGGGTTAACCATCTGATGATCATGATCGGCCTCTCGTTGATATTATTAGCTCAACTTGACAAGTCAAGTATGGGCTTTTGCCATCGTGAGGAATATGCGATTTTTCAAAATATTTTGATGGTCTTCAATGGTAATTTAAGACATTTACAGGTGAATTTCGGACCTGTTTTTTGTTTGTTTCCTGAGAGTTCTATGCACACGACCGTTTTATGCTGTGCGTGCGTTTAATTATTTCATAACTTCACCATTATAAAATGCTTTATAACAAGAAATATCAGAAGAAATTGGTCAGAACTGTACCATAAACAAACCCTGATTTTAGCTCAACTTAACTTTGTAAAGTTTGAGCTATTGCCATGGCTTTGTCGTCCGTCGTCGGTGTGTTATTTTGGGGTCATTTGGAAAAAAAACATGGCCACCAGTGGCCATCTTGGATTTCAAAATTCAATCCATTAGCACGGGCTACAGGTCCTACTGTTCGTCTGATCATCATGAAATTTGTCATGGATGTTAATATTGACATGTAGATGGGAACGAGTCATTTTGGGGTCATTTAGCCATAACACATGGCTGCTAGCAGTCATCTTGGATTTTACTTTTTGAATGACTAAATCCTTTGGCGCGGGCTACAGGTCATACCTTTGGTCGGATCAATATGAAATTTGTCATGGGCGTTGACATTGACATGTAGATGGGAACGAGTCATGTTGGGGTCATTTGGCCCAAAAACATTGCCTTTGGCAGCCATCTTGGATTTTACTCTTTGTATGACTAAATCCTTTGATGCAGGTTACAGGTCGCATCTTTGATCGGTTGATCATGAAATTTGTCACGGATGTTAACATTGACATGTAAATGGGAACGAGTCATCTTGGGGTCATTCGGCCTTAAAACATGGCCGCTGGCAGCCATCTTGGATTTTACTCTTTGCATGACTAAATCCTTTGGCACGGGCTACATGTCATACCTTTGGTCGGTTCATTATGAAATTTGTCATGGGCGTTGACATTGACATGTAGATGGGAACGAGTCATTTTGGGGTCAGTCGGTTCTCGGAGGGGTAAACATTTTTGTCAGCGCTGATTATTTTGTTCTTGTGTGATTACTAATGTTCACATTCACTGCGCATTATCACTTAGGGGTCATCTCAAAACTACTATCGGGATCCCGATAGATATCCCGATAGGATTCCGATAACTCAAAACTATCTTCTAAATTTCCCGATAGATTCCGATAGAGCGGTCACCATTTCCCGATAATATTCCGATACCACATCTAAATATTCCGATAACGCGCTGATTTCCCGAAAATTCCCCGAAAACTTTCCGAAAGTAACGTAGCGTATTACCAACTTTCCGATAATTTACCCATTTATATCAAGAACAATTAGGCCTATGTCTGTTTTGATAATCGGCGAATCGAGCATGTTTGTTTATGTTTCCGGTTCTATTTGTTGTCATTACTTTTGGATTCGTCCACAGCCTCCTTCGTAAGCATATTTTTATTGGGGTGGAAGCTTGTTTAAAAGAATTAAAACTCTACACGTTTCAAGTTATGATTCAAAGTTATTAAATTGTCCATTGAATTCTTTTTGTATATTATTCATACAGCACATATCTTCTAGAAACGCTCTGAAGGAAACATAAAAAGAAATGGTTTCATACAGGTAGTATCCCTTCAACACTAGCAATAGACTGTTCCAAAGTGAACGTGATAAAAAATTTAAATATATATTTGATAAAACTCTTTTGGCCCTAGAAATGTTCTCAAATAAAACTGTCATTTGATTTGATTTTTTCCCTCATTCATCACAAGATCATATGAATAATATTTTATTTTAATACACTGAGTGAGCAATTTTGAGAATTAAATAAGTTTTGATCGAAAAGTTCGACAACATTTTCGATTTTCTCTTCAGTTACACGTCCCAACATCACGCCAATTCAGCCCACTATTGTTGGCACGGGGATTGCCTGGATTAGTACCCAAATAAATTGTGTTGTTAAAGCGCATTGGCAAATACATAATCTTGAGTATATTCTCCACACTATAATCGAAAAATACAAAGGAATGGACCCATGATTCAATCAAAATTGTTTATTTAAAAAACACACTCCCGCTAAGAAACCCCCACTGATGACGTGCGCAAAAAAATATGTACCTACAGTAAACACGTGTTGTTGGAAATTGGGGCGCACAATGGGGACTCATTTTATCATGGCTATATCTATTACCCATTCGGTAATTCATAAATGACATTCATTGCAAATTCAAACAGAATATATCTTAGATTTAGTATTAGTATCAATTGACCATTTATCGAATGTTGTCATTGAACTTATTGATCAGCTGATGACGATGAAAAAATCTAGGAACCTTGTCGACGTCATAGCAGCAATGATAAAATACTGTAGCACAAATTTAATGTGCATCGGCCGTTTTGTTCTCTCGTTTGATTAATAACATTATTATTCTGCGCGCATTGACAATTACATAATCTTGAGTATATTATCCACAATGTAATCTAAAAATACAAAGGAATGGACACACGATTCAATCCAAATGGTTTATTTAAAAAACACTCCCGCCAAAAAAGATCAAGAAACGCCCACTGATAACGAGCGCAGAAATATTTACCTGCGAAAACGTGGTGTTGGAATGTGGGGCGCACAATGGGGACTGTCATCTATCATGCCTACAACTATAATAGCCATTCGGTAATAAATAAATGACATTCATTGCAAATTCAAACATAATATATCTTAGATTTAATGTTAGTATCAATTGACCATTTATCGAGTGTTTCCATTGAACTTATTGATCAGCTGATGACGATGAAAACACATCGGAACCTTGCCGACGTCAGCGCAACAATAATAAAATACTGAAAAGCACAAATGTGCATCGATCGGCCGTTTTGTTCTCTTGTTTGATTAATAAAATTATTATTCTCCGCGCATTAACACTGCCAAATACTCAAGTAAATTGGCCATATCATGATGTGAAAAATCAAAGAAATAACATTGTATAACATAATTAACATTAGTTACTTTTATTTGAACACAAGAGTTCACGAGACAAACGCGGCTATTTTTAAATTGAAAGTGCGCAAATCAATTCCGATTAGTGCTGCATTACCACGAATTACTTATCGGAACTGTCTTGTCATTTTATATTGAATATGATTGCTCAAAGTTTCACTAAGAGAAAGCACTTTCTCGATCGTAAGATACAATGTAGGCAGGAAAGAATTGTTTAATTTATTAATTGCACAAGATATGTGCGGTGCGAATGTATTGACTGCAATGTCAAGGTCAAAAACCGGTGCGTTGTAAATTGAAGTAAACAAAAAAACACGTGCGTTGTAATCGATGGTACAATGTTGACTAGTTTGGACTAATAATGCAGTCAATTGTAACTGAATTTACACGTAACTATCCAAGAGTTGATAGGCCACTTGATTATTTATTTTATGTTTCATTTCACCACGTAGCCATGGCTTAAAACATTAATAAATCACCCAATTTCGTGATATGGTTTTCCGACAGAGAAATTGAAACTGAAAGTCACATTGATCTGTTGATAAAACAAAACTTACCTTTCGTTTGTTTTATATTACATTTATTGTTATAAAATATAAATATGAAACCTACTAAATATTCACCATACTATCATGCTTTGGGGAGGGGGATTCACAACTCTGATTTTTTTTTTACTCCCAGTCCCCATCCATACAGATGAACATAATTTCATAAATCAGGAGCCACATAACATTTAGTAATAATACATGTTTTTCCCCCAAAAAATTTGACGTCACCTGAAAGTTCTGTTGGCTGGAGGTATATTACTGTTGGGTAAAGGGTTAATATCGAAAGTAAACTAAATAAAAGTTAGCAAGACATCTTTTTGAAAGAAAAAAATGACGAAATATAGGAGCAGGCCTACTACAAATAAATCGCATCGTGTTACCTTGACCTTGATGATGCAATCGTGAAATTCGACACTGTCAACATAATTAGGCTATGTTCAACTTATCGAAATAATCTTTGCAGCATTATAATTAGTAGTAATTACAGAAAACAAAATTAATGTAGAATATGAAAAGCAGCCCATGCACACATTTAATTGCCAGTTAAATGTTATGATTACTTCGCGTATTTATAACCTTTGCACTGCAGATTTGCATGGAATTTTCCATTCATATTTTCACACGCTCTTTATTTGCCATATTACGATTCATGAAAAAGTATGGAATATTACTGCTAAATGTTGCTAAAACTTTACATGTACATCAGGACACCCCCCCCCCCCCCCAATATGTCATGTTTCGAATTTCTATAGCCTACTCTTGACTAAAGGGTAGAGAACCGAGTAGATATTCATGGCGTGCATGATCGATATACCCCCCCCCCCCCCCCCCCCCCCCCCCCCCCCCCCCCCCCCCCCCCCCCCCCCCCCCCCCCCCCGAAACTGCATGACCATGCAGAATGTAGGCATAACTATGGAAGCGTACTGGTGCCACATAAAAATAAAAATTTGGGTCCCAGTATGTCCTAATTAGGAGATCGTAAGTCCTAATTAGGAGATAGTAACTCCTAATTAGGAAATAGCTATGTCCAATTAGGAGATAGTAAGTCCTAATTAGGAGATAGTATCTCCTAATTAGGACTTAGTATCTCCTAATTAGGACTTAGTATCGCCTAATTAGGACTTAGTATCTCCTAATTAGGACTTAGTATCTCCTAATTAGGAGATATTATCTCCTAATTAGGAGATATTATCTCCTAATTAGAAGATAGTAACTCCTAATTAGGACTTAGTATTTCCTAATTAGGAGATAGTATCTCCTAATTAGGACTTAGTATCTCCTAATTAAGACTTAGTATCTCCTAATTAGGAGATAGTATTTCCTAATTAGGAGATATTATCTCCTAATTAGGACTTAGTATCTCCTAATTAGGAGATAACACACATATAAAGAACTCAACATGTTCGTGGTCAGATTCATCTCCGGATCACTCGGCTGACGGTCGCATCGCTCCGTTCGTTATCATGACTTTCGCCCTTGTTTTCAAAATTAAAGGCTTAAAATGAGGGGTTAGGGAAAGGACCTATGGGCCCTTTCGAGAATCCCGGAGTTAGCCACCCCATACCCCAATCCGCCGCTGTCATTTTATTATATATATATGACAAAGTTATGTTACAGGGCCAGATATGTGTATCATATAGTTAATCCACGACATAGAGTATATGTATATACCAGTGACTATCCAGAGATAATTTGATGACACCTGTTTATATGCCAAAATAATTTCATTTCATTTTCAGTTTACGCTTAACAGTACGTAGAGATATGTGCAAATTCCGTGTAAATTAGACAAACATTGGACGATGTATTTATAACTCAGCCCCAATTGAAGTAGAGTTGCAATGCTTCATCCAAACGAATGAATACAAAAATTATGTGAGTGGGCTAAATAACCGCGAACCGTTTATTGGGAATTTGGTATTGGGGCCCGGGAGGATTTGGAAGGGCAGTATGTCCTCCCCCACGGCCCACTTAGGAATGATGTTGGGTGTTATTAATGGTGATATAACAATGAAAAATGATGGGAAAATGATCTAAACATTTTTTACTTCTTTTTCGCTTTTCCCCCTAATTCTGTATACTGTTTCTGTGTTTCACTTGTTCTTTTTCTTCTTCACTCGAGTGGTCTTGATGCCCCCCCCCCCCCCCCGAGGGTGGTTTCCTGCTGGCCCTACCAGAGGTATATCATACCCTATCAGGGCACTTCCAGTAACTGTTGATACTGGTGTGACCTGTTACGGCAAAACCACTTCAAGTCAGCCTGCATTTGTACGTATATGGTCATGATTGGTCCATGGACACAATGCACCGACTGGAAAGAGTTCACCTCGTGCGATACATGGCTGGGGATTAAAGGGTACTGTACACTAAATCCAGCTATTTATGAGACCATCTCCTTTTATACTCAACATAATATATATGAATGAATGAATTTGAGCCATTGGTTAGCGCAAAGTACACTCGTGTGTTCTACGAATGATGCAAACAACATGGTAATTATAATTGAAATTAATAAACGACTGGAGTCATAAATAAATTTTCATTATAATTACCATGTTACTTTATTCGTTCATAGAGCACACAAGTGTATTTTGCACTAATACATGTCTCAAATTCATTCATTTGTTGCATAAACTCTGTTGAGTATAAACGGAGATGGTCACACAAATTGTCGGATTTAGTGTACAGTCCCCTTTAAGCTATCCATGTCGAGCTAAGCCCGACAGAAAAATCAACCGTCACTCAAAGAGGGCACGTCCTTTCTCTGGGCGGCGACTCTGAGCGATGAATGGGAATGAAAATGACCGCTAACTGGTGTTGAGTTCTTTATATCTATATTATTTCCTAATTAGGAGATAATATCTCCTAAATAGGAGATAATATCTCCTAATTAGGAGATACTAAGTCCTAATTAGGAGATACTATCTCCTAATTAGGAGATATTAAGTCCTAATTAGGAGATACTAAGTCCTAATTAGGAGATACTATCTCCTAATTAGGAGATACTAAGTCCTAATTAGGATATACTAAGTCCTAATTAGGAGATACTATCTCCTAATTAGGAGATACTAAGTCCTAATTAGGAGATACTAAGTCCTAATTAGGAGATACTAAGTCCTAATTAGGATATAATATCTCCTAATTAAGTCCTAATTAGGAGATAATAAGTCCTAATTAGGAGATACTAAGTCCTAATTAGGAGATAATATCTCCTAATTAGGACTTACTATCTCCTAATTAGGACTTACTATCTCCTAATTAGGACATACTGGGACCCAAATTTATATTTTTATGTGGCACCAATACGTTTCCATACATAACAGCAAAATTTCCTGCTTAGGCTAAAGTTAAACCCACTGTGGATATATTTTTTTCTTTCTACGGCTGTCTACTGGCGAGATTTGTTGTTTCCATGCATGCGCCGGTAAACAAAAATGCAATTGCCATGATTGCGTTATAAAGCACATCAAATGCTGCATGGACATCGCACATATTCCAATATAAATTTCGCCTAGGCTATGTATATTCGGAATATAGGCCTACGTGTACACAGGCCCGATATTTTTTTTAAGCTTGAGTTGTCCCATGTTTGAAATTGTTTTATAAATCCGTTCACTGTGTGAAATCTTCGAGACGTATTACTCTGCAATGCCACGTGTGTTGTTCCCAGAAACGTAAATATTGATGACCCCAATTCCGGGAATCGGGCTAAAAATAGAACATACGACATCTCGTGTTAAGACTGCACTCGATTGTGCATGCATTAATTGTGTCGTCGGCGATTCGCGATTAAATACAAATCTTTTACATTTGCCATAATATATCTATTTCTTTATTTCCTCCATATTTAAAAGTCGGATGTATTTAAACATATTACAAACACAATTAAGCTTTGAAGATAGTAGCCGCAACGCCGAAATAAATCTTAGAATTTAAGCAATTGATGGATCTGTTCTATTTTTAGAATGTGAAAGTAGCCGCTTGCATTAAGGCCTACTATACATATTTGGGTGTGACCCCAATTCCTGGAATAGCGCTAAATATAGAATTTACGTCATCTCATATGAATACTGCCAGAGATCTGCCAATTTATTTCCAAATCACACGATTAATTGTGAATTATGTGGTCGCAAATAAATACAAATCTCTTGCATTGACTATTCACCGCTTGGACTTTATAAATCTCCAAAACTATAGTAGGGGAGCAGCGCCGATTAGGCGTGGTATCTCTATATGTGTGGAACGACTGTATACATATTTGGGCATGGTCCCGATTTTGCAGATTTCCCGGTGTGTGTTGGGTATTTATATTGTAGCCACCCCTGATCACCCCTGTACAATAGCTCTACGACTTGACCCCACCCCCCACCCGATAGCCTACTGTAGAAAACTATTAGGTCTATACCGATGATTTTAGAAAGCTATTAAATCAACAAGAAAGCTTAATATATCTATGAAACATAAAATCCCGATAAAAGTCGGAGTAATCATGATACAGAACATTTCCGACGCGGTGTTGTTTCCCGATAGTTTCCCCGATGACGTTATTCCGAAAAGAAACTAAACTCCGAAAGAATCCCGATAGACTATGTACATTTCCCGATAAACGTTTCGTCATTTCCCGATAAACGTTGCGTCATTTCCCGATAATTTCCCGATAAACGTTGCGTCATTTCCCGATAACTATCGGTATCCTATCGGGAAATCTATCGGGATCCCGATAGTAGTTTTGAGATGACCCCTTAGATAGTCTCCAGGAAATTCGCCAAATTGTGATGTGAAAAATTAAAGAATTGACCATCGTAAAACTTGTGTTATGTTTTATTTGTGTCAGTATAGGCGGCGAGGCGAACATGTGCAAGCTAGATGCGCCATTTTCAAAAATAACGATTTAGCGCATTTCATTATCTGCATTTTAAGAATTACCTTGTCAATTTTACACTGAGTATGATTGATAAAAAAAATACACGAGAGAAATTATATTTATTGGCCATAGTTTTGAGAACAAATTTATTCTTGAATGATGAATCGAAATCCTGGCAGCGTGAATTGTTTACTAGACACTGATGGCGCCAATCAGGTGGTGGGAAAATCAGCCGAACAATTATAGTTCTCAAACATTGTTTGAAGAAAGATACCTGCGATTGAAGATCAACTAATTGAAGCCAATGTGTAGTAATTATCGTAATCTTATGGCATATATTTCACATGTTTGGTAATTTATTCGATTTTTATCAAATATATATTTGAATTTTTTATCACGTTCACTTTGGAACAGTCTATTGCTAGTGTTGAAGGGATACTACCTTTATGAAACCATTTCTTTTTATGTTTCCTTCAGAGCATTTCTAGGAGATATGTGCTGCATGAATAATATGCAAAAATAATTCAATGGACAATTTAATAACTTTGAATCAAAACTTGAAACGTGTAGACTTTTAATTCTTTTAAACAAGCTTCCACCCCAATAAAAATGTGCTTAGTAATGACAACACATTGAACTGGAAACAAAAACAAATATATAAACAAAACAACATCATGCTCGATTCATCGATTATCAAAACAGACATAATTGTTCTTGAAATAAATGGGTAAATTATCGGAAAGTTGTCGGCAATACGCTACGTGCATTACTTACGGAAAGTTATCGGGAATTTTTTTCGGGAAATCAGCATGTTATCGGAATATTTGGATGCGGTATCGGGATATTTTCGGGAAATGGCGACCGCTGTATCGGGATCTATCGGGAAATTTAGAAGATAGTAATTGAGTTATCGGGATATTTATCGGGATCCCGATAGATTTCCCGATAGGATACCGATAGTTATATATACAGTTATCGGGAAATTATCGGGAAATGACGCAACGTTTTTCGGGAAATTATCGGAATATTTACATAGTCTATCGGGATTCTATCGGAGTTTACTTTCATTTCGGAGTATCATATTCCGAAAACAACGCATGTTGTTTGGAAAGTTTCTGTATCGGGATTACTCCGGACTTTTATCGCGATTTTATGTTTTATAGGCCTATCTTTATTATTGATTTAATAGTTTCCTAATATGAGAAATCGTTAGTATAAAGTTTTAAAGTATCAGGGGACACGTGTCGTAGAACTATTATATGTTATACTGTGGTGACCAGTGGGTGCTACGTACAATATCGGTATTTTACCTGGACAATACACCCCACCCATCGGGAAATCTTCAAAATCAATAAATAAATTCACGGGGAGCATACCCAAATATGTATAGTAGGCCTTAATGCAAGCGGCTACTTTCACTTTCTAAAAATAGAACAGATCCATCAATTGATTAAATTCTAAGATTTATTTCGGCGTTGCGGCTACTATCTTCAAAGCTTAATTGTGTTTGTAATATGTTTAAATACATCCGACTTTTAAATATGGAGGAAATAAAGAAATACATATATTATGGCAAATGTAAAAGATTTGTATTTAATCGCGAATCGCCGACGACACAATTAATGCATGCACAATCGAGTGCAGTCTTAACACGAGATGTCGTATGTTCTATTTTTAGCCCGATTCCCGGAATTGGGGTCATCAATATTTACGTTTCTGGGAACAACACACGTGGCATTGCAGAGTAATACGTCTCAAAGATTTCACACAGTGAACGGATTTATTAAACAATTTCAAACATGGGACAACTCAAGCTTAAAAAGAATATCGGGCCTGTGTACACGTAGGCCTATATTCCGAATATGCATAGCCTAGGCGAAATTTATATTGGAATATGTGCGATGTCCATGCAGCATTTGATGTGCTTTATAACGCAATCATGGCAATTGCATTTTTGTTTACCGGCACATGCATGGAAACAACAAATCTCGCCAGTAGACAGCCGTAGAAAGAAAAATATATATCCACAGTGGGGGGGGGGGGGGGGGGGGGGGGGTAGATCGATCATGCACGCCATGAATATCTACTCAGTTCTCTACCCTTTAGTCAAGAGTAGGCTATAGAAATTCGAAACATGACATATGGGGGGAGGGGGGGGGGGGGGGTCCTGCTGTACATGTAAAGTTTTACAACATTTAGCAGTAATATTCCATACTTTTTCATGAATCGTAATATGGTAAATAAAGAGCGTGTGAAAATATGAATGGAAAATTCCATGCAAATCTGCAGTGCAAAGGTTATAAATACGCGAAGTAATCATAACATTTAACTGACAATTAAATGTGTGCATGGGCTGCTTTTCATATTCTACATTAATTTCGTTTTCTGTAATTACTACTAATTATAATGCTGCATTGATTATTTCGATAAGTTGAACATAGCCTAATTATGTTGACAGTGTCGAATTTCACGATTGCATCATCAGTCAAGGTAACACGATGCGATTTATTTGTAGTAGGCCTGCTCCTATATTTCGTCATTTTTTTCTTTCAAAAAGATGTCTTGCTAACTTTTATTTAGTTTACTTTCGATATTAACCATTTACCCAACAGTAATATTACCTCCAGCCAACAGAACTTTCTGGTGACGTCAAAGTTTTTGGGGAAAAACATGTATTATTACTAAATGTTATGTGGCTCCTGATTTATGAAATTATGTTCATCTGTATGGATGGGTACTGGGAGTAAAAAAAAATTCAGAGTTGTGAATCCCCCTCCCCAAGCATGATAGTATGGTGAATATTTAGTAGGTTTTATATTTATATTTTATAACAATAAATGTAATAAACAAACGAAAGGTAAGTTTTGTTTTATCAACAGATCAATGTGACTTCAGTTTCAATTTCTCTGTTGGAAAACCATATCACGAAATTGAGTGATTTATTAATGTTTTAAGCCATGGCTACGTGGTGAAATGAAACATAAAATAAATCATCAAGTGGCCTATCAACTCTTGGATAGTTACGTGTAAATTCAGTTACAATTGACTGCATTATTAGTCCAAACTAGTCAACATTGTGCCATCGCCAACGCACGTGTTTTTTTGTTTACTTCAATTTACAATGCACCGGTTTTTGACCTTGACATTGCAGTCAATACATTCGCACCGCACATATCTTGTGCAATTAATAAATTAAACAATTCTTTCGTGCCTACATTGTATCTTACGATCGAGAAAGTGCTTTCTCTTAGTGAAATTTTGAGCAATCATATTCAATATAAAATGACAAGACAGTTCCGATAAGTAATTCGTGGTAATGCAGCACTATTCGGAATTGATTTGCGCACTTTCGATTTAAAAATAGCCGCGTTTGTCTCGTGAACTCTTGTGTTCAAATAAAAGTAACTAATGTTATACAATGTCATTTCTTTGATTTTTCACATCATGATATGGCCAATTTACTTGAGTATTTGGCAGTGTTAATGCGCGGAGAATAATAATTTTATTAATCAAACGAGAGAACAAAACGGCCCATCGATGCACATTTGTGCTATACAGTATTTTATTATTGTTGCGCTGACGTCGGCAAGGTTCCGATGTGTTTTCATCGTCATCAGCTGATCAATAAGTTCAATGGAAACACTCGATATATGGTCAATTGATACTAACACTAAATCTAAGATATATTATGTTTGAATTTGCAATGAATGTCATTTATTTATTACCAAATGGCTAATAATTACAGCCATGATAGATGACAGTCCCCATTGTGCGCCCCACATTCCAACACCACGTGTTTGCAGGTAAAAATTTCTGCGCTCGTTATCAGTGGGCGTTTCTTGATCTTTTTTGGCGGGAGTGTTTTTAGCTCACCTGAGACGAAGTCTCCGGTGGAGCTATAGTCATCACTCCTCGTCCGTCGTCCGTCCGTGCGTCCGTCTGTCCGTCTGTCCGTCTGTCCGTCTGTCCGTCTGTCCGTCCGTCCGTCCGTCAAACTTTTTTTAAGCATCTTCTCCTCTGAAACCATCATACCGAATTGGTTCATATTTGGTGTGGATGTTCCCTAGGTGACTCTCATTCAGATTTGTTCAAATGAGGTCACTGGGTCAAATAGTTGCGAAGCCAGGGCTATAACTCTATTCCTCCATAGTAATTCTTACAACGACTTCTTGTTCAGAACCATTGGGCCGATTTAGCTAATATTTGGTATGGAGGGTCCTTGGGTCACTGGTGTTCAGATTTGTTCAAATGAGGTCACCCGGCCAATTAGTTGAGAAATCAGGGCCATAACTCATAGTAATTCTTACAATGACTTCTTCTAAAAAAATATTTGGCCGATTTAGCTTATATTTGGTACAGAGATACCTTGGGTGACTGGGGTTTAGATTTGTTCAAATGGGGTCACTGGGTCAAATAGGGGCAGAGCCAGGGACATAACTTTAAAAAGAAACCAATTAATTTTTGCATTTTGACCTTTAATTTTTGTTTAGGACACATCACAGCCTCATATTTCTTACCTAGATTTTTCTTAGCATGTTCTTCATCTGTATGGATTTTGGTATTGTTTATTTAACCCCTTCCACTCTTGTTTTGATATAGAATTCATCCAAGACAGGATTACTCAAACATTTTTCATCTGATCAACACCAAATTTGGTATATTAATTTTTGACACTTATATACAGATCAAGTTAAAATATGGGTTTGATCCGATATATTTTAACAGAGTTATGGCCCTTTATAATTCACACCTCTTTGCTATGCACTATTAATTTTTAAGAGAACACTGAAGCCTCTATTATTGAAAAAGCCAATTTATCATAGTGTGGTCACCCGATACTCTTGCTAAGACTGCTTGCTTCAGACCAGTTTACCATCTGTCATTACAAGACATGACATTAGCTAAACAACTATTCTACATGAGTCTACAAGGAATAGTCCATTGTTCATTTCTCCAAGCCTGGACATAGTGTGTCTGACATTTGCAGAATGAAGTCTCCAGATGGTGAATTTAGTGTTGCTACCCCATACAGCAGGCTAGCATCACCAAATACACCCTCAATTACCTTATTCTGCTTAGGCCTCATCTTCTGGGACAATTTTTTTTAAAACATGTTTTAAAATTTGAAAAAAAGTGACACCATTATATATAACATCTGCAGAGTTATGAAACTTTACTCTTTAATGAAATTATGGAAACATTCCACCCTCCCCCACCTTCCCACTCCCACATGGCCCAGGCTCAACCCTGCCATCAACCAACATCCCTTCCAAGCCATATCACCTCTCAATTTAATACCTCTCACCACAGAGGCATATATATCTGTAAAGGTACAGGTCATTAATTATATAAACTGGCCAGATGACATGTATTATTCTAATCTAAACATATCTGTAGCAATTTAACAACAAACTGGTGCTTCCATTAGGTGATGACTGACATTCAATGATACTGTGAATGGCTTTGATTTCTTCAAGTCTGGAAATAGTGTGTCTGACATTTACATAGTGAGGTCCCCAGATGGTGAATTTAGTGTTGCTACCCCATACAACATGCTAGCATCACCAAATACACCCGCCAGGGACCTAATTCTGCTTAGTCCTCATCTTCTGGGAAGTATCCTAAGTATCAAATTGACAGTTTGATTTAGTCACTTTTTCCACCTGTTCAGTTTCAATGTCCCCCTAATTTGCAGAAGATAAAATGCATAATTGAGGTGCTCAATGGGTGTGTATCACCAACTTCAACTGTAGGACTTCATTGATATAGTCACTTTTTTCCACCTGTTCAGTTTCAATGTCCCCCTAATTTGCAGAAGATAAAATGCATAATTGAGGTGCTCAATGGGTGTGTATCACCAACTTCAACTGAAGGACTTCAATCTGTTCCTTGGTTTTATTGGCCATTGAGGCCTAATCAGCAGTCTAGCATCACCAAATACACTAGCCAGGGTCCTCATTCTGCTTAGGCCTCATCTTCTGGGAAGTATATAGGCACTTAAATTGACATATTTACTTACTTTAGCCCTTCTGTTTAGTTTCTATATCCCCTAATTTGTGAATATAAAATGCATAATTGAGGTGCCCAATGGGTGCACATCACCAACTTTAACTGGAGAACTTCAATCTAATGCTATGTCTCCCATAGCAGTTGAGGCCTACACAGAATGAGGTCCCCAGAGGGTGAATTTGGTGATGCTAGCCCGCATTGCAGGATTGTGTCATTAAATTCACCCTTTGGGGACCTCATTCTGCAAATGTCAGACACTATGTTCAGGCTTGTCTGTTCGAATATTATGTTCTTAACCACCAGTATCCAGTTGAACTCATTATACCCTGATTTTGCAAAGAAAACTTGGGGGGTATATTGGATTTAATTTGTCAGTCTCTATTTCAGACTGTTCTCCCATCCATCCATCTGTCAATATGTCTCTATCCGTCCATCAATTGTTTTCTTCTCCAGATACATATTAAAGACCAAATGGGTTTATATATTTAGGTGTGGATGTCCCCCAGGTGACTCACATTCAGATTTGTTCAAATGAGTTCATCAGGTCAAATAGGTGAGAAGTCAGGGCCATAACTCTTTCCTTCCATAGTAATTCTTAAAACAATTTCTTCTCAAGAACCATCTGGACTATTTAGATTATGTTTGGTATGGATGGTCCTTCGGTGACTGGGGTTTAGATTTTTTCAGATTTGGGGTCATTTTAGGAAAATCAGTTAAGTTCAACTCTTAAAATCTAATGTCTGAAATTACCAAATGAATGGATCTCATAGATGGGGATTCATGTTTGTTCAAATAGGGGCGGAGATAAGAGATTTAATTATCAACCAGCCACCCTACCTGTGCTCCGCCGGAGCTATAGTCATCACTCCTCGTCCGTCCATCGTCTGTCCGTCCATCCGTCCGACAACAATTATTTGAACATCTTCTCCTCTGGAACCATAAGACCAAATGGGTCAAATAGTTGCGAAGCCAGGGCCATAACTCTTTCCCACCATAGTAATTCTTTTAAACATCTTCAGAACAATAAGACCGAATGGTTTCATATTTGGTGTGGATGTTCCCTAGGTGACTCACATTCAGATTTGTTCAAATGAGTTCACTTGAAATAGTTGCGAAGCCAGGGCCATAACTCTTTCCCTCCATAGTATTCTTAAAGTGACTTCTTCTCAAATACCATCAGGCTATATGGGTTCATATTTGGTATGAAGGATCCTTGGGTGACTGGGGTTCAGATTTGTTCAAATCAGGTCACTGGGTCAAATGTGGGCGGGGCCAGGGACATAACTCCAAATTTTTTGTTTTAGATTTAACTCTTTAGATATCTACTTCTTTTAAAGTGATTATGAAAAGTTCTGACTGTTGTGGTCTCCAGAGTCCCAGTCTTATCAGTCTTTGCAGTCTGGTGAGCGACCCCACAGTCATTGACTGTCTTGTTTAAATAAACCATTTGGATTGAATCGTGTGTCCATTCCTTTGTATTTTTAGATTACATTGTGGAGAATATACTCAAGATTATGTAATTGTCAATGCGCGCAGAATAATAATGTTATTAATCAAACGAGAGAACAAAACGGCCGATGCACATTAAATTTGTGCTACAGTATTTTATCATTGCTGCTATGACGTCGACAAGGTTCCTAGATTTTTTCATCGTCATCAGCTGATCAATAAGTTCAATGACAACATTCGATAAATGGTCAATTGATACTAATACTAAATCTAAGATATATTCTGTTTGAATTTGCAATGAATGTCATTTATGAATTACCGAATGGGTAATAGATATAGCCATGATAAATGAGTCCCCATTGTGCGCCCCAATTTCCAACAACACGTTACTGTTGGTACATATTTTTTGCGCACGTCATCAGTGGGGGTTTCTTAGCGGGAGTGTTTTTTAAATAAACAATTTTGATTGAATCATGTGTCCATTCCTTTGTATTTTTCGATTATAGTGTGGAGAATATACTCAAGATTATGTATTTGTCAATGCGCTTAAACAACATAATTTATTTGGGTACTAATCCAGGCAATCCCCGTGCCCACAATATTGGGCTGAATTGGCGTGATGTTGGGGCGTGTAACTGAAGAGAAAATCGAAAATGTTGTCGAACTTTTCGATCAAAACTTTATTTAATTCTCAAAATTGCTCACTCAGTGTATTAAAATAAAATATTATTCATATGATCTTGTGATGAATGAGGGAAAAAATCAAATCAAATGACAGTTTTATTTGAGAACATTTCTAGGGCCAAAAGAGTTTTATCAAATATATATTTCAATTTTTTATCCAGTTCACTGTGACTTTGGAACAGTCTATTTATTGCTAGCGTTGAAGGGATACTACCTTTATGAAACCATTTATTTTTATGTTTCCTTCAGAGCGTTTCTAGGAGATATGTGCTGTATGAATAATATGCAAAAAGAATTCAATGGACAATTTAATAACTTGGAATAAAAACTTGAAACGTGTAGAGTTTTAATTCGTTTAAACAAGCTTCCACCCCAATAAAAATATGCTTACGAAGGAGGCTGTGGACGAATCCAAAAGTAATGACAACAAATAGAACCGGAAACATAAACGAAACAACATGCTCGATTCGTCGATTATCAAAACAGACATAGGCCTAATTGTTCTTGAAATAAATTGGTAAATTATCGGAAAGTTGGTAATACGCTACGTTACTTTCGGAAAGTTTTCGGGAAATTTTCGGGAAATCAGCGCGTTATCGGAATATTTAGATGCGGTATCGGAATATTTTCGGGAAATGGTGACTGCTCTATCGGAATCTATCGGGAAATTTAGAAGATAGTTTTGAGTTATCGGAATCATATCGGGATATCTATCGGGATCCCGATAGTAGTTTTGAGATGACCCCTTAGGGAGCGTCTCAAAAGTCTTTGCGGAATCCGCAAATATTTTCCGAAACGTCGAGATTTCCGCAACTCTATCGTCTGAATTTTTCCGCAAATGTTCCGAAAAACGCCATGAGTTTTCCGCAAAATTACCGAAACGTTACATAAAGATTTCCGCAAACGCCATGAGTTTTCCGCAAAAATTACCGAAACGTTAAATTGAGTTTTCCGCAAAAATTACCGAAACGTTAAATAAAGAATTCCGCAAAAATTCCGCAAAGTCCGTAACGTCGACATTGCGAAAAGTAACTTTCCGAAAACGTTGAAAATTCATGATTGGGGACTGGACTCCTCGTCGGAAGTAAATTTCGCCGGAATGGACATTTCGCCGAAAGTCATTTTCGACGGAGTGACAGTTCGCCGGAATATTATAATCCCGTAATTAGTCATTAGTGAAGACTGATTGACACAGGTATTATAATCCTGCGAACTGCTAATTAGTCATTAGTGAAGACTGTTTGACATAGGTACTATGAAAACAAACTTCGGGCTTCCTTCCTGGCACGTGTGATTATTACCATCATTTGTGTTTTACCGACAATACTGTTACCTGAGGTGTGTTCATATTACAATTCACCCGAAGCCATTCTTCCTTCCTAGCACGTGTGATTATTACCATCATTTGTGTTTTACCGACAATACTGTTACCTGAGGTGTGTTCATATTACATATTACAATTCACCCGAAGCCATTGGTGATCCGAAAAGTAAGTATAGCCTATAGGCCTATGTTGTTTTAGCGGTGGTGATCCGTATAGTAACTAGGTTGTTTTAGCGACTTTCATATGGTATATATATATCACTGGCTTTACAACATTTACCATATCCACCCAAGATGGATAGAACTACGAATGTTGAGTTGTGTAGGCTATTGGTTGTCATAAAACTGTGTATGCGCACAATAATGCAATAACTTGCGATAAATGTCAGAAATTTTCAATTGTCCCACAATACACCCACATATAAGTAAATTTATTTCGGCGATTTTTTTTAACAGTCGTCTATTCCGGCGAAAAGTCGTATATCTCGGCGAAATGTCTTAAATTACGGCGAATAGTCCCGACCTTCGGTGAAGTTGTCGTCAGTTTCCGGCGAACTGTCTCAAATCTCGGCGAAGTGTCCGGAAAATTGTTGCGGCGAAATATACTTCCGCAAATCGTCACGTCGCAATTAAATCTCGAGACAAGACGCATCACAAACGGGAACCTGACACACAAGGCATTAAAGGGATTGTTAATCAGCACTGTACATATAATTGCTCGAATCAACAAACAAACGTGCTATATTTTAATATGATCATTCAACACACTGTATCCACAGTTTTATTATAAACTCTTCTATCATTACGATAGTTTTATCAGAATAGTTTTACTATTATCGTTTATATACCCAATATACTGGGGTGCTTCTCACCTAAATGAGGGATTTCCATAACAAGCAATTAGCTACCACGCTGGACAAAACAAGTGTCCACTTAACCGCGGTGCGGTTTGTGTTTCCACCGCGGCCGAACTGCAACAACATCGCGGCCACACCGGCTAACTGCAGTTAATGTGGTCCGCGGTCTAATTGCCGTTCGGCCGCGACGTAGGCCTATACTTGCCGTCCGGCCGCGGTATACTTGCCGTTCGACCGCGGTATACTTGCCGTTCGACCGCGGTATACTTGCCGTTCGACCGCGGTATACTTGCCGTTCGACCGCGGTATACTTGCATTTCGGTCACAGTGTACTTGCCGTTTTTAGAATGTGTTGAAAAACACAAAGAGGGCACTATAAATGTGGTTTGATTGAGCCCATTGTTTAGCCAGACGATCTATTCAGTGTGTTAAATTGGCGATCTGCTACGTCAGGCGACAAGGTGTGATAATCTTATAAGTATATAGTCGACGTCCTACCGGTATACTAAATTAAATTACACTAATTTAAACTATAATTATTTGGTTTGAAATTACATTGACTACATCCGTCCATGTGGGTCTCCTTTTGGAATTTACTGCCAGCCAGAATTTTCTTCACAATAAAACATAAAGAGCGTTTGTGCGTGGTAAGGTATGTTTCGCCCGCGAACATTTTATGAACCAAAGGGGCTTGTTACATGAGCCGGGACAACTCGGCTAGCCGAGTCAACTCGGTCTGCCAGGACAACTCGGTCGCGCTGTTAAATGAGTCGAGACAACTCGGTCAACCCATCGACGTATATTTTTAATATAGATCGATGGTCAACCGGGACAACTCGGTTGACGTGCACAAAACTAGCTGTCAATCACCGAGTCACGGCGTAATGTGGGTGGTCATTAGACGTCACTCACATGACGCGAACATTCTATTGGCTGACGTCATGAAAGTAACAACGAATCGTGTAACGTTCCATATCTAGCCGGGATGACTCGCTGTTAGCATAGACTAAAAATCCTTCCTTCATCTATGCTGTTACATGGACCAAGTTGTCCCGGCTAACCGAGTTGTCCCGGCTATTCAATTCAATTAAGTTTATTCTGGTCGTCAATTATAGACATTACAGAAGAGTTGTATACATAAATACAATATATATGATTTCGGGAGTTAAATAGAGCGGCTAATTATAAGGGTTTGGTCTCTGATAGAAGTCGGGTTTCAGATATTTTATTCTTAGTTTGCCAAGTTCCCTACAATTCAGTACCATGTGGTATTCATCGCCGATTTCGAGATTACAGAGAGTGCAGATTCTGTCCGAATAATCCGTAGGCCTATTCGTCCAAGCGCCGAGTTCTTTTTGGCAGTTTGTGGTTTCTAGTGCGGAAAGCTAAATTATTGTGAACTGCTCTATTATCATCAGGGGATATAGGTAATTCTCTCGTTCAAATTTGACTTTATAATCCTGCAAAATGCGAATCTGCTTGTACAGCGTAAACCGGAACCCGGCGCGCGGTGTATTATGGGAATTGGTGAAATCGAGCATTGTTGACCACCATTCTTGAATGTGTGTTCAAATCTTTTCAATAGTTACTATAAAGACAAAGTCGCGGGGCATCGTGCCAGTGGACTTTTGATTAAACTTGAATGAGAATATCGCCGAGAAAGTGACATACAATCATGTTCACTCAAACAACGGTATACGATGTAGCAAATCATGTTCATTGCTACACAGTCCTCGTGCTGACGTAATTCGCTGCACCTGGCATTTGAGAGATACAGATGCGCGCAAAAATAACGGCGATTAACAAGTTCCCAATCAGGGGTTTTATTCACTTTTTTGTGGCAATGTTCGTAAGATTACTACTGTAAATGGGCATATAATAGGTTTACCTCTTAATGATATAAATATATGAATAATATGATATAGGTCATCAACTGACCACATTGGTAATATTTATTGTCTTGTCAAAGTTACCCAAGTGTGTCAGTGTATGACCTGCTTATACTGAGATTTGTACTGAATTTCTGCCCATGCCGTTTCTGACGGAATTATTAATTGAAGGTCACATTAATTTTCGCAGTTGAATTCACACAACATGTCCAGAAACAAAGTGGTCGGATTAATTTGAATGGACATGTCTTCCAATGCAAATCGCCTGAGTAAACGTTACAGTTGCAAATATAGTTGGGTGTGACTTAATAATGCAGTATTGGGAACAATACATATTTATCTGGCTGAAGATACATTTATAGAATGTTGGTCTATTTTTCAATTTAAAAAAAATCAAGTGTAGCCGTATTAAAGAAAACAACATTCATTTACAGCTATACTTATAACTAGTAGCCCATATAGGCCTACACTTGTCAGTTAAATATGACTGCTTCGCGTATAACCTTTGCACTGGAGATTTGTATCGAAATTTCCTGCGCTCTTTTAATTTTTACTATCCATCAGGATTCATGAAAAAACTACGGAACGCTCTTTATTAAATTGTTAGGAGTAAAGCCGAATTAAAGCCGGGACCTAATGTATCTAAAATGTAATATGCAAATAAGTGTTTCGGAAGATAAAAAAAATATGTCATTCTATGGCGATAACTAGATTCGAAAATTGGCAGTATTATATACTATTACGACTGTATTAGGTTCCCCTACTTGCGAAAAGTTGGGGGGGGGGTCCACAATAGGCAACATATATCATATATTTAAGTGAAATATAAAGGATGCATGCAGTCACACCTCATCGCATATTCTGGTCGTTAGCTAACGAAAACGGAATCCACAAAAGACATGCACTTTGCATGGGCAGAGCTCGATTTAACCAATCAGTGGTAACTCCATTCAGACTGAGATAGAGGCCGGGTGGGAACAATACCTGAAATACTATGATTGACGTCGGTGTTTGTTTGTTGTCTAACCAATCGCAATGCGACTATTAATGAAAGAAGTCAGTAGGCCTACACGCATTGCACGGACTTCAATGGGGAGGACAGTGTTGACATTGCAAACAGTGTCAAACTGACATCATTGCTATAATTAACTAGGTCGGCCGTGAACTTTTCCAGTGTCATGGAACTTGTTATACATGTAGCGATAATTGCGCACTCTCGTGTCAAATATATATGAGTACATGTCAGGAGGATTATATAGGGTACCGGTACTCACTCCCTGCATGCCATATATATACATGATTCGTGCTTGTGAATTAAAACACGTTTTGACTATATAGCTGTGGCAATGAATGCTTGATGAAGCCATACCAAGATTCGTCAAGGAAAAGTGTTTTAATTGCTGTATTGTTTTTATTAAGTTAATAAACACTGTAAACCTAATAAATAAACGAACCCAATAGCAATAGACCTATATACTCTAGTATGCGGTGATGTTTACGATTTTACCGGCCCGACACCCATGAATATATTCCGCAAATTTTCCGGAACGAGGTCCGCATGCATTCAAATTCCGATAACGTTAGGGTGAATTCCGCAATTATTTCCGCAAATTCCGAAAGAGGAAACTAAAATTCCGATAACGTTGGGGTGAATTCCGCAATTATTTCCGTAAATTCCGAAAGAGGAAACTAAAATTCCGATAACGTTGGGTTGAATTCCGCAATTATTTCCGCAAATTCCGAAAACGTCGGACGTATTCCGAAAAAAATCCGCAAACGTCGTCTTCTTTTCCGCAAACCTTAGCGCTATTTTCCGAAAGAAGGAACGTAATTACCGAAAAATTTCCGCAAACAGTTTTCCGCAAAGTGTTCATAACGTCATTTGTTTTCGGAAAATACTTTCGGAATTCCGCAAAGACTTTTGAGACGCTCCCTTAATAGGGTTGTGCACCTGCAATGGGAACTGTTTTTTTTTATTATTTTAACTAAATGTTTACTGACATGTGAAACCCACCCATTCCATAGTTCCATCATATAATGTGCCCAGGTTGATGGTGATCCACTTTTCACTTACATGGGTTTTGGGATTAAAATTAACCCATTCCATAGGAATTATCTCTTTCACCTTGAGCCAGATTCAGTAAGGATTTCTAAAAGCCACCAATTGAATATTCATCATTAGAGGAAATATCTTATTTTGAAATTCCCTCAATTACATTTGAGCTGCATGATAATAATAATGGTACTGATATTCTTGAGACTGACTTATTGGTCAAATATTTCTCTACCCGATCACTTTTATAATCTCATTCAGGTTAATCATGACACATTCTTTACCTGTATAGATTTTGGTATTGATTGAATGGTTTAAAAATATTAACCCTACATTTAATAATATTTCTGCTGGTTACAGACATTGTGTCTTTCCAATGATCAGATTAGAAAAAAATTAACCATTGATATACTGTATGCGATCCAATGTTATGACTCTAATATTTTCAATCTGACCATTCTCATATCTCACCTTTAGTTATCTGATAATTCTGCATTAAAATATATTATATCCCGGTCTATACACCCCACACTTGTATAGATGTTCAGGTATTGATTGGTCTCTGATCTCAATGATCCCATAACTTTTTAATATGCAGCTAACCCAACAGCGTAATATGTCATGACTCAGGTTCCAATGTAAGAAGTAGATAAATAGAGTTATTATGATGTTATTTACTTAATTTCGTAACTATTATATCTTTAACAGCTGAGTATGTCTGACTATGGTTGGGCTTATTTAGCTTTATCACTCTATAAGTTAACAGGGTTTCCGCCAGGCCGGCTGTGGGTCCGTCGCCCGACCCATTCCCCCTGCCGACCTTTGCTATGAAATCCCGCTCATACTCAAATAAAGGACGTTATTAAAACTTGTTCAGTCTTGTCTGTCTCGGCAAGCTATATATGATATTTAACCTTATTTTCATTAATAATGACCAAATGGAATCGACACAGTCCATCTTCAGAAAAAAAAAATAACAGCATGAATAGTGACACCCCACAGATAGTTCCACGGGATTCCCCCACGTGATTGGTGGGGAATTCCCTATCAAGGGAGATATCATTGGTTCAATTTACTTCAGAGTATGGGAACGTGGATCATAAAAACTGCCTCATTTATTATCTTGACGTGAATATTGACGAGGCGTATGGACTAATTTATTCATCATTATTCCAACTTGTATAAAACATGTGTATAATTTGAGGCATGAGGAAACACACAAATATCGTATTATTTATAGTATTAAATATAAAACTGCGACTTGGCTTATTGTCGTGAACTGAAGCATGAAAACGCTTGGGCTAATGGCGATCATCATAAAAGAATCTTTGTGCAACATACACAAGTTCGCGGCTTTGTGTTAATGCCCCATTAAAGAATAACACGCAGAATATGCATGCCCTCATTCAGAGTAAGAGTTTGTCTGATGCTCGTTCCCGGGCTGGCTTTATAGATAATCATTTTGATGTGACGTCATCCAGTAGAAATGTGCAGACACGTGCAGTTAACTGTGTCACAATAATAGAGATAATCAAAGCTATTATACCGCAGTCATTGAATATCATGCACGTGTCCACAATTATTAAGGACGCCCAATGTTTTGCTGCTCTTTTGCAGTTGAATTATCAGATACTAATACATATAATTTGATATAAATGTGTGAGACAGGGAATAAAATAAAGACACACAGACACAGTGAGAATGGGTTTGTTTATTTCTCTTTTTTTTATATCGGATTTATCATCTTTTTAGATTTAGTTTGCGCCGGCATTTTGTCTTGTTGCTTACCTGTGATCACCGTTTGTTTCTCAAAATCCTGATGAAAAATGCCCCTCATGACATACCGATCCATAAGTCGCAGGAAGTTTTTAATAAGGGAAATTGGGTTAGAAAGTTGCGACTTATACACCGGCCGCTACGGTAAATGGCGAAATTACAGATAAATCGGTCTTCATATATTTAATTATTTACTGGGTTTCCCCCCATAGGAGCTACCGGACCATCCCCCGACCCCTAGCGGAAACCCTGCTATAACACATACATGCGTCTGTGTTGGAGTGACCTAACAGGTTGAAATCGAATGACATATCCATGTTCCTATTGTGTTTATGTGAGCAAGTTGCCCAATAAGTCTGATTCCACTTGGGAACTATTAATTAATAGTATTAAAGCTGTGAAGTTTTGAAAGTCTTGCACTCAGGAAAAGGTTGGTGTAAAGATTTATGAAAATAGCTAATCACTATCGCCAAGGTAGGGGTTAAACATCTGCCGATCACTATCGACCTCTCGTTTTATAGTTAATCTAGTTATCTGCGCAATTTGCATATATTAACTAGTCAAGTATTGACAGGCTCAGGAAAAGGCTGGTATGCTAGAGACATCTATCACCAAGGCACAGGATATAGAGAAGAAAATGTTAGACATGTCACACTGGATGACAGATATCACTCAGATGCTGCAGACTCGACTCGATGCAGATGTTTTAGCTGGTGATAATCCTGAAGAATATGAGGTACATTCATTAATATTTAACAACACCTATTTAATAGGTAGCTTGTCCAATAGATTGGAATTTCCACCGGAGATCGGAGTTTCCGGTGGCTATTTCCTATACCGATGGAAATCGGAGTTTTTGTATCGATTTTGTCGGAGATTTTTCACGGTGTTATCGGTAAAATTCTCCCAATCAATCGGAGTTTATATTGGAGTATTATATCGGAGTTTCCATTCTTGAAGTGCGTTATGTTTTGGGAAAACTCCGATTCCGTCAATTTCCATGGGAGTTTTTAATAAATCGTTGTTTCTTTTCTTGGTGTATATTGTTTTCCAGACACAACAGAGAAAGGCATGCAACATGTTACGTCCATTCCATTCGCTGAGGATATAACCTCCCCATAAATAGAAACCATATTCGCACAATTCTGCAATATATGGCCCTAGTTATAAGTGGCACAAAGCAAAATCATCCACAAATCCGTTAATTGGAATGCACTGGGTTAACGGTATACTCATAATCCGACGATGTTGCAAATATAGGAAATATAAAAAAAATTCTGGGGACCAGTGCATTCAAGATAATGAGAATAAACATTAATTTGTTTTATATCAACGCTGCGGTAGACCTATTTGGTTTACTTTGGGAAAATTTTCAACATGCAGTTGGAAATTTCACAACTGACACAAAAATAATTGGAAATCTCAAATGAACAATAGGTTGAAATTGCTCTCGTAGTTTGTTTTCCTGCAATATATTAATTAGTGGGGAATTTGTTGTTTTTAGAGCAGCATTTGTAAATATTTATAATCACATATGCATTCGCATCGTGGAACATGAATGCTGTTGTGTTTGTTGGTCGAAAGTACGTCATGCACAGACCCCAACTGCTTTGGGGTTACACTCAAAATGTCAGACCAACTTGCATCCATACTAGTGGAGTAGCTTAATAACGAAAAATCGTTCACTTTTGGATTATTAATTAAGCATCAAACTTTCAGCGTTGGTTGGGTATGTGGTTCACATCATCCAGTTAGCTGGTTCCAGGATGTTGGTGACCCCTTGACCTTTAAATTGACCTTGACATTTCGAAAATTGGATATTTAGGGGTATCTATTTTGTATGGCTATATTAAAGGATATATAGACACTTGAGATTGTCGAAGCAATACCATGGATGTCCGCCTTTGTATCCACATTCAATTTGTCTTTTATAATCCAAAATGGCCGCTATAATGGACGCCAAAATTACAAAATATGACATTTTTTCACTAATATCTTTAAAATCAGTTTCTGCTTTTTGGAGCTGTTTGAGAATTTAACTTTATTTTTGTATTGGTCATGTTATCTGACCATTGGAGCAATGAAATATGCCATTCATGGGCTCCCTCCCACCTCCGATCCCTTAAAGAATCAATTTTACAGAACACGGCAGCTGAACACGGTATAAAAGTTTACCAAAAATCACCATTAGGATTCTAGTAATATTTCGTCAAGAAATGGGAAGAACTGTGCAATCTATGTGACAAATTCCATTTCTTATGAAAATTCCAACTCAATTGTACCCAAATTGTCACTTTGGCTCAAAATGGCTGCCAAAATGGTAGCCACAATATGGAAAAAATGTGAATATTGCCCCAGCGAGTCCTGCAACCGCATACAGGTTGTGGTTGATGAACAAATGACTATTCTGTCTTATAGATATTGAATACTACCATTTCTGATGCACCTTGGTTAATTGTTACTATTTTACAAACTGACATTACCAGAATTATCGGATTTTTCCATCACAAACTAGACATCAAAATCGGAAAAAAAAATCACTTTTCAGTTTAAGACAATTTTCTCACGTAAAACGGAACTATCTTTGGTATCGAAGGTGTTTGTTGTTTTGATTTGTCTTAACCCTTTGAACCCCGCTGGCCGATATACCGGCCAGTTCTAGTATGACATATACCCCGCTGGCCGCTTTACCGGCCTCAGGTAACCGATTTACTCTAACCCAATGTCCGACGGATTCTGACCAATCAGCGCTGTTCTAACAACGGTGGTTCTCCGCCTAACATGTTTTGCTTCAATTGTGAATAATTTCGCTGTCTGTCTGACGATGTTTTTGTCAAAATGAGTTGTAAAACCTACACCGTTGATCAAGCTGTCTCTAAGGTATTGGAATCTGATAATGAGAGTGATTTTGGCGATGAATATGATAGTGGTAGTGATTATGAAATTGAAGAAGACTCTGAAATTGAAAGTGAATCAGCTGATTTTAGCGATAGTGAAAATGAAGATAACGTCGTTCCTCCTGCTTGTAGGGGTAGGGTGCATGGTCGTGGGCGTGCCAGGGCTGGTAGAGGAGGCACAAGGAGGGGGCGAAGGGGTAATGTTGATATGAGAGCTACCACCCCCACTTCAGTGTGGACTGGAGACACAAGTACTTTTGTGGAACGTGGCTTCTCTCCAAAAGAAACACCTGGTCCAAGAAATATTCCAGATAGCACAGATGCAGATAGTACTCCTATGGAATTCTTCTCTTTGCTTTGGACTGAAGAACTGTGGGAACTGCTTGTGACAGAAACCAATCGGAATGCTGAGCGGGTGCTTTCTGCTAAGCCTAATAATTTTGCGGCCAAGATGTTGATGGAAAAGCCTCTTACAGTAACAGAATTGAAGGCATTCTTTGGGCTGAGAGTTACAATGGAGGTTTTACTGTATAAGGACAGATATGAACAATACTGGAAATCCAAGGATACTTTTCTGACACTCACACCTGCATTCTCGCAAGTTATGCCGAAACATAGATTTCTTTCTATATGGTCACTGCTTCACTGTGTTGACGAGGAGGCTAATATTGACAAAGATGATAAGATATATAAAACAAGGCCAATATTCAACTTTCTGATTCCGAAGTTTAGATACTACTTTGTGCCTGCCTGCGAATTGTCATTAGATGAAGGTATGATTCCTACAAAAAATAAATTATCGTTCAAGCAGTATATCAAATCTAAGCCAACAAAATGGGGCATCAAAACATTTCTGCTAACTGATAGTGAGCATGGCTACATTTGTGATGCTGAGATTTATGTTGGAAAGGTGAAGCAAGATATTGAAGGTCTTGGTGCCACTGGAAATTTGTAATTCGTTTGGTTCAGAATTATAAGGATCAGAATTATGCGGTCTACACGGACAGATTTTATACTACAGTACCTACTTGAAAACTGTGGTGTGAGAATGTGTGGAACTACCATGACTAACAGTAAAGGTTTCCAAATAAGCGATGTTGAGGAAAAACAATGAAATGGAGAGGGGCTCATCTGACCTATTATTCAATGGTTCTACCGCCGTAATAGTTTGGCAGGACAAAAAGCTAATCTATTTTGTTACAAACATGTATGTCTCAGATCCACATGAACATGTACCAAGATACAATGCCACTGAACATAGAAGGATTCCCATCACCTGTCCCAAAGCAGTGAAATCCTACAACATCAACATGGGAGGAACAGACAAAAACGATCAAATGGCTAAATTACAAAAGTGTCGCCGACATTACAAATGGCCGAGAGGACTGATGATAAAATTTGCCATGTGGGCAGTCTACAATGCTTATGTATTGATGGGATATACCAAACCACATAATCCACCAGGCAAGAGGGTGTTCACATTTCACAACTTTGTTGAGAACCTGTGTGAAGAACTTGTAAATGAGTTTAGAAGTTCGGAAGTATCAGTTGGTCATGGTCCGCGCAGATCAGAGGAGACCAGGAATCTGAGACGTCTCTCAGTCGACCAGGATCATTCTGTGGAACGCACTGCTGACGCCAGTACGAACCATCGTTGTGTTGTATGTTCTGAGAAGTATCACAGGGCCAGAAGATCTGATGTGAGGGCTACAGATAGAGACTTACCTAAGAGGAGTAAGACAGTTTATCGTTGTTCATATTGTGAAGAATTCTTATGTGTCGGGAAACCCACCCAAAATTGTTGGTATGACTGGCACCACAAAGTAGAATATTGGAGGTAGAGAAGAGAAACAACAACCACCATGTGAGGCAGTTTCTGCACTTTATTTTGATACCAGATTTATGTGCATATGCCAAGTAATAAATAAGTTACAGGTTGTTATATGATATACGTTTTTTCAAATGATATTTCCTCAGGGGGGTGGGGTGGACAACAGTATAGTATGGGGCACCAGGGTTCAAAGGGTTAAATGTGTCACACTGATCTGTTTTGGACAAAATTACTCAAGATGGTTTGCAAAATGGCAACCAAATTTGGTAAAAAAGTTGTTTTTTCATATATATCCCGAATATTATTGGGGCATTACAAATTAATTATAAAGGATGCAGTATGGAATTTTGCCAATAACTTTGGATTTTGCCAATAACTTTGGATTCTGACCATGTTTTTTGTACGGAAATGGACAGAACTTTTAAACTGAACTTAAAGGGGCCTTATTATGATGGTACTCGGGACAATCAAATTGTGGCTCATCATGGCATCGAAATGACTAATGTCAGGAAAACCTTCCCCCCCCCCCCCCCCCCATTGTGCATATAAACCACCACCAGGATGTAGAACTCTCTGACATTACCTCTATATCGATTAACATATCCATGAGTTATTGCGTAAAGCAAAAAATTTACACATGTACAACCCACCCATGACCATAAACTTGCTCCATATGTACATAAACACCACATAAATGTCCATGTAACCACTCGCTTTTTACACATACACCTCACCCATGACCGTACAGCCATACCCATACACCACGCACTTGACTATATAGCCACAAGTCACCATGCAGGCACACCGGGTATATTCTACACCTCGCCCACAACGCCTCTAAATATATACACAATTGTGCAGATATAAACAAATATCTGCAGTAAATATGTTTAAATAATATCATCAAATTGTTAATATGAATGTCAATATTATAGGCACTCAAGCAGGAATTCAAACAACATGATAATTTGTTGAAAGAGTTAGAGATATGTGCAGCTGATTTCAAGAATCAAGGGAAGATTGATGCAGGACACAGACTGGAGCAACAGACTGATCTCCTCAAAGTAATAACCCTATATAGATATCACAACTGATAAATTGTTAAATCAGAATGAATTTTAGCGCATCAGAAAATAGTGTTTGCTCTTCTGAAAGAAACTATTAAGTAAATGGTAACTGCCTGCCATCACAGGCAGTTACCATTCAGCTTTAACTGCCATCACAGGCCGAGTACTAAAAATAGAGGCCAAGTGCAAATGTATTTTCAGTCTAATTATAGTCATCACTCCTCGTTTTTCTGACATCTGGCCTTTCCTCCGTCCATCCATCCATCAACATTCCCAATTGATGGAATGTCTAGCCATAGGATTCTTACACAAAGACAAAATAATGAATGTTCAACAATCAGTATCATATCTGTTCACACTGTTGACTGGATATAATAATAATTAATTTTCAAATGTTTTATTTGCCTGTTTGAAAAAACAGTTGTATTATGTCTGTCCGTTCATTAAACAATTTTGGTTTCCGACCTATAACTCCAATTTGGATTATTTCATCTGAACCTAAGTTAGAATGTGTATTTCCCAGCTAGATATACAGGCCAAATACGAATATGTTTTTCGGTCTAATTATAGTCATCACTCCTTGTTTGTTGTATGTCGGGCTGTCCGTTCCTCCGTCCATCTATCGGTCCATCCATCAACAATTCTTTAAACATCTTCTCCAGAACCATAAGACTGAATGGGTTCATATTTGGTGTGGATGTTCCCCAGGTGAGTGTATTCAGATCTGTTCATATGGGGTCATCAGGTCAAAAAGGACGTAGCCAGGGACATCACTCTTTTGCTCCATAGATAATATCTTCTTTATTGCAAATATGACTTTGTGTCAAGTTGAAACTCTCATTCGAGAGTGATAACGTCAGCCACGTGACAGCAGCCATGATGTGTTATTGGCAAGCTTCCAAGCGGTGTCGGTACATTCTTTGATACCTGATCTTTTGAAGTACCCGCGATTAGATTTCCTCCCAAATTGCGTCATTCTGGGACATGTTACTTTCTGCAACTGTGGGAGAAATATTAACCAACACGCAGATTTATTTATTTACAAGCGCCCTTTAAATAAGACACGCAATTACAATTCTCTTCAAAACCATCAACAGTTTCCTGGTACAATAAAATTAATGCAAATGTAATTATACCCCCTTTTTTTCCTTTTAAAAAAAAAGGGGGGTATACTGTTTTGCACCTGTCTGTGCGTGCGTGCGTGCGTCCGATGTCTGTTCATGTGATAACTTGAACAGTAGTGCTCGGATTTCAAAGAAATTTTGTATGGATGTTCACTACTATGAGGGCATTCAATAGAGGGTTACATCGTTTTGTTCAGATTTTCCATTCTAGAATTATTCATCTTTGTTTATCTGGAAATGTTGGCTTTTTGGTCCGCCTGGTGTCTGTTAATGTCGTAACTTCAACAGTTGTGCTGGGATCTCAATGAAATTTTGTATGGATTTTCATTACTATGAGGACATTAAAAAGAGCGTTCCATCTTTTTGTTCGGATTTTCCATTCTAGAGTTATACATCTTTGTTTATCTGGAAATGTTGGCTTTTTGGTCCGTCTGGTGTCTGCTCATATTGTAACTTTAGCAGTTGTGCTGGGATCTCCATGAAATTTGGTATGGATGTTCACTATTATGAGGACATTCAATAGAGGGTTTCATTGTTCTGTTCCGCTTTTCCATTCTAGAGTTATTCATCTTTGTTTATCTGGAAATGTTGGCTGTTTGGTCCTTCTGATGTCTGTTCAGGTCATAACTTGAACAGTAATGCTTGGATCTCAATGAAATTTTGTATGGATGTTCACCACTATGAGGACATTTAATGACACATTCAACTGTTTTGTTTTGGTTTTTTATGTTTACCCATACCATGTATGGTAAACATAGTGTCGTTGTTCGGATTGACCACTCGTCGTGCGTCCGTCCGTCCGTCCGTCTGTCCGTCTGTCCGTCCGTAGACACTTTACATGTAATGCGATAACTCAAACATTTTTTACCTGATCAAAACCAAATTTTGTATATGGGGTTTTCAGCCCAAAATACAGATCGAGTTCGAATATGGGTTTGATCCGACTTTTTTTGACAGAGTTATGGCCCTTTTTGACTTAGAATTCACGCATTCTGCCATAACTCAAACATTTTTTATCTGATCAGAACCAAATTTGGTATGTGAGTTTCTCGGCCCAAAATACAGATCGAGTTCGAATATGGGTTTGATCCGACTTTTTATTACGGAGTTATGGCCCTTTTTCGACTTAGAATTAATGAATTCTGCCATAACTCAAACATTTTTTATCTGATCGGAACCAAATTTGGTATGTGAGTTTCTCGACCCAAAATACAGATCGAGTTCGAATATGGGTTTGATCGGAGTTTTTTTTACGGAGTTATGGCCCTTTGACATATGATTCACACATACATGTACTTCGATAAATCAACCATTTTTCATCTGATAGGAACCAAATTTGGTATGTGAGTTTCTCAACTCAAAATACAGAACGAGTTTGAATATGGGTTATAGATCCAATTTGTTATACCAGAGATATGGCCCTTTTTAAACTAAGAATTATCCAGATTATAACCCAAGTAACTTACAATTAATGAATACCTGCTTCTCTGTGAGCAAGATAAAAGACAATATAGTTTATTGCTTTGAGAGTTATTTATAGCCCTCATATGTTAGGTCTGTATAAGAGACACAGTGAATTATTGGATAACTTGATTTAGCTATCTTTTTAACCACAACTTAGCCAGGTGAATTTATTTAACTAGACCAATGGAGCTCTCTAAGTCCTTGGATGATGGGACTACATTGGATCAAACAGGGCAGAGATAGGTGATTTAACCCCTTTTACCCATTCCATGTCTTTTAACCTTTTCCATTAACCCTTATTCCAACGTATCGTCTTTTGACGTCTTTTGTTGTAGCGTCCGTATCGTCTTTTGACGTCTTTTGTTGTAGCGTCCGTATCGTCTTTTGACATCTTTAATTTTAGCATTTTCAACACTCGGATTTGAGACTCGAATAAAGAGTAATAATGACGATTTACATTGATTGTGTTTTGTTCTGCTGATGGTTAAGATCATGAAGGGCACATATTAAATCCTTTCTTCCTTTGCTAGGCTTTAGATTTGCAAAATGTTTACTTAGAATGCTGTTTTGGCCGACAAAATGAAAACAAACGAAATAGAAACACGTGGTTTCGACGAAAACGAAAGTTGTTGTCAGAGACGCTTCCTTGTTGATTGCGTTATGCGTGGCCGCGAGGGTAATCTATGTAAAATATGACAACTTGAACTTGATATTTATATTGGATTATGTATTATTTCTTAAGTGGTGATTTTATATTTCCAAATAGTGCAATATGAACATTTTCCCCAGCCGTAATTAAATCGGCCATAGCTAAGCAAAATCTCAGCGTGACAGTTGCGGAACTGGCCATTGGGATGTTTTTCCTGTCGAGTTCCATTAGGGGTCATCTCAAAACTACTATCGGGATCCCGATAAATATCCCGATAGGATTCCGATAACTCAAAACTATCTAGTAAATTTCCCGATAGATTCCGATAGAGCGGTCACCATTTCCCGATAATATTCCGATAGCGCATCTAAATATTCCGATAACAGGCTGATTTCCCGAAAATTTCCCGAAAACTTTCCGAAAGTAATGTACGTAGCGTATTACCAACTTTCCGATAATTTACCCATTTATTTTAAGAACAATTAGGCCTGTCTGTTTTGATAATCGACGAATCGAGCATGTTGTTTATGCTCGACGAATCGAGCATGTTTGTTTATGTTTCCGGTTCTATTTGTTGTCATTACTTTTGGATTCGTCCACAACCTCCTTCGTAAGCATATTTTTATTGGGGTGGAAGCTTGTTTAAAAGAATTAAAACTCTACACGTTTCATGTTTTGATTCCAAGTTATTAAATTGTCCATTGAATTCTTTATGCATATTATTCATACAGCACATATCTCCTAGAAATGCTCTGAAGGAAACGTAAAAAGGATATGGTTTCATAAAGGTAGTATCCCTTCAACACTAGCAATAGACTGTTCCAAAGTGAACGTGATAAAAAATTGAAATATATATTTGATAAAACTCTTTTGGCCCTAGAAATGTTCTCAAATAAAACTGTCATTTGATTTGATTTTTTCCCTCATTCATCACAAGATCGAATAATATTTTATTTTAATACACTGAGTGAGCAATTTTGAGAATTCAATAAAGTTTTGATCGAAAAGTTCAACAACATTTTCGATTTTCTCTTCAGTTACACGTCCCAACGTCACGCCAATTCAGCCCAATATTGTGGGCACGGGATTGCCTGGATTAGTACCCAAATAAATTATGTTGTTAAAGCGCATTAATAAATACATAATCTTGAGTATATTCTCCACACTATAATTGAAAAATACAATTGAATGGACACATGATTCAATCCAAATTGTTTATTTAAAAAACACTCCCGCCAAGAAACCCCCACTGATGACGTGCGTGTACCTACAGCAAACACGTGTTGTTGGAAATTGGGGCGCACAATGGGGACTCATTTATCATGGCTATATCTATTACCCATTCGGTAATTCATAAATGACATTCATTGCAAATTCAAACAGAATATATCTTAGATTTAGTATTACTATCAATTGACCATTTATCGAATGCTGTCATTGAACTTATTGATCAGCTGATGACGATGAAAAAATCTAGGAACCTTGTCGACGTCATTGCAGCAATGATAAAATACTGTAGCACAAATTTATGTGCATCGGCCGTTTTGTTCTCTCGTTTGATTAATAAAATTATTATTCTGCGCGCATTGACAATTATATAATCTTGAGTATATTCCCCACAATGTAATCTAAAAATACAAAGGAATGGACACATGATTCAATCCAAATGGTTTATTTAAAAAACACTCCCGCCAAGAAAGATCAAGAAACGCCCACTGATAACGATCGAGCACAGACATTTGTACCTGCAAACACGTGGTGTTGGAATGTGGGGCGCACAATGGGGACTGTCATCTATCATGGCTATATAACTATTAGCCATTCGGTAATAAATAAATGACATTCATTGCAAATTCAAACATAATATATCTTAGCTTTAGTGTTAGTATCAATTGACCATTTATCGAGTGTTTCCATTGAACTTATTGATCAGCTGATGACGATGAAAACACCTCGGACCTTGCCGGCGTAAGCGCAAGAATAATAAAATACTGTATAGCACAAATGTGCATCGATCGTCCGTTTTGTTCTCTCGTTTGATTAATAAAATTATTATTCTCCGCGCATTAACACTGCCAAATACTCAAGTAAATTGGCCATATCATGATGTGAAAAATCAAAGAAATGACATTGTTTAACATTAGTTACTTTTATTTGAACACAAGAGTTCACGAGACAAACGCGGCTATTTTTAAATTGAAAGTGCGCATTAATTCCGAATAGTGCTGCATTTACCGCGAATTTATCGGCACTGTCTTGTCATTTTATATTGAATATGATTGCTCAAAATTTCACTAAGAGAATTCACTTTTCTCGATCATAAGATACAATGTAGACACGAAAGAATTGTTTAATTTATTAATTGCACAATATATGTGCGGTACGAATGTATTGACTGCAATGTCAAGGTCAAAAACAGGTGCGTTGTAAATTGAAGTAAACAAAAAAACACGTGCATTGTATTCGATGGCACAATGTTGACTAGTTTGGACTAATAATGCAGTTAATTGTAACTGAATTTACACGTAACTATCCAAGAGTTGATAGGCCACTTGATGATTTATTTTATGTTTCATTTCACCACGTAGCCATGGCTTAAAACATTAATAAATCACTCAATTTCGTGATATGGTTTTCCGACAGAGAAATTGAAACTGAATGTCACAATATTGATCTGTTGATAAAACAAAACTTACCTTTCGTTTGTTTATTACATTTATTGTTATAAAATATAAATATAAAACCTACTAAATATTCACCATACTATCATGCTTGGGGAGGGGGATTCACAACTCTGAATTTTTTTTTACTCCCAGTCCCCATCCATACAGATGAACGTAATTTTATATATCAGGAGCCACATAACATTTAGTAATAATACATGTTTTTCCCCAAAAACTCTGACGTCACCTGAAAGTTCTGTTGGCTGGAGGTAATATTACTGTTGGGTAAAGGGTTAATATCGAAAGTAAACTAAATAAAAGTTAGCAAGACATCTTTTTGAAAGAAAAAAATGACGAAATATAGGCGCAGGCCTACTACAAATAAATCGCATCGTGTTACCTTGACCTTGATGATGCAATATTTAGTGAAATTCGACACTGTCAACATAATTAGGCTATGTTCAACTTATCGAAATAATCAATGCAGTAATTACAGAAAACGAAATTAATGTAGAATATGAAAAGCAGCCCATTCACACATTTAATTGCCAGTTAAATGTTATGATTACTTCGCGCGTATTTATAACCTTTGCACTGCAGATTTGCATGGAATTTTCCATTCACATTTTCACACGCTCTTTATTTACCATATTACGATTCATGAAAAAGGATGGAATATTACTGCTAAATGTTGCTAAAACTTTACATGTACATCAGGACACGCCCCCCCCCCCCCCCTCAATATGTCATGTTTCGAATTTCTATAGCCTACTCTTGACTAAAGGGTAGAGAACCGAGTAGATATTCATGGCGTCCATGATCGATCTACCCCCCCCCCCCCCCCGAAACTGCATGACCATGCAGAATGTAGGCATAACAGCAAAATTTCCTGCTTAGGCTAAAGTTAAACCCACTGTGGATATATATTTTTCTTTCTGCGGCTGTCTACTGGCGAGATTTGTTGTTTCCATGCATGTGCCGGTAAACAAAAATGCAATTGCCATGATTGCGTTATAAAGCACATCAAATGCTGCATGGACATCGCACATATTCCAATATAAATTTCGCCTAGGCTATGTATTCGGAATATAGGCCTACGTGTACACAGGCCCGATATTTTTTAAAGCTTGAGTTGTCCCATGTTTGAAATTGTTTTATAAATCCGTTCACTGTGTGAAATCTTCCGAGACGTATTTAATGCCACGTGTGTTGTTCCCAGAAACGTAAATATTGATGACCCCAATTCCGGGAATCGGGCTAAAAATAGACTTTTAAAATCTTAATCGTGTTAAGACTGCACTCGATTGTGCATGCATTAATTGTGTCGTCGGCGATTCGCGTTTATATACAAATCTTTTACATTTGCCATAATATATGTATTTCCTCCATATTTAAAAGTCGGATGTATTTAAACATATTACAAACAAAATTAAGCTTTGAAGATAGTAGCCACAACGCCGAAATAAATCTTAGAATTTAATCAATTGATGGATCTGTTCTATTTTTAGAATGTGAAAGTAGCCGCTTGCATTAAGGCCTACTATCATGACTATACATATTTGGGTGTGACCCCAATTCCTGGAATAGCGCTAAATATAGAATTTACGTCATCTCATATGAATACTGCCCAGAGATCTGCCAATTTATTTCTGAATCACACGATTAATTGTGAATTATGTGGTCGCAAATAAATACAAATCTCTTGCATTGACTATTCACCGCTTGGACTTTATAAATCTCCAAAACTATAGTAGGGGAGCAGCGCCGATTAGGCGTGGTATCTCTATATGTGTGGAACGACTGTATACATATTTGGGCATGGTCCCGATTTTGCAGATTTGCCGGTGTGTGTGGGGTATTTATATTGTAGCCACCCCTGATCATCCCCGTACAGTAGCTCTACGACTTGACCCCCCACCCCCGCCCGATAGCCTACTGTAGAAAACTATTAGGTCTATGCCGATGATTTTAGAAAGCTATTAAATCAATGAGAAAGCTTATAGATCTATGAAACATAAAATCCCGATAAAAGTAGGAGTAATCATGATACAGAACATTTCCGACGCGGTGTTGTTTCCCGATAGTTTCCCCGATGACGTTATTCCGAAAAGAAACTAAACTCCGAAAGAATCCCGATAGACTATGTACATTTCCCGATCAACGTTTAGTCATTTCCCGATAAACGTTGCGTCATTTCCCGATAATTTCCCGATAAACGTTGCGTCATTTCCCGATAATTTCCCGATAACTATCGGTATCCTATCGGGAAATCTATCGGGATCCCGATAGTAGTTTTGAGATGACCCCTTATGATTGTCACTTCATCCGTGAACGTGAAAAAAGATTTTTATAATAATATTTTTTTTTAATGGACTAACATCATAACGAAGGCACGTATTTCCAACTTGCCTTCCTAAATATTAAATGTTGACATAGAGTATGTTCTCAGTCTCGTATTGGCTGACAAAATGAAAACAAACGAAACAGAAACACGTGGTTCACTGGTAGCGAATTTTCGACGAAGACGAAATTTGATCAATATTTAATGTAGGTGAACTTCTCCACAAACCAAATGTTGTGAAACATATTCATTAAGTGTCACAATTGTTGTTTAATTTGAGAACTCGAACATTGCAATTCCAAATTGATGACTCAAAGTGGATCTTTCTTCATTTATTGCACAAATTTACTCTGCGAAATCATGTTATGTCGGAGCATCGGAATATTATTTCCGGTTGTAATGTAACTACGGACGCGGCCGTTGTTGTGCTATCGGCGGGATTCTAAACACATAATTAAAACTTTTTTATATATATTATCTACAAATTTAGTATAATAAATTGATGAGATATTACTTTTATATATCCATCTGTTCAAGATTTCAAATATACCGCGCAAAAGACCATGGACCCTGATCGATCGATAAAGAAATCAATAAAAAAAAATATCTCCTGGTTTGACATCAAGTCAGCCCAATGTGGGTGCTTCTAAATAAAGGCGAGTTTACAGTTGACATGCAGATATCTCAAATTCATCTTGGGAAGCTTCTTTGCGTGTATGCATATATAATTACCGACTATAAAGTAATATCCCAAGCGACACATTCGAGCACCTGCTGGCGACGTCTTACTAAGTTAGCCCACAGCCATTTCGAACAATTCGCTCTGGTTTTCTGTCATCTAATTAGCATCAATGGGGAAACTCCACCCCTAAACTTGAGCCAATGAAATCAGTTCAAACTTCTAATCATTGATGTCATTGGATGTCAATGAAAACATTCTTAGAATCAACAAAAAGTGACCTTTGAACATGTGGTTTTTGCACGAAAATTTACAAACTTTCACAAAGCAACGTGACGTAATTGCTAATAATTTGCGCTTTTATCGGAAGTCTTTTTACGACTTTGTCAAATCATGGTTTATATGATTAATGTACATCATATATAAAGACATTTGGTTTAATTATTTTATTTATAATACGATTTTTTGTTTTCAAAAATCATGAATTATTTTTTTTTCAATCAGGACACGAATCCGTGGGTAAACAAACTTAAAGGACACACTCGCATAGGCATACTGTAAATTTGCATAAAATGTCATTTTTGACTCACATTTGTGATAAAATGAAGATAAACGGTTGTTTATATGCACATATTTAGTTCGTCTATTGGTTTATGTTTCCATTATCGTATTCACAGATGACACTTAACTTAAGTCTTAAGTGAAAGCATGCTTGTTGTTGCATATCGGATGATACACATGGCACATTTACCTGTGGCCAGTGTGGGGAAACACCCAATGATGTTATAACGTCAAATTCCTGTTGGCTAACGTAATTACCTTCATACCTGTTGACGTTGGCTATATGACGTGGTTTAACTACATGTGCTGTTGGGAAAAGGGTTAAATAAATAATTATATTATTTTGATATCTCACATGGCAATTTGCAACAACATGAATAGAACTGCTCACACTATGATAGTGGTGACAGGCTCTAGAGTTTAGATGTTATATTAACCCTTCTATATTGACTCATACATTCCAATAATTTGTGTTATTACTGGTTATTATGTACATTTGTCATATACTACTTTAGATCATAACAGTATACTCTATAATTCAACATTAAAAGATTATGATTCTGATCTTAACAATTTACTATCGCCAAGGGATGGGTTAAACATCTGCCGATCGTGATCGGCCTCTCGTTGTTCTATAGTTATTCATCTTTGTTTATATGAAAATGCTGATTTTTGGGTCCATCTGTCTGAGTATAGCAGTCATAAGTTATAGATATGCCCACACTAGGCGGTATGCCACAAGGGGGTATGCACCAGACGACAGTCCATCTCTTGTTTAATAATGCTACATTTTTACACAACTTTTGCCATCATTAAGAATATGCAATTTTTCGAAATATTTTGATGGAGGTTTCAATGGTAATTTAAGACATTTCCAGGTGAATTTCGGACCTGTCTTTTCGTTTCTAGAGAGTTCTATGCGCATGAACTTTTTATGCCTTGCGTGCGATTAATTATTTCATAACTTCGCCATTAAACGCTTTATAATAAGAAATGTTATATAAATTCGGTCAGAACAAACCCTGTTATTTGTTCACTCCAATATGTAAACAAACGCGTGATCTCACGAGAATTAACTCCCATCTACAATGTAAAGTATCAATTCATAACAAGGTGAAAGTGCTGCCGACGAGAATAGTAACAAAACACACGTGGTATTATTGATATAGCAATTGATAATTATACTGATATCTGTTTGGTATATAAAGCATAATTTTTGGCCATACATCTAAGTATAATAATCAAGAACTTTTGACATAAGACAAGGTACATAATTTATTAAACATCGCCATTATCAATTATCTTTGCACGAACCGGTTAATTATGCCTGGAAATTTTCAGGTCAGGGGTCAAGAGAGGTAACTTTCCTGTCAAACAGTTCGTTAAAACTGAAATTTGTAAACAAATACGATTAACCTGTGTTTTAACAAGGTGAGCATCAATTGAATGAAAGAAGCAATCATCCATAAATTATTTGTCATGGACTCAGCCAGTGTATCTGATATATGTCAACTAAGGTCGCTTTACGTGGTAAAAATGAAAAGCTAAAGTGAAAATTCTATCAAATTCAGAGAATCCTATAGAAAGTGAAAGTACAATTCTGTGAATTCTGCAGATTCAGAGAATACTATTGATAGTGAAAGTACAATTGCGGGAATTCTATTTGATTTTGCGACTCAGCTCATTTTCGTGGTCATAGGGTATATAGGGCCTATATGACCACGAAAAATAGTCAAATCATTGCGTGTAAATAACAGGCTTGTCTACCATTCGCGTGACAGAATCCACACAAATTACATTTTACGAGTTTTATAGAAGCCAAAATCATTGGATTTGTGTCCGACGATTAGCTTTATTAAGTAAATTCTCCCAACCTGAAATTTTTTGTTCGATTTGCTAAATTCTGTAAATAAACATTTATTTTGTAAACCATACTCTCCTAGCTGAAAGAAATAACGTACCGATAGGTGATAGCATATATAGTTATCGGGAAATTTATATCGGGGAAATGACGCATCATGTATCGGAAACGTTTCAGAATATTTACATAAGCTATCGGGATTCTTTTGGAGTTTACTTTCATTTCGGAGTATCATAAAAAGGAAAACAACACCGCATGGAAAGTTTCTGTATCAAAATAGTTCTCAAATATTGTTTAAAGAAAGCTACCTGCGATTGAAAATCAACTATTGTAGTAATTACCGTAATCTTATGGCATTTATTTCACATGTTTGGTAATTTATTCGATATTTACTAAATATATATTTGAAATTGTTCTCAAGTTCACTTTGGATCAATCTATTGATACTACCTTTATGAAACTATTCCATAGTGCGTAGGAGATATGTGCTGTATGTATACTTTGCAAAAATAATTCAATGGACAATTTAATAACTTTGAATAAAAACTTGAAACGTGTAGAGTTTTAACTCTTTTAAACAAGCTTCCACTATGCTAACATGTCCTCATTTGGGTACATTTCAATTTTTTGCAAACTACCCATGGAATCAGAGTTTTATACCGATATAAAAACTCTCCGGTGGAAATTTCGATCTATTTGGATATGCGCCATAAAAAAATCCATAAACATATATTAGGCTACTTAATATAACATATTTAAGATTTTAGATGAGACAGAAACTGCAATTGTTTATTCATTGAGACATATTCAGCCACCTGTCCCACTACCAAAACTAGCAAGTGATTTCCGCGGGTGTGAAAGGTAACAGCTTTGTCTCAAGTTGTGTGTCGAATACTGAGGGAATTTTTTTTACGCATGATAATTAAACTAGATATAAAGATCAATCGGATTTGTGTTTATTGTTTGGCAATTCTGTATTATTGGACCACTAATCTTCCAGCTTGATTGTGGGCCATGTGCTTTTATTAACTCACCTGAGACGAAGTAATTCTTAGAACAACTTCTTCTCAAAAACCATTGGGCCGATTTAGCTTATATTTGGTATGGAGGGGCCTTGGGTGACTGGGGTTCAGATTTGTTCAAATGGGCTTACTGGTTCAAATATGGGCAGAGCCAGGGACATAACTTAAAAAAATTATAAAAAATAAAATAATAAATAAACTAGGATTTAAATTTCTGAAATGCCAGAAATTTTATACTTCCATGGAATATTTTATTTTTTAATGAACACAATCTTTATATTATATGGAAATTATATATTAAATAATTAAAAGAAATGAATGAGAAAAAGATCATAGACATGGATTGTAAGTTCAGAATTTCGACTTGTTGGTATATTATTAATGATATATGCGGATTTATTTGTTAAAACTGTCGTGGCGATTACTGCCCTTAGTCTCTTGTTACGATTGTTATAATGATACTAATATTATGCAATACGCCACAACCCTGGCTGCTAATTTATAACAAACACTCTCACACTACATAAGCGAAATACTACATACCACTGTAAGCCATGGAAGTCTTAAGATATATATCATTAATATAATGCTACGGCCGTGCAACATTCTATAGTCGTTCGCTCAAAAACTTAGAAAATCGCACTAAAGTTGCATATAGATACTACCCATCACATCCACTCGTCAATTTTGCATTATCTGGATTCGAGATTCCACCCACCCCTCCCATTTAGTTTCGGTGGAATTTTTCAAAACGTGTGAACCATCCCTAACCGAGCTCTCCGTTGGGCAGGTTGCTTTTATAGCAGAGCGGTCAAAATTTGCGGGCAATCTGACAGTATACCGACGTACCTGTCCCTGCATTATATTAATAAATGTCCTAGTGTATACAGTCATCCGGTGGTATTTTCCTATTAACATGTGAATGCATGTAATATCGGGCACTTAATCCTGATTAACTCATTGCGCATTTATTTTAAAAGTTAGAACATGTCACGGAATTTGCCGAAAGCCTCGACCCACACCGATGCAAGCTCTCTGTTAAACGGATTGCTTTTAAACAACGACAGTCAAACTTACAGGATGTATCTATTGTATACCGATGAACCTGCTAGCGCATTTCACTCGCTCCTTCATTAGCCTGTTTGAATTTGACGGGAATATTGAAGAATTTCGAGTTTGGCCATATATCTATTGCAGGCTGTGTTCATCTGCATGTAGTGCGTATTACGCTCTATCGCGTCGCCGCTAGTAAACCCTTTGCTCTGAAACTTAAGCAATTGCACCAGAGTTGGGCGTTGATACCCCCTATCACACCCGCTCATCAGCAAAATTGTAACTCCGTATTTGATATTTTGAAGTATTTTTCAACTTTTGGTTTTTGTTGGAATTTGCCAATTTGAACCCACCTGAACACGAGCTCTCCGTTGGTCAGGTTGCTTTGATAGTAGAGCGGTCAAACTTTCGGATATTATCAGAAGTATATCGACGTACCTGCTCCTGCATTAGCTCGCTCCTTCATTAACCCGGTCGGATTTGGCGAGAAAAATAGGTTAGTGATACAGCACTTAACAAAACTTATTTACATTATAAAGCCTCGCTACGAGTAAACCTTCGACCTTAGCGCCAATTAACTAGACATCAATAAGTTGCGCTTGGATACTATCTATCATATGCACTACTCAGAAAAATTTTAGCTCGATGATTCATTTTTTAGACAATTTCCCCCCTTTGATTTTTGTTGGAATTTGCAAAAAGTCTGAACCCACCGAACCTCGCTCGATGTTGGGCAGGTTTCTGTTATAGTAGAGCTATCAAACTTCGGGGGCCTACCTGTGAGATACCAGTATACCCGCTCCTGCATTAACCTTGCTCATCAATTAGCCCATTGGAATTGGCGCCAAAAATATGTCATTTTCTTGTCCATGCTGTAGATCGGTAACGGTTGGGACAAAAAACTGATAAATGGTATATTCCGGTCCGAATCACTCTTCCCATCTGGATCACGCAATAAAAATATTATTCCGCTGGACTTGTTTTTTTTTGTTGTTTTTTTTTGTTTTTTGTTTTTTTGCTAAATCTGACGTTCACATCCGCCACCGGTCAGCCTGGTCTCAACACCCTCGGCCTGGTCTCACCACCCCGACATGGTATCACCACCCGGCATGGTCTCGTCGCCTCCCCGTTATGGTCTCACCCTCTCCCATGCTCCTTCATTAGCCAAATTATATAATATTCGATGGTCTGTAACTTGGACATTTCTCAACCGATTTACAAAATTCTTTCAGGAGGATCATCAGTACGTCCTAAAGATACATGGTAATACAAATGGTTGAAATCATCGCAAAAATAAAATTGCGAAAATTTCGCCCCCACCCTAACCAAAACATGTAAGTCCAACCCTGTCCAAATTATTTTTGTGAAGTATATTGACAACGACCAGCACTACCATAGAAACTAAATCCAGCTATCTTTCTTGCTATGTGAGAACAGGCGATCAGAACATTTCGAGGTTGACATATATATGGGAGATAACTCTGGAGAGGAAAGACGGACAACGTTTTTGATGTGCTCATGATTCAGTGGATATCAAGATGTATGTATCGACCAAATTTCAGTGCTGTACTCCTTATATTTTCGGAGTTCTGAAAACACCAATTGTTCACATAAAGGGAGATAACTCTGCAAATCAAGTGAGGACATGATTCTCAATAGGCCTAAGCACTAGAGTTTGTATACATATATATACATACAAAGTTTTAGCTTTCTAACTCTTCTATTGACTGAGCTATGCTCATTATAAAATTGCTAAGAAGAATAATAATAATAATAGAGAAAAATAAAAATCACAAAAACAATATACTTCCATGTAAAACATGGAAGTATAATAAGGGAATCGCGCGGAATTGATTGGTATGTCGATAGTACGGTTTCTTGACATTTCTGTGTTCAGTTGGAACGTTCTGGTGTGACCCCCACCCATACCTCGGAATTAGGTGACGCGGGTAGAAAAGTCACCATATCTCGGCCAATTTTCGAGATATCGAGCTAATTTTTGCGTGATTGTGTTCGCAATTGATGCCCCTTTATTATATAGTAGGGTTTTAGTAAGATATTGTGGCGATATTCTACTATGTAGGCCTATATATATGCTGTTCAGTATATACATTTCGATTATCTCTGGCTTCCATCAATATAATACGGTAAGTAGGTAATTATTTAGAAGTACTAGAAATTCTCCATCGAATGACACCAAAAAAGTGACGATTGGTTGTAGGAATTTAAATCCATAGTGTATCTTGTGTAAACTTGATAAGAATTAATGGGCCACAATTTCTACATTTTTCAACCGATTTACAAAATTCTGTCTGGAGTACTCCCAGAACGTCCTATAGATACTTCACAACAATTTTAGTTCGAATCGGAGACGACAAAAAAATGACAATTTTTGCCCCCCTCCCTAATAGGGACAAATATTTTTGGATCTTGGTAAAAATTGCACCAGTTCGTCTTCTCTCTATGAGTAACACGCTCACATAAACCAAATCCTGCTCATGTGCGTCGTTTAGGAGGAGTTGTGGTCACAACCACTTTCTCCTCAGCCAATGTATGAATACAATATTCGATGGTCTGTAACTTGGACATTTCTCAACCGATTTACAAAATTCTTTCAGGAGGATCATTAGTACGTCCCAAAGATACATGGTAATAAAAATGGTTGAAATCATCGCAAAAATAAAATTGCGAAAATTTCGCCCCCACCCTAACCAAAACATGTAAGTCCGACCCTGTCCAAATTATTTTTGTGAAGTATATTGACAACGACCAGCACTACCATAGAAACTAAATCCAGCTATCTTTCTTGCTATGTGAGAACAGGCGATCAGAACATTTCGAGGTTGACATATATATGGGAGATAACTCTGGAGAGGAAAGACGGACAACGTTTTTGATGTGCTCATGATTCAGTGGATATCAAGATGTATGTATCGACCAAATTTCAGTGCTGTACTCCTTATATTTTCGGAGTTCTGAAAACACCAATTGTTCACATAAAGGGAGATAACTCTGCAAATCAAGTGAGGACATGATTCTCAATAGGCCTAAGCACTAGAGTTTGTATACATATATATACATACAAAGTTTTAGCTTTCTAACTCTTCTATTGACTGAGCTATGCTCATTATAAAATTGCTAAGAAGAATAATAATAATAATAGAGAAAAATAAAAATCACAAAAACAATATACTTCCATGTAAAACATGGAAGTATAATAAAAATCACAAAAACAATATACTTCCATGTAAAACATGGAAGTATAATTAGGGAATCGCGCGGAATTGATTGTTATGTCCATAGTACGGTTTCTTGACATTTCTGTGTTCAGTTGGAACCTTCTGGTGTGACCCCCACACCTCGGAATTAGGTGACGCGGGTAGAAAAGTCACCATATCTCGGCCAATTTTCGGGATATCGAGCTAATTTTTGCGTGATTGTGTTCGCAATTGATGCCCCTTTATTATATAGTAGGGTTTTAGTAAGATATTGTGGCGATATTCTACTATGTAGGCCTATATGTATGCTGTTCAGTATATACATTTCGATTATCTCTGGCTTCCATCGACATAATACGGCAAATAGGTAATCGTTTAGAAGTACTAGCAATTCCCCATCGAATGACACCAAAAAAGTGACGATTGGTTGTAGGAATTTAAATCCATAGTGCATCTTCTGTAAACTTGATAAGAATTAATGGGCCAACATTTCTACATTTTTCAACCGATTTACAAAATTCTTTCTTGAGTACTCTCAGAACGTCCTATAGATACTTCACAACAATTTTGGTTCGAATCTGAGACGATAAAAAATGACAATTTTTGCCCCCCTTCCTAATAGGGACAAATATTTTTGGATCTTGGTAAAAATTGCACCAGTTCGTCTTCTCTCTATGAATAACACGCTCACATAAACCAAATCCTGCTCATGTGCGTCGTCTAGGAGGAGTTGTGCTCACAACCACTTTCTCCTCAGCCAATGTATGAATACAATATTCGATGGTCTGTAACTTGGACATTTCTCAACCGATTTACAAAATTCTTTAGGAGGATCATTAGTACGTCCTAAAGATACATGGTAGTAAAAATGGTTGAAATCATCGCAAAAATAAAATTGCGAAAATTTCGCCCCCACCCTAACCAAAAAATGTAAGTCCGACCCTGTCCAAATTATTTTTGTGAAGTATATTGACAACGGCCAGCACTAGCATAGAAACTAAATCCAGCTATCTTTCTTGCTATGTGAGAACAGGCGATCAGAACATTTCGAGGTTGACATATATATGGGAGATAACTCTGGAGAGGAAAGACGGACAAAGTTTTTGATGTGCTCACGATTCAGTCGATATCAAGATGTATCTATCGACCAAATTTCAGTGCTGTACTCCTTATATTTTCGGAGTTCTGAAAACACCAATTTTTCACATAGAGGGAGATAACTCTGCAAATCAAGTGAGGACATGATTCTCAATAGGCCTAAGCACTAGAGTTTGTATACATATATATGCATTCAAAGTTTTAGCTTTCTAACTCTTGTATTGACTGAGCTATGCTCATTATAAAATTGCTAAGAAGAATAAAGAATAATAATAGAGAAAAATAAAAATCACAAAAACAATATACTTCCATGTAAAACATGGAAGTATAATTAGGGAATCGCGCGGAATTGATTGTTATGTCCATAGTACGGTTTCTTGACATTTCTGTGTTCAGTTGGAACCTTCTGGTGTGACCCCCACCCATACCTCGGAATTAGGTGACGCGGGTAGAAAAGTCACCATATCTCGGCCAATTTTCGGGATATCGAGCTAATTTTTGCGTGATTGTGTTCGCAATTGATGCCCCTTTATTATATAGTAGGGTTTTAGTAAGATATTGTGGCGATATTCTACTATGTAGGCCTATATGTATGCTGTTCAGTATATACATTTCGATTATCTCTGGCTTCCATCGACATAATACGGCAAATAGGTAATCGTTTAGAAGTACTAGCAATTCCCCATCGAATGACACCAAAAAAGTGACGATTGGTTGTAGGAATTTAAATCCATAGTGCATCTTCTGTAAACTTGATAAGAATTAATGGGCCAACATTTCTACATTTTTCAACCGATTTACAAAATTCTTTCTTGAGTACTCTCAGAACGTCCTATAGATACTTCACAACAATTTTGGTTCGAATCTGAGACGATAAAAAATGACAATTTTTGCCCCCCTTCCTAATAGGGACAAATATTTTTGGATCTTGGTAAAAATTGCACCAGTTCGTCTTCTCTCTATGAATAACACGCTCACATAAACCAAATCCTGCTCATGTGCGTCGTCTAGGAGGAGTTGTGCTCACAACCACTTTCTCCTCAGCCAATGTATGAATACAATATTCGATGGTCTGTAACTTGGACATTTCTCAACCGATTTACAAAATTCTTTAGGAGGATCATTAGTACGTCCTAAAGATACATGGTAGTAAAAATGGTTGAAATCATCGCAAAAATAAAATTGCGAAAATTTCGCCCCCACCCTAACCAAAAAATGTAAGTCCGACCCTGTCCAAATTATTTTTGTGAAGTATATTGACAACGGCCAGCACTAGCATAGAAACTAAATCCAGCTATCTTTCTTGCTATGTGAGAACAGGCGATCAGAACATTTCGAGGTTGACATATATATGGGAGATAACTCTGGAGAGGAAAGACGGACAAAGTTTTTGATGTGCTCACGATTCAGTCGATATCAAGATGTATCTATCGACCAAATTTCAGTGCTGTACTCCTTATATTTTCGGAGTTCTGAAAACACCAATTTTTCACATAGAGGGAGATAACTCTGCAAATCAAGTGAGGACATGATTCTCAATAGGCCTAAGCACTAGAGTTTGTATACATATATATGCATTCAAAGTTTTAGCTTTCTAACTCTTGTATTGACTGAGCTATGCTCATTATAAAATTGCTAAGAAGAATAAAGAATAATAATAGAGAAAAATAAAAATCACAAAAACAATATACTTCCATGTAAAACATGGAAGTATAATTAGGGAATCGCGCGGAATTGATTGTTATGTCCATAGTACGGTTTCTTGACATTTCTGTGTTCAGTTGGAACCTTCTGGTGTGACCCCCACCCATACCTCGGAATTAGGTGACGCGGGTAGAAAAGTCACCATATCTCGGCCAATTTTCGGGATATCGAGCTAATTTTTGCGTGATTGTGTTCGCAATTGATGCCCCTTTATTATATAGTAGGGTTTTAGTAAGATATTGTGGCGATATTCTACTATGTAGGCCTATATGTATGCTGTTCAGTATATACATTTCGATTATCTCTGGCTTCCATCGACATAATACGGCAAATAGGTAATCGTTTAGAAGTACTAGCAATTCCCCATCGAATGACACCAAAAAAGTGACGATTGGTTGTAGGAATTTAAATCCATAGTGCATCTTCTGTAAACTTGATAAGAATTAATGGGCCAACATTTCTACATTTTTCAACCGATTTACAAAATTCTTTCTTGAGTACTCTCAGAACGTCCTATAGATACTTCACAACAATTTTGGTTCGAATCTGAGACGATAAAAAATGACAATTTTTGCCCCCCTTCCTAATAGGGACAAATATTTTTGGATCTTGGTAAAAATTGCACCAGTTCGTCTTCTCTCTATGAATAACACGCTCACATAAACCAAATCCTGCTCATGTGCGTCGTCTAGGAGGAGTTGTGCTCACAACCACTTTCTCCTCAGCCAATGTATGAATACAATATTCGATGGTCTGTAACTTGGACATTTCTCAACCGATTTACAAAATTCTTTAGGAGGATCATTAGTACGTCCTAAAGATACATGGTAGTAAAAATGGTTGAAATCATCGCAAAAATAAAATTGCGAAAATTTCGCCCCCACCCTAACCAAAAAATGTAAGTCCGACCCTGTCCAAATTATTTTTGTGAAGTATATTGACAACGGCCAGCACTAGCATAGAAACTAAATCCAGCTATCTTTCTTGCTATGTGAGAACAGGCGATCAGAACATTTCGAGGTTGACATATATATGGGAGATAACTCTGGAGAGGAAAGACGGACAAAGTTTTTGATGTGCTCACGATTCAGTCGATATCAAGATGTATCTATCGACCAAATTTCAGTGCTGTACTCCTTATATTTTCGGAGTTCTGAAAACACCAATTTTTCACATAGAGGGAGATAACTCTGCAAATCAAGTGAGGACATGATTCTCAATAGGCCTAAGCACTAGAGTTTGTATACATATATATGCATTCAAAGTTTTAGCTTTCTAACTCTTGTATTGACTGAGCTATGCTCATTATAAAATTGCTAAGAAGAATAAAGAATAATAATAGAGAAAAATAAAAATCACAAAAACAATATACTTCCATGTAAAACATGGAAGTATAATTAGGGAATCGCGCGGAATTGATTGTTATGTCCATAGTACGGTTTCTTGACATTTCTGTGTTCAGTTGGAACCTTCTGGTGTGACCCCCACCCATACCTCGGAATTAGGTGACGCGGGTAGAAAAGTCACCATATCTCGGCCAATTTTCGGGATATCGAGCTAATTTTTGCGTGATTGTGTTCGCAATTGATGCCCCTTTATTATATAGTAGGGTTTTAGTAAGATATTGTGGCGATATTCTACTATGTAGGCCTATATGTATGCTGTTCAGTATATACATTTCGATTATCTCTGGCTTCCATCGACATAATACGGCAAATAGGTAATCGTTTAGAAGTACTAGCAATTCCCCATCGAATGACACCAAAAAAGTGACGATTGGTTGTAGGAATTTAAATCCATAGTGCATCTTCTGTAAACTTGATAAGAATTAATGGGCCAACATTTCTACATTTTTCAACCGATTTACAAAATTCTTTCTTGAGTACTCTCAGAACGTCCTATAGATACTTCACAACAATTTTGGTTCGAATCTGAGACGATAAAAAATGACAATTTTTGCCCCCCTTCCTAATAGGGACAAATATTTTTGGATCTTGGTAAAAATTGCACCAGTTCGTCTTCTCTCTATGAATAACACGCTCACATAAACCAAATCCTGCTCATGTGCGTCGTCTAGGAGGAGTTGTGCTCACAACCACTTTCTCCTCAGCCAATGTATGAATACAATATTCGATGGTCTGTAACTTGGACATTTCTCAACCGATTTACAAAATTCTTTAGGAGGATCATTAGTACGTCCTAAAGATACATGGTAGTAAAAATGGTTGAAATCATCGCAAAAATAAAATTGCGAAAATTTCGCCCCCACCCTAACCAAAAAATGTAAGTCCGACCCTGTCCAAATTATTTTTGTGAAGTATATTGACAACGGCCAGCACTAGCATAGAAACTAAATCCAGCTATCTTTCTTGCTATGTGAGAACAGGCGATCAGAACATTTCGAGGTTGACATATATATGGGAGATAACTCTGGAGAGGAAAGACGGACAAAGTTTTTGATGTGCTCACGATTCAGTCGATATCAAGATGTATCTATCGACCAAATTTCAGTGCTGTACTCCTTATATTTTCGGAGTTCTGAAAACACCAATTTTTCACATAGAGGGAGATAACTCTGCAAATCAAGTGAGGACATGATTCTCAATAGGCCTAAGCACTAGAGTTTGTATACATATATATGCATTCAAAGTTTTAGCTTTCTAACTCTTGTATTGACTGAGCTATGCTCATTATAAAATTGCTAAGAAGAATAAAGAATAATAATAGAGAAAAATAAAAATCACAAAAACAATATACTTCCATGTAAAACATGGAAGTATAATTAGGGAATCGCGCGGAATTGATTGTTATGTCCATAGTACGGTTTCTTGACATTTCTGTGTTCAGTTGGAACCTTCTGGTGTGACCCCCACCCATACCTCGGAATTAGGTGACGCGGGTAGAAAAGTCACCATATCTCGGCCAATTTTCGGGATATCGAGCTAATTTTTGCGTGATTGTGTTCGCAATTGATGCCCCTTTATTATATAGTAGGGTTTTAGTAAGATATTGTGGCGATATTCTACTATGTAGGCCTATATGTATGCTGTTCAGTATATACATTTCGATTATCTCTGGCTTCCATCGACATAATACGGCAAATAGGTAATCGTTTAGAAGTACTAGCAATTCCCCATCGAATGACACCAAAAAAGTGACGATTGGTTGTAGGAATTTAAATCCATAGTGCATCTTCTGTAAACTTGATAAGAATTAATGGGCCAACATTTCTACATTTTTCAACCGATTTACAAAATTCTTTCTTGAGTACTCTCAGAACGTCCTATAGATACTTCACAACAATTTTGGTTCGAATCTGAGACGATAAAAAATGACAATTTTTGCCCCCCTTCCTAATAGGGACAAATATTTTTGGATCTTGGTAAAAATTGCACCAGTTCGTCTTCTCTCTATGAATAACACGCTCACATAAACCAAATCCTGCTCATGTGCGTCGTCTAGGAGGAGTTGTGCTCACAACCACTTTCTCCTCAGCCAATGTATGAATACAATATTCGATGGTCTGTAACTTGGACATTTCTCAACCGATTTACAAAATTCTTTAGGAGGATCATTAGTACGTCCTAAAGATACATGGTAGTAAAAATGGTTGAAATCATCGCAAAAATAAAATTGCGAAAATTTCGCCCCCACCCTAACCAAAAAATGTAAGTCCGACCCTGTCCAAATTATTTTTGTGAAGTATATTGACAACGGCCAGCACTAGCATAGAAACTAAATCCAGCTATCTTTCTTGCTATGTGAGAACAGGCGATCAGAACATTTCGAGGTTGACATATATATGGGAGATAACTCTGGAGAGGAAAGACGGACAAAGTTTTTGATGTGCTCACGATTCAGTCGATATCAAGATGTATCTATCGACCAAATTTCAGTGCTGTACTCCTTATATTTTCGGAGTTCTGAAAACACCAATTTTTCACATAGAGGGAGATAACTCTGCAAATCAAGTGAGGACATGATTCTCAATAGGCCTAAGCACTAGAGTTTGTATACATATATATGCATTCAAAGTTTTAGCTTTCTAACTCTTGTATTGACTGAGCTATGCTCATTATAAAATTGCTAAGAAGAATAAAGAATAATAATAGAGAAAAATAAAAATCACAAAAACAATATACTTCCATGTAAAACATGGAAGTATAATTAGGGAATCGCGCGGAATTGATTGTTATGTCCATAGTACGGTTTCTTGACATTTCTGTGTTCAGTTGGAACCTTCTGGTGTGACCCCCACCCATACCTCGGAATTAGGTGACGCGGGTAGAAAAGTCACCATATCTCGGCCAATTTTCGGGATATCGAGCTAATTTTTGCGTGATTGTGTTCGCAATTGATGCCCCTTTATTATATAGTAGGGTTTTAGTAAGATATTGTGGCGATATTCTACTATGTAGGCCTATATGTATGCTGTTCAGTATATACATTTCGATTATCTCTGGCTTCCATCGACATAATACGGCAAATAGGTAATCGTTTAGAAGTACTAGCAATTCCCCATCGAATGACACCAAAAAAGTGACGATTGGTTGTAGGAATTTAAATCCATAGTGCATCTTCTGTAAACTTGATAAGAATTAATGGGCCAACATTTCTACATTTTTCAACCGATTTACAAAATTCTTTCTTGAGTACTCTCAGAACGTCCTATAGATACTTCACAACAATTTTGGTTCGAATCTGAGACGATAAAAAATGACAATTTTTGCCCCCCTTCCTAATAGGGACAAATATTTTTGGATCTTGGTAAAAATTGCACCAGTTCGTCTTCTCTCTATGAATAACACGCTCACATAAACCAAATCCTGCTCATGTGCGTCGTCTAGGAGGAGTTGTGCTCACAACCACTTTCTCCTCAGCCAATGTATGAATACAATATTCGATGGTCTGTAACTTGGACATTTCTCAACCGATTTACAAAATTCTTTAGGAGGATCATTAGTACGTCCTAAAGATACATGGTAGTAAAAATGGTTGAAATCATCGCAAAAATAAAATTGCGAAAATTTCGCCCCCACCCTAACCAAAAAATGTAAGTCCGACCCTGTCCAAATTATTTTTGTGAAGTATATTGACAACGGCCAGCACTAGCATAGAAACTAAATCCAGCTATCTTTCTTGCTATGTGAGAACAGGCGATCAGAACATTTCGAGGTTGACATATATATGGGAGATAACTCTGGAGAGGAAAGACGGACAAAGTTTTTGATGTGCTCACGATTCAGTCGATATCAAGATGTATCTATCGACCAAATTTCAGTGCTGTACTCCTTATATTTTCGGAGTTCTGAAAACACCAATTTTTCACATAGAGGGAGATAACTCTGCAAATCAAGTGAGGACATGATTCTCAATAGGCCTAAGCACTAGAGTTTGTATACATATATATGCATTCAAAGTTTTAGCTTTCTAACTCTTGTATTGACTGAGCTATGCTCATTATAAAATTGCTAAGAAGAATAAAGAATAATAATAGAGAAAAATAAAAATCACAAAAACAATATACTTCCATGTAAAACATGGAAGTATAATTAGGGAATCGCGCGGAATTGATTGTTATGTCCATAGTACGGTTTCTTGACATTTCTGTGTTCAGTTGGAACCTTCTGGTGTGACCCCCACCCATACCTCGGAATTAGGTGACGCGGGTAGAAAAGTCACCATATCTCGGCCAATTTTCGGGATATCGAGCTAATTTTTGCGTGATTGTGTTCGCAATTGATGCCCCTTTATTATATAGTAGGGTTTTAGTAAGATATTGTGGCGATATTCTACTATGTAGGCCTATATGTATGCTGTTCAGTATATACATTTCGATTATCTCTGGCTTCCATCGACATAATACGGCAAATAGGTAATCGTTTAGAAGTACTAGCAATTCCCCATCGAATGACACCAAAAAAGTGACGATTGGTTGTAGGAATTTAAATCCATAGTGCATCTTCTGTAAACTTGATAAGAATTAATGGGCCAACATTTCTACATTTTTCAACCGATTTACAAAATTCTTTCTTGAGTACTCTCAGAACGTCCTATAGATACTTCACAACAATTTTGGTTCGAATCTGAGACGATAAAAAATGACAATTTTTGCCCCCCTTCCTAATAGGGACAAATATTTTTGGATCTTGGTAAAAATTGCACCAGTTCGTCTTCTCTCTATGAATAACACGCTCACATAAACCAAATCCTGCTCATGTGCGTCGTCTAGGAGGAGTTGTGCTCACAACCACTTTCTCCTCAGCCAATGTATGAATACAATATTCGATGGTCTGTAACTTGGACATTTCTCAACCGATTTACAAAATTCTTTAGGAGGATCATTAGTACGTCCTAAAGATACATGGTAGTAAAAATGGTTGAAATCATCGCAAAAATAAAATTGCGAAAATTTCGCCCCCACCCTAACCAAAAAATGTAAGTCCGACCCTGTCCAAATTATTTTTGTGAAGTATATTGACAACGGCCAGCACTAGCATAGAAACTAAATCCAGCTATCTTTCTTGCTATGTGAGAACAGGCGATCAGAACATTTCGAGGTTGACATATATATGGGAGATAACTCTGGAGAGGAAAGACGGACAAAGTTTTTGATGTGCTCACGATTCAGTCGATATCAAGATGTATCTATCGACCAAATTTCAGTGCTGTACTCCTTATATTTTCGGAGTTCTGAAAACACCAATTTTTCACATAGAGGGAGATAACTCTGCAAATCAAGTGAGGACATGATTCTCAATAGGCCTAAGCACTAGAGTTTGTATACATATATATGCATTCAAAGTTTTAGCTTTCTAACTCTTGTATTGACTGAGCTATGCTCATTATAAAATTGCTAAGAAGAATAAAGAATAATAATAGAGAAAAATAAAAATCACAAAAACAATATACTTCCATGTAAAACATGGAAGTATAATTAGGGAATCGCGCGGAATTGATTGTTATGTCCATAGTACGGTTTCTTGACATTTCTGTGTTCAGTTGGAACCTTCTGGTGTGACCCCCACCCATACCTCGGAATTAGGTGACGCGGGTAGAAAAGTCACCATATCTCGGCCAATTTTCGGGATATCGAGCTAATTTTTGCGTGATTGTGTTCGCAATTGATGCCCCTTTATTATATAGTAGGGTTTTAGTAAGATATTGTGGCGATATTCTACTATGTAGGCCTATATGTATGCTGTTCAGTATATACATTTCGATTATCTCTGGCTTCCATCGACATAATACGGCAAATAGGTAATCGTTTAGAAGTACTAGCAATTCCCCATCGAATGACACCAAAAAAGTGACGATTGGTTGTAGGAATTTAAATCCATAGTGCATCTTCTGTAAACTTGATAAGAATTAATGGGCCAACATTTCTACATTTTTCAACCGATTTACAAAATTCTTTCTTGAGTACTCTCAGAACGTCCTATAGATACTTCACAACAATTTTGGTTCGAATCTGAGACGATAAAAAATGACAATTTTTGCCCCCCTTCCTAATAGGGACAAATATTTTTGGATCTTGGTAAAAATTGCACCAGTTCGTCTTCTCTCTATGAATAACACGCTCACATAAACCAAATCCTGCTCATGTGCGTCGTCTAGGAGGAGTTGTGCTCACAACCACTTTCTCCTCAGCCAATGTATGAATACAATATTCGATGGTCTGTAACTTGGACATTTCTCAACCGATTTACAAAATTCTTTAGGAGGATCATTAGTACGTCCTAAAGATACATGGTAGTAAAAATGGTTGAAATCATCGCAAAAATAAAATTGCGAAAATTTCGCCCCCACCCTAACCAAAAAATGTAAGTCCGACCCTGTCCAAATTATTTTTGTGAAGTATATTGACAACGGCCAGCACTAGCATAGAAACTAAATCCAGCTATCTTTCTTGCTATGTGAGAACAGGCGATCAGAACATTTCGAGGTTGACATATATATGGGAGATAACTCTGGAGAGGAAAGACGGACAAAGTTTTTGATGTGCTCACGATTCAGTCGATATCAAGATGTATCTATCGACCAAATTTCAGTGCTGTACTCCTTATATTTTCGGAGTTCTGAAAACACCAATTTTTCACATAGAGGGAGATAACTCTGCAAATCAAGTGAGGACATGATTCTCAATAGGCCTAAGCACTAGAGTTTGTATACATATATATGCATTCAAAGTTTTAGCTTTCTAACTCTTGTATTGACTGAGCTATGCTCATTATAAAATTGCTAAGAAGAATAAAGAATAATAATAGAGAAAAATAAAAATCACAAAAACAATATACTTCCATGTAAAACATGGAAGTATAATTAGGGAATCGCGCGGAATTGATTGTTATGTCCATAGTACGGTTTCTTGACATTTCTGTGTTCAGTTGGAACCTTCTGGTGTGACCCCCACCCATACCTCGGAATTAGGTGACGCGGGTAGAAAAGTCACCATATCTCGGCCAATTTTCGGGATATCGAGCTAATTTTTGCGTGATTGTGTTCGCAATTGATGCCCCTTTATTATATAGTAGGGTTTTAGTAAGATATTGTGGCGATATTCTACTATGTAGGCCTATATGTATGCTGTTCAGTATATACATTTCGATTATCTCTGGCTTCCATCGACATAATACGGCAAATAGGTAATCGTTTAGAAGTACTAGCAATTCCCCATCGAATGACACCAAAAAAGTGACGATTGGTTGTAGGAATTTAAATCCATAGTGCATCTTCTGTAAACTTGATAAGAATTAATGGGCCAACATTTCTACATTTTTCAACCGATTTACAAAATTCTTTCTTGAGTACTCTCAGAACGTCCTATAGATACTTCACAACAATTTTGGTTCGAATCTGAGACGATAAAAAATGACAATTTTTGCCCCCCTTCCTAATAGGGACAAATATTTTTGGATCTTGGTAAAAATTGCACCAGTTCGTCTTCTCTCTATGAATAACACGCTCACATAAACCAAATCCTGCTCATGTGCGTCGTCTAGGAGGAGTTGTGCTCACAACCACTTTCTCCTCAGCCAATGTATGAATACAATATTCGATGGTCTGTAACTTGGACATTTCTCAACCGATTTACAAAATTCTTTAGGAGGATCATTAGTACGTCCTAAAGATACATGGTAGTAAAAATGGTTGAAATCATCGCAAAAATAAAATTGCGAAAATTTCGCCCCCACCCTAACCAAAAAATGTAAGTCCGACCCTGTCCAAATTATTTTTGTGAAGTATATTGACAACGGCCAGCACTAGCATAGAAACTAAATCCAGCTATCTTTCTTGCTATGTGAGAACAGGCGATCAGAACATTTCGAGGTTGACATATATATGGGAGATAACTCTGGAGAGGAAAGACGGACAAAGTTTTTGATGTGCTCACGATTCAGTCGATATCAAGATGTATCTATCGACCAAATTTCAGTGCTGTACTCCTTATATTTTCGGAGTTCTGAAAACACCAATTTTTCACATAGAGGGAGATAACTCTGCAAATCAAGTGAGGACATGATTCTCAATAGGCCTAAGCACTAGAGTTTGTATACATATATATGCATTCAAAGTTTTAGCTTTCTAACTCTTGTATTGACTGAGCTATGCTCATTATAAAATTGCTAAGAAGAATAAAGAATAATAATAGAGAAAAATAAAAATCACAAAAACAATATACTTCCATGTAAAACATGGAAGTATAATTAGGGAATCGCGCGGAATTGATTGTTATGTCCATAGTACGGTTTCTTGACATTTCTGTGTTCAGTTGGAACCTTCTGGTGTGACCCCCACCCATACCTCGGAATTAGGTGACGCGGGTAGAAAAGTCACCATATCTCGGCCAATTTTCGGGATATCGAGCTAATTTTTGCGTGATTGTGTTCGCAATTGATGCCCCTTTATTATATAGTAGGGTTTTAGTAAGATATTGTGGCGATATTCTACTATGTAGGCCTATATGTATGCTGTTCAGTATATACATTTCGATTATCTCTGGCTTCCATCGACATAATACGGCAAATAGGTAATCGTTTAGAAGTACTAGCAATTCCCCATCGAATGACACCAAAAAAGTGACGATTGGTTGTAGGAATTTAAATCCATAGTGCATCTTCTGTAAACTTGATAAGAATTAATGGGCCAACATTTCTACATTTTTCAACCGATTTACAAAATTCTTTCTTGAGTACTCTCAGAACGTCCTATAGATACTTCACAACAATTTTGGTTCGAATCTGAGACGATAAAAAATGACAATTTTTGCCCCCCTTCCTAATAGGGACAAATATTTTTGGATCTTGGTAAAAATTGCACCAGTTCGTCTTCTCTCTATGAATAACACGCTCACATAAACCAAATCCTGCTCATGTGCGTCGTCTAGGAGGAGTTGTGCTCACAACCACTTTCTCCTCAGCCAATGTATGAATACAATATTCGATGGTCTGTAACTTGGACATTTCTCAACCGATTTACAAAATTCTTTAGGAGGATCATTAGTACGTCCTAAAGATACATGGTAGTAAAAATGGTTGAAATCATCGCAAAAATAAAATTGCGAAAATTTCGCCCCCACCCTAACCAAAAAATGTAAGTCCGACCCTGTCCAAATTATTTTTGTGAAGTATATTGACAACGGCCAGCACTAGCATAGAAACTAAATCCAGCTATCTTTCTTGCTATGTGAGAACAGGCGATCAGAACATTTCGAGGTTGACATATATATGGGAGATAACTCTGGAGAGGAAAGACGGACAAAGTTTTTGATGTGCTCACGATTCAGTCGATATCAAGATGTATCTATCGACCAAATTTCAGTGCTGTACTCCTTATATTTTCGGAGTTCTGAAAACACCAATTTTTCACATAGAGGGAGATAACTCTGCAAATCAAGTGAGGACATGATTCTCAATAGGCCTAAGCACTAGAGTTTGTATACATATATATGCATTCAAAGTTTTAGCTTTCTAACTCTTGTATTGACTGAGCTATGCTCATTATAAAATTGCTAAGAAGAATAAAGTATAATAATAGAGAAAAATAAAAATCACAAAAACAATATACTTCCATGTAAAACATGGAAGTATAATTAGGGAATCGCGCGGAATTGATTGTTATGTCCATAGTACGGTTTCTTGACATTTCTGTGTTCAGTTGGAACCTTCTGGTGTGACCCCCACCCATACCTCGGAATTAGGTGACGCGGGTAGAAAAGTCACCATATCTCGGCCAATTTTCGGGATATCGAGCTAATTTTTGCGTGATTGTGTTCGCAATTGATGCCCCTTTATTATATAGTAGGGTTTTAGTAAGATATTGTGGCGATATTCTACTATGTAGGCCTATATGTATGCTGTTCAGTATATACATTTCGATTATCTCTGGCTTCCATCGACATAATACGGCAAATAGGTAATCGTTTAGAAGTACTAGCAATTCCCCATCGAATGACACCAAAAAAGTGACGATTGGTTGTAGGAATTTAAATCCATAGTGCATCTTCTGTAAACTTGATAAGAATTAATGGGCCAACATTTCTACATTTTTCAACCGATTTACAAAATTCTTTCTTGAGTACTCTCAGAACGTCCTATAAATACTTCACAACAATTTTGGTTCGAATCTGAGACGATAAAAAATGACAATTTTTGCCCCCCTTCCTAATAGGGACAAATATTTTTGGATCTTGGTAAAAATTGCACCAGTTCGTCTTCTCTCTATGAATAACACGCTCACATAAACCAAATCCTGCTCATGTGCGTCGTCTAGGAGGAGTTGTGCTCACAACCACTTTCTCCTCAGCCAATGTATGAATACAATATTCGATGGTCTGTAACTTGGACATTTCTCAACCGATTTACAAAATTCTTTAGGAGGATCATTAGTACGTCCTAAAGATACATGGTAGTAAAAATGGTTGAAATCATCGCAAAAATAAAATTGCGAAAATTTCGCCCCCACCCTAACCAAAAAATGTAAGTCCGACCCTGTCCAAATTATTTTTGTGAAGTATATTGACAACGGCCAGCACTAGCATAGAAACTAAATCCAGCTATCTTTCTTGCTATGTGAGAACAGGCGATCAGAACATTTCGAGGTTGACATATATATGGGAGATAACTCTGGAGAGGAAAGACGGACAAAGTTTTTGATGTGCTCACGATTCAGTCGATATCAAGATGTATCTATCGACCAAATTTCAGTGCTGTACTCCTTATATTTTCGGAGTTCTGAAAACACCAATTTTTCACATAGAGGGAGATAACTCTGCAAATCAAGTGAGGACATGATTCTCAATAGGCCTAAGCACTAGAGTTTGTATACATATATATGCATTCAAAGTTTTAGCTTTCTAACTCTTGTATTGACTGAGCTATGCTCATTATAAAATTGCTAAGAAGAATAAAGAATAATAATAGAGAAAAATAAAAATCACAAAAACAATATACTTCCATGTAAAACATGGAAGTATAATTAGGGAATCGCGCGGAATTGATTGTTATGTCCATAGTACGGTTTCTTGACATTTCTGTGTTCAGTTGGAACCTTCTGGTGTGACCCCCACCCATACCTCGGAATTAGGTGACGCGGGTAGAAAAGTCACCATATCTCGGCCAATTTTCGGGATATCGAGCTAATTTTTGCGTGATTGTGTTCGCAATTGATGCCCCTTTATTATATAGTAGGGTTTTAGTAAGATATTGTGGCGATATTCTACTATGTAGGCCTATATGTATGCTGTTCAGTATATACATTTCGATTATCTCTGGCTTCCATCGACATAATACGGCAAATAGGTAATCGTTTAGAAGTACTAGCAATTCCCCATCGAATGACACCAAAAAAGTGACGATTGGTTGTAGGAATTTAAATCCATAGTGCATCTTCTGTAAACTTGATAAGAATTAATGGGCCAACATTTCTACATTTTTCAACCGATTTACAAAATTCTTTCTTGAGTACTCTCAGAACGTCCTATAGATACTTCACAACAATTTTGGTTCGAATCTGAGACGATAAAAAATGACAATTTTTGCCCCCCTTCCTAATAGGGACAAATATTTTTGGATCTTGGTAAAAATTGCACCAGTTCGTCTTCTCTCTATGAATAACACGCTCACATAAACCAAATCCTGCTCATGTGCGTCGTCTAGGAGGAGTTGTGCTCACAACCACTTTCTCCTCAGCCAATGTATGAATACAATATTCGATGGTCTGTAACTTGGACATTTCTCAACCGATTTACAAAATTCTTTAGGAGGATCATTAGTACGTCCTAAAGATACATGGTAGTAAAAATGGTTGAAATCATCGCAAAAATAAAATTGCGAAAATTTCGCCCCCACCCTAACCAAAAAATGTAAGTCCGACCCTGTCCAAATTATTTTTGTGAAGTATATTGACAACGGCCAGCACTAGCATAGAAACTAAATCCAGCTATCTTTCTTGCTATGTGAGAACAGGCGATCAGAACATTTCGAGGTTGACATATATATGGGAGATAACTCTGGAGAGGAAAGACGGACAAAGTTTTTGATGTGCTCACGATTCAGTCGATATCAAGATGTATCTATCGACCAAATTTCAGTGCTGTACTCCTTATATTTTCGGAGTTCTGAAAACACCAATTTTTCACATAGAGGGAGATAACTCTGCAAATCAAGTGAGGACATGATTCTCAATAGGCCTAAGCACTAGAGTTTGTATACATATATATGCATTCAAAGTTTTAGCTTTCTAACTCTTGTATTGACTGAGCTATGCTCATTATAAAATTGCTAAGAAGAATAAAGAATAATAATAGAGAAAAATAAAAATCACAAAAACAATATACTTCCATGTAAAACATGGAAGTATAATTAGGGAATCGCGCGGAATTGATTGTTATGTCCATAGTACGGTTTCTTGACATTTCTGTGTTCAGTTGGAACCTTCTGGTGTGACCCCCACCCATACCTCGGAATTAGGTGACGCGGGTAGAAAAGTCACCATATCTCGGCCAATTTTCGGGATATCGAGCTAATTTTTGCGTGATTGTGTTCGCAATTGATGCCCCTTTATTATATAGTAGGGTTTTAGTAAGATATTGTGGCGATATTCTACTATGTAGGCCTATATGTATGCTGTTCAGTATATACATTTCGATTATCTCTGGCTTCCATCGACATAATACGGCAAATAGGTAATCGTTTAGAAGTACTAGCAATTCCCCATCGAATGACACCAAAAAAGTGACGATTGGTTGTAGGAATTTAAATCCATAGTGCATCTTCTGTAAACTTGATAAGAATTAATGGGCCAACATTTCTACATTTTTCAACCGATTTACAAAATTCTTTCTTGAGTACTCTCAGAACGTCCTATAGATACTTCACAACAATTTTGGTTCGAATCTGAGACGATAAAAAATGACAATTTTTGCCCCCCTTCCTAATAGGGACAAATATTTTTGGATCTTGGTAAAAATTGCACCAGTTCGTCTTCTCTCTATGAATAACACGCTCACATAAACCAAATCCTGCTCATGTGCGTCGTCTAGGAGGAGTTGTGCTCACAACCACTTTCTCCTCAGCCAATGTATGAATACAATATTCGATGGTCTGTAACTTGGACATTTCTCAACCGATTTACAAAATTCTTTAGGAGGATCATTAGTACGTCCTAAAGATACATGGTAGTAAAAATGGTTGAAATCATCGCAAAAATAAAATTGCGAAAATTTCGCCCCCACCCTAACCAAAAAATGTAAGTCCGACCCTGTCCAAATTATTTTTGTGAAGTATATTGACAACGGCCAGCACTAGCATAGAAACTAAATCCAGCTATCTTTCTTGCTATGTGAGAACAGGCGATCAGAACATTTCGAGGTTGACATATATATGGGAGATAACTCTGGAGAGGAAAGACGGACAAAGTTTTTGATGTGCTCACGATTCAGTCGATATCAAGATGTATCTATCGACCAAATTTCAGTGCTGTACTCCTTATATTTTCGGAGTTCTGAAAACACCAATTTTTCACATAGAGGGAGATAACTCTGCAAATCAAGTGAGGACATGATTCTCAATAGGCCTAAGCACTAGAGTTTGTATACATATATATGCATTCAAAGTTTTAGCTTTCTAACTCTTGTATTGACTGAGCTATGCTCATTATAAAATTGCTAAGAAGAATAAAGAATAATAATAGAGAAAAATAAAAATCACAAAAACAATATACTTCCATGTAAAACATGGAAGTATAATTAGGGAATCGCGCGGAATTGATTGTTATGTCCATAGTACGGTTTCTTGACATTTCTGTGTTCAGTTGGAACCTTCTGGTGTGACCCCCACCCATACCTCGGAATTAGGTGACGCGGGTAGAAAAGTCACCATATCTCGGCCAATTTTCGGGATATCGAGCTAATTTTTGCGTGATTGTGTTCGCAATTGATACCCCTTTATTATATAGTAGGGTTTTAGTAAGATATTGTGGCGATATTCTACTATGTAGGCCTATATGTATGCTGTTCAGTATATACATTTCGATTATCTCTGGCTTCCATCGACATAATACGGCAAATAGGTAATCGTTTAGAAGTACTAGCAATTCCCCATCGAATGACACCAAAAAAGTGACGATTGGTTGTAGGAATTTAAATCCATAGTGCATCTTCTGTAAACTTGATAAGAATTAATGGGCCAACATTTCTACATTTTTCAACCGATTTACAAAATTCTTTCTTGAGTACTCTCAGAACGTCCTATAGATACTTCACAACAATTTTGGTTCGAATCTGAGACGATAAAAAATGACAATTTTTGCCCCCCTTCCTAATAGGGACAAATATTTTTGGATCTTGGTAAAAATTGCACCAGTTCGTCTTCTCTCTATGAATAACACGCTCACATAAACCAAATCCTGCTCATGTGCGTCGTCTAGGAGGAGTTGTGCTCACAACCACTTTCTCCTCAGCCAATGTATGAATACAATATTCGATGGTCTGTAACTTGGACATTTCTCAACCGATTTACAAAATTCTTTAGGAGGATCATTAGTACGTCCTAAAGATACATGGTAGTAAAAATGGTTGAAATCATCGCAAAAATAAAATTGCGAAAATTTCGCCCCCACCCTAACCAAAAAATGTAAGTCCGACCCTGTCCAAATTATTTTTGTGAAGTATATTGACAACGGCCAGCACTAGCATAGAAACTAAATCCAGCTATCTTTCTTGCTATGTGAGAACAGGCGATCAGAACATTTCGAGGTTGACATATATATGGGAGATAACTCTGGAGAGGAAAGACGGACAAAGTTTTTGATGTGCTCACGATTCAGTCGATATCAAGATGTATCTATCGACCAAATTTCAGTGCTGTACTCCTTATATTTTCGGAGTTCTGAAAACACCAATTTTTCACATAGAGGGAGATAACTCTGCAAATCAAGTGAGGACATGATTCTCAATAGGCCTAAGCACTAGAGTTTGTATACATATATATGCATTCAAAGTTTTAGCTTTCTAACTCTTGTATTGACTGAGCTATGCTCATTATAAAATTGCTAAGAAGAATAAAGAATAATAATAGAGAAAAATAAAAATCACAAAAACAATATACTTCCATGTAAAACATGGAAGTATAATTAGGGAATCGCGCGGAATTGATTGTTATGTCCATAGTACGGTTTCTTGACATTTCTGTGTTCAGTTGGAACCTTCTGGTGTGACCCCCACCCATACCTCGGAATTAGGTGACGCGGGTAGAAAAGTCACCATATCTCGGCCAATTTTCGGGATATCGAGCTAATTTTTGCGTGATTGTGTTCGCAATTGATGCCCCTTTATTATATAGTAGGGTTTTAGTAAGATATTGTGGCGATATTCTACTATGTAGGCCTATATGTATGCTGTTCAGTATATACATTTCGATTATCTCTGGCTTCCATCGACATAATACGGCAAATAGGTAATCGTTTAGAAGTACTAGCAATTCCCCATCGAATGACACCAAAAAAGTGACGATTGGTTGTAGGAATTTAAATCCATAGTGCATCTTCTGTAAACTTGATAAGAATTAATGGGCCAACATTTCTACATTTTTCAACCGATTTACAAAATTCTTTCTTGAGTACTCTCAGAACGTCCTATAGATACTTCACAACAATTTTGGTTCGAATCTGAGACGATAAAAAATGACAATTTTTGCCCCCCTTCCTAATAGGGACAAATATTTTTGGATCTTGGTAAAAATTGCACCAGTTCGTCTTCTCT